>JAPTYQ010000001.1:7770791-7789888 GCA_029814465.1 Ostorhinchus cyanosoma
ATTGGACATTTTTCCTTCACGTTTCGGCAGCTTCCTAACTTTATCCACATGGAGGGCTTGAGGTCAGCAGAGAACAGATATTGCAATAGTATATTCGGTTCATTTGTGTCAACCATTATCATTTATTAGTACTTTCACAACATTTTCCTGTTAATGAATGACTGAGGGCCGTCCCGTTCTGTTCAGCGTCATTGGCTGCACTGATCTTGTCACAAAGGTTATAGTTACATCATTGATAACAAATGTTAATTTTCCTTTAATCATTGATGCAGATTTAATGCTAATACTTATTGGAGACTCAAATTCTCAAAATGCAGCTGAAATGATTTTGCGTAGAGTGAACAAATCCTACTATCTGTTGACATTGTGAGGTCGGGACGGCTCTCAGTTCATTCAGGACATTACTATGTACAATCTGAAAGCCTTGTGTATTCTCCCTCGAGTTCTACCGACTCCTTTTTATAGCTCCAAGTGATGTCAAATTGCATTTTCTGTCTTCCTCTTAATGTAGGCAGATTTCAGCAGGTCTGTTTTTGCAGGTATTCCCATAAATATGCCAATATATTTAATATGCCTATTGTTGACCATACAACACAACACAAGTATTGTTTATTAGAATAATGGTCTGAAACCTGCATGTGGCCTTTAAAAAGTCCTACTAGCATGAGCATGAGCATAATGGACTGTGAGTCAAACAAACACATTTTATCGGGTTTTATTTAATTATAGTCGAATTCTATCATTATATTTGTAACAACAGTTATTTGACATTTTTCTTATGCATTAAATGTAAAAAGTATAACGCGAACATATGTTACAAACTGACTGACCATCCAAAACATACTATGCATTGATTCAATCTTTCTTTAACGTCAAGTTTGTTCACTTTGCAAAACTTCTATCTAGTATTTCGAAGAAGACATATAATTGTGAAGTACGTTTTTAAAGGCCTTGCAGAAATGTTCTTTTGTGGCCACTATTATGAAGAGCGTTGCCAAGTGTTTTCTAAAACATGTAGCCATTTTCAATGCATCATTTCATGCATTTTCATTTGTATATTCATTCTGTCCTCAATAAGCTTTGTCTACCTTGTTTTTCCTCAATATTCTGCCCATGTTGAGTCACTACATTTGCCGTCTTTATGTCTGTCGTGTTTTTGTTGTTGCACTAAAGGAAGGATTTGGTATTTTATTGTGTAAACCCTTACCTGCAAAAAGTTTCATTTAAAGGGGAAAAGAGCAGAAACCATGGTGGCGGTTGTCATTGATCTGACACAGTGAACACAATGTCACACAACTTAAGGATGCCTTTAAAAAGTTGATTGTGCTGTAGAATTTGTAAATAATAATTGTGTTTTTATTGTTAATTCCAATTTTGTATATTGACAGAATAAGTAAATCTAATTGAATTATAGAAATCTCAGTCAGATTAACCAGATTTTGTTAATGTTGCCTCACCTACAAAGAGTTTATGTGGTTTCTTATGTGGCTACTTATTTATTTTGTTTACTGTGTTTTTCCTGTTATTTATTTCTGTTGTCTGTAATGCTTCTTTTCTACTGATCTGACACATGGTGCGGTATATTTCTGAACTTCAGTTGTATCAAGAGTGCCTTGGTGTTTTTTGGAGAGACATATTTGCGAGTGAAACTGCAAAGGGGTTGAGATTAAAAGAGGTGAATGTGGAGAGGTGGAGCAGATGTATGCAAAATATATGAATATGCAATGCTAACAGTGACATATCTGGTGACACTCCTCTGTGGGCACCGTTAGTCGTATGTGTGTGTTTGTGTGTTAGAGCCTGTGGGAGAGATTTTACAGTCCAGTATGTTCCTGAAGGCTCTTTCAGACTGGGAAACAACCATCAAAGTAGATGCTCATCCAATAGGAACAAAACAGCAACAAGAGAGACATCCAAGTGTTTTTCAATCTTCAAATTTCACTCGAATATAATGTAAAATGCACATTAATATTCCACTTTTATTCTAAATTTGAGAAGTTTTATATAAAAAGCAGATTCTATTTGGACGACCTGAATTAGGAACAAGCATTTTCCAACAAAGACGTGGGATATCCAAGTTTTATTCTGCTTTTATTATGATGATCATTTGTTTGTGTATACGGTACATTCAGAACATATGCATCTGATCGGAAGGTTACAACATGTAGCCTCCTGTTTTATAGTAAACAGAGGTTAGAGACAAAGATCCTTTGCTGGTACAGATGCATGCTTTGGAAAAAAAAAGAAAAAAAAAAAAGGGCATATTTCTGCACAGAAGGGAAGACACACCTACTGTTGGACATTGGATATGAGTAAATATCAAAAACTGACCCTTTTCCAGAAAGTATATTGTAATCAGGGTATGCACAGCTGCATGTACTCTTTAGTGGAATATTTATTTCATTTTTCAGATTTACAGAATAAGGGCAGAAACTGGAACATAAACTTACGGTTTGATTATTGATTCCTATTTTGAAAAAGCCTTAAATTATAATTAGATTTTTTTTTTTTTTTCCACTGTATGTGTGTGTCTGCTTGAAAGGGAATCCTTTTCCCTTTTACACCCACTATTAATAGTTTTCAGTTAAAGCTTTATATACTCTAGAGGCCTGATTTGTCCCATGTCACATAAAGTCACAGTTGGCAATGCATCAATTTATATCTTTTATATTTCTTTACGTATCGTGTGCTGAATCTGCAGGCACAGAATCCAGTTACGCTGTATTGCATCAACACACGAACGTCCATATGTATTTCACTGGTTTTATTGGATAAGGTACATGCTGAAGTGGCCCGATGTGTAGAGTCAGTCATCACTGAATCCTATTGTCATACCTCTGTGTGTGGTTACGATTTGGCCTGATATTACTACATAATAAAGTTGTTGGTGCTTCAGTGAATGCTTCATGACTTGTGTAAGTACAGACCAATTTAAAGAAACATGCAAAATCTGTCAACACCTTATATTTTTGTAGATAATATATATTTATTTTTATTCATTGTTAAATAAAGATTAAATTACTGTATCACTAATTTAAGTTGTAACTGTGGTTCTTATTGTCGTCTATGGAATTAGTGTGTGAACGCAGGAAGAAGACACGCGGAAACAGATAGTTTTGACTTTATTACTGCAAGTATCAAAACCCAGTGCAATTGAAAATAGTTCAGTATACTGTACAGGTAGAGAGCTCATTGTAAAGGCATCTCTACAAAACTCCCATGTTGGCATAAGGAGTGGACATTTCAACACAATACTGTATGGAATTCTGTCACTACATTGTTTTGGGAACAGTTGACCAGTTTTCTTTTGTTCAAGCTCTCTTGAAAATCCTCTTTGCATCAACGCCTTCGTAGTTGTAGGTCTGTTGGGGAAAGGAAAGT
This sequence comes from Ostorhinchus cyanosoma, assembly GCA_029814465.1. NCBI lineage: Eukaryota > Metazoa > Chordata > Actinopteri > Kurtiformes > Apogonidae > Ostorhinchus > Ostorhinchus cyanosoma. The sequence continues at coordinate 7,774,173 of JAPTYQ010000001.1, forward strand.
GTAGTTACTCTGATGTATTTGTATGAAACACCCAAATGAACCTCATCTTTGTGACATTCCATCTGCTTTACAATAGGAATAACATGTGAGATGATTCATTTGCATATAGATATAAATATAGATATAAATTCACCCCTCACCTGTATCAGTTCATCCCCTTGGACAATTCTGGTTGTTGTGAGTTGTTTTCCGTTGTCCTTCCTGGTGAAAACCCCCTTCAGAGTGTCTCCGTCCATAAGCCAGGAGCCCTACGGGTGAAATCAGTAATTAGTAACTGTTTATAACGTGCAGAAAACGTGTTCTGTCAGCTCATGTGGGCTGACAGGTTTACGGCTGAGAACGTTACTGCTACTAAGGTGAAATCACAACCAGAAACGCACAATAAAGGTATGCATGAGGAGTTTTTTTTTTTTTTTTTTTTACCAGCTCAAATATCCAAATTTCTGCAATAACAACTTCATTTATTAGTATTGGACAAGTAACAAGTTTTGGATCGACAGCATGGGTCATTCTGTCTCTGATGCTGAGGTCTTGTGAGGTCAGGTTTACTTACTGAGAGCTCAGTTCCATCTGCGAGGCTGTATTCAAAGGTGACGCCCAGAGTGAAGTCTAATTCCAGGGTGCGGAAGTTGCTGCTCTCCTTCACATGAAACTTGTCTCCAGTTTGTTCCAGGGTAATTTTGAGGTTGTCATGAGCAGCCAGCTTCCTTTTCACCATGTTGATACCTGTCAGAGACACAATAAACATGTTGAAGATACTTAAGAGCGAGCATGTCAGGATTGAATTACTTCTGTTGCAAACACACAGAGTTGACGCCTTTATTTTGGCAGTATTTGCATTTCTGATCCGAGTTTGTCCACTTTATTAATACTTATTCGAACATACCTAAATTTGAGCGACTAAGAAACAAAATCGAATCCCTCTGTGTAGTGGGATTACATTGCAGTGATATCACCTCAGAAAAAAAAGGGCATTTAATAAGAGTCACTTACCCATTTGTTCCATGAATTTCTCATAGTTCTCATTGCGGTCGATTTTCCAGTTGCCGTTGAAGGTCATGATGGCTGTGATGTGGACTGAAGACTCAGCAGGAGGGAGTGCCTTACCTCAAGTCTGTGCCACTCCTTTTAAACCATACAGCGTCTTATCTCCTCATCTATCTTAATGCTGATGTGGCTGTTTAAAGCTCATACTCTCTCAAGGCAAAACTCACAGCTGTATCTGACTGGCTCATTCAAATATTCTCAACAGAACTTTTTGGACTTTCACTACAGGAACTCCTTTTTTTTTTTTTTTTTTCACTGTTTATAATACAACGCCTCCTATTGCACAATGTTGCTGGACTGTGTTACATAATCCACTGATGCTGTTTGAAGAAAGGTTTTGTGCTACATGCTATTTATACTGCGCTACACATAATAAAACTAGCCATTATGTGTACTTTTTCTTTTTTTTTTACAGATTAGTTGCATCCTGTTCTACTTGTATCTTTGTTTAAACAGGGTGTTGGTTTGCATCAACAGTGTTTAACTAAACTTGAACCTGAGCTTTTAATAAAACAGTGCGTTCAGTATCTAAATGTCAGCCCACCCACAAAGCAGTGGGAACTGAGTATGACTTATTTAGAATTTTTATTAGATTGTAATATTTAGATTCAGTATTAATATTTTGCTACTGAGTCAGAGTATTATTGAATTATATGCAATAACAACATAAAGGTGATCGATGACGTATTTTCAGGGGCCTCTTCGATCTTTGCAGACTCAACTCAAACTCACATAAACATAATGAACCTGTGTATGTAGTCGTATAAAGAAAACACTACAGATGATGGAACATAAATGCTAACTGTGACTTTATTTTGATTATTTCAATTGACACACACCAAACTCACTGTGTATTTAATCTCAGCAACTCAATAATGTATATAAATGAATCAGGAAAGGGCTGCGAATCTCTATCCAGAATACGAATAAATATCTCTACTATGTCTGAAGAGGGGAGGATCCAAACGACTCCTTATCTGAGTTTTATCTCATCTTATGTGGCACGAGACCTTTTACCTTTTACCACTTCCAGTGAACCCTCTTATCACACAGAGACCTTTTGACTATCAGGACAGTGTGGAAATTAACAGATGAGCATTAGTATATATAATGCAGCCTAGGGTGAGTAAAATTTAACCCATAAAGACCCAAACATCCATCACCGACCAAAAGCATCTACTGATCTAAACTGTTTAATACCACTTCCACTAATCCTATCAATCCATCTAAATAATTGGTGTAAAATACAGTTTGTCGTCTTTTCATGGTCTTTAGATATGACCCATTTGGACGTTCAGAGTGAATGTGGAAACAACGTTATCTTCTCCAACATCGAATCACCAGTAAAACTCATGGAGTTCGATCGATCAATGACAGTGGATGGACATGCTTGATTTATGCTGTTGATGACAGATTTTTATTTCTCAGTTTTTTGTTTTTTTATATATATATAATCAACCTCAACTTTAATCTGAGCTTTTATGAACATTTTCATAGTCAGTAAAGGAAAATATCTGATTATACTGATAAAATGCAATATACAGAGGATAATATTATAATAAATGGTGATGAATCATTTAAGACAGGTTAAATATAGATAAAATGTAATTTGGGAACTGACAGAAAAGTAGCGCTGGGTCTTTTTTAGGTTCATTTAGTAATTCCCTTCAGCGAGCAGTAGTCCAGCAAATAAATTCAAAAGGTGTACGTTCAGGCCCTGTAGGTGTGTTCTGTGTTCCTCTGTGTCCAGGATGCACCATTCCTTTATTCCCTCCACCCGCTGCCTGAACCCACAGCTGAAGACACTTCCAATCAAGGCCTGAGCAGGATATAAGCTGTTGAGCTGCAGTCAGTGTGGTGGACTGTCGGCAGAGATGTGTGTGAACCAACCGCTTTTGAAGGCCGTGTGGATCCAGTGATTTTCTAACGTTATTACCTCTGTTTGTGGGAGACTCCTTTAGTTTGTTCTTGTTTTTCTTATTTTGTTACTTTGACTGGACACTTATTTGGCAAACTAGCTCCTGTGTGAGTATATTTTAGTTCTACTTCTTGGATATCACTTGTTCTTGTGCTTCTGTTGGAAGGTCTGAGTTTCCCCTTTTATTTTGGTACTTTGTTTAGGGGCATTTTCTGTTAATAAATTTCTAATTGCTTTGGAAAAACAGTTATCATTTCTCTCTTTATTATCATTGTGATCTCCCACGTTCCTGGGGATTATAACAGTATATTTAAAAAATAAAGATTGACATGAATACATAGAATAATTTGACAAAATATCTCATTCTACTCTGATCATTTAGCCTTGTTTCACTGCAAGGAGCTTTAACACTGTTAAACATTAGATGTTCACTAGGGGGCAGAGCAGAACACTCTCTAGAAGTCCAGCTTTAACTTGTATCTGTATTTTACATCCAGCCAGTATAATACATATTCGTCAAATCTAAATAAAACTGAAGTACAGATTATGCATCAAAGTGACCCATGTTTCTCTGACCCCTTAAGGCAGGGGTGGGTGACCCTGGTCCTCGAGGGCCAGGATCCTGCATGTTTTATGTTTCTATCTTTCATCACACCTGATTAAATTTATGATCAGCTCATCATCCTGCTCTGCAGAAGTCTGATAATGATGTAATGGCTTCCAGGTATGCTGGGAAATGTCTAAAACATGCAGGATACCAGCCCTCGAGGACCAGGATTGCCCACCCCTGCCTTAAGGACTGAACAGCTCAAAACTTGACAGACATGGTTTGTTTGTTAAAATGTGCTTTTTATCTTTGTTAAAGTGACAAGAACTGAAAGCACCTGAAATGACTGAAATTGGTGCAACTCTGGAGGAATAATTAATTGTACACCTAGTTGATTAGTTCTAAATGAATTTTTTGTCACACCAGACATTTATGCAGTTTTTATATTGCATTAAAGTGAGAAATGTTTGACAAAGTCTTCAAAAACAAATCTAATATATTAAATGTTTCCTAATGTAACCTTCAGATTTAGCTAACCAAAAACAGTCATTAACCCTTCATAGTACTGTTTTTATTAGTTCACATCAGTGATCGGTTAATTTTCCAGATGCTTTATAATTTTATGGCGGTTGAAGGGCACCAGAATATTGTATATTTAATGTAATATGGTCATTGTTGTAATCCGCTAAATGTCCACTAGATGGCGCAGTTAACAAAAGAGAATTCTGTGCTGGCTTTCCATAGTCTGTAAATTTAATTTAATACTTTTTAATGTTACAACAGTCATGTCAAATACAAAAATGCTCCTATTCAGTACAAGTTTTTTTTTTGTTTTTTTTTTTACAAATAAAGCTACATTTTAGAATCATTGCTACAGCATTATGTGAGGTGTACAATGAGTAAAACACATGACGCTCATATATTTGAGGTGAATTTAATGCAACGCATACAGCACAAAGGTTTATGTCAATCTATGGCGATCCATACAGCAGTTTCATCCATAATAAAGTTGATAATTTTAATAAAATAAACTGGAAAATAAATACCAAATAAAATGTTAACAATAAATATCTTTAAAAACAGCTTATCTATAAATAGAACTGTAAATACTTAGTATAATTTCATAACGCAGGTGGAAGTGCAAATAGACGTGGAACATGTATGTAAAACAAGTGGATAGTGCTCTTTTTAAAATATTAGATAACTTAAGAGTTCAGTAATGGAACAAAAATATATATATATAATCTATTACTGAGTCTTTCAAAGAATAAGTAGTGACTGTAAGATATCAAAGTTAGCAAAGAATTGTTTGTGCCTCAGAAGTGATGAACATGGAGGTATAAATCTATATAAACACAACAGCTTTGACATCTGAATTCTCATTTCTAAGTTCTATAAGTCTAAAATAATCTGCAAAAACACGGTAGAGAGCTGGCACAGAGGTTGAAGGCTGATGTAGCTGATTTCAACATTGAAAATACCAGTGTGTCATATCTAGTGTTAGTCTAATTATCACATCTATGAAAAAGAATCTGTTAATAAAAATAACATAAATGTTACAAACATCAAGCCACATTTGAATTTTGTACAGATACAGTAGTGAAAACTCTCCAAAAACCACCTGTATTCACACATTTTATAATCAAGTCTTCAATTTCATAACTATTTATTACCAAAAAAATTATGATTAAGAATGTATTTAAATAAAGACTTGGTTATATTTTTTTCTTTTTGTTAGACTGACTGAAAAGTACATGAGAATATAACCAACTAAGAAACGAAGTGGAGGTGTCTTGTTTTTTTTTTTTTGTCAAAAACATGTATAAAATATTAATGAGTCATTCTGCTCAACTATTCATGAAACATTTAACTTTGTGTTTACTCTATAAAAAAAATGGTGCGGCCATAACGGACGATGGTCGGGAAGGAAAAGCAGGTTGGATCAGGTTATAATTCAACTCACCATATTAAAAATATCTGCTCATCTGATAGATTATCACTTCTTATTTCACCTGATCCATCTCATTGCTGCATCAAAATCAGCATAGAAAAAGAAAACGTTACCAGACAGAACCACACTAAGTTGTAGAGTTGTCTCAAAATGCCGCTTTAACTGTGGCTCACTGTGTCCGTGGACTTCCTGGACAGAAACCACACCTTCATGGGTTCCTTCTTTCCTTTCATGGTGACGGGGCCTCGGTATTCCAGATGAAACTGTGGGTCAGCGTTCTCAGCAGACTGCAAACACCTGGAATACAACGTCGGCATCATCACAAATCACACTGCCTCCACTGCTCTGTGGGGTTGTATGTTCACTGCATATTTGTTGAGATTTATCACCAAAAAGAGAGATAAGATCTGTGTTTCTCTGCTGGCAAGAGTTTCTTTTTCTTCCACTGCTAATAATTCAAGACAAAAACAGCCTCCCGTACAACGAAACCAATCGGAGTTATTTCTCTGCTGCTACTTCAAAAATATCCCTAAAACTGAAAAAATATCAACAATGTTGCACTGATACGAATTAACCCACAAAGACCTTAACAGTCGCTGGAACCCAAAAGCATCTACTGATCTAAAATGTGTATTAACTTTTGAACCACTAATCCTATCAGTACATTGAAATCATTCCGGTAAAATGCACTTTCTCAGCTTTTCAGCAGCATTGGATTTGTCTTTCTCAGAGGCTCTGTAGTGAACATCTACTTCCTGTAGCTCTGATTGTGGATGCTTGTTTTTCAACTCAGGACATGTACAGGATGAGCAAATTAAGCGAAGGACAATATCTGATTTTCACTGAAAAATGCAAAATACAGCTTAGAATTTATAAATGCTGATACAGTAAATCACTTAGGAAAGCTTAAATGTAGAGCTAAATTTTTTTGTAAATCGCCACAAAAGTAATTCTGCGTCATTCGAGGGTTAGAGAAACACATCTACTTACCGATAAGTATATTCAGAGACATTTATTTTTCCTTTTTCACCAGTCGTTTCTGTACGACTAGTGAGATTGACAGTATTTCCAAAAAGGCAGTATCTGGGCATCCTTTGGCCAATCACCCCAGTCACCACTTCTCCTGTGTGAATACCAATAGTAATCTGGAATGATAAGAAGATACGACAACCAACATGAATCTTCGTTTTCGTTAAAGCCACTAACTCGCCTTATCTATCAGTTAACAGAGCACACACTGGCACCGCAGATGAACCACGTAGAAAAACAGTAGATTCACCAGTGCACCCTCTATGATGACTTTACTACTTTATCCTTCGTGCTACTCCCATTCAGAAATGCTTTGTATTGTATTATTTATAGACAGACATTTATTTTTCTATACATTAATAATTTGTGTATGTTCATGTTAATTCTTGTTTTTTGATGTACTTATTTTTACGTGTTTGAAATAAACTAAAATTAAATTTAAAAACCTGATTCTCAGACAACAAATGCACAGTTTGTTTCAAAGAAATACTGTTGTGGTATTTGAATAACCTAGCGTAAATGTTAAATAAAGAGTGCGTAAATGATTCATGCTAAAACACTGCAAGTAAAAGGCTTCTCTTCGTGTTCTGGCAAAACTTCGAGTGAAAAGGTGCAATATTTGGTGGGTAGATATAATGTTAACTTGGATAGAAGTCTCTCCATGTACAAAATTAGATTATTTTTCAGGCTCTAGGCTTGAAAAAAATCAAAAGTAGTCCTGAGCAGTCTACAGAGTAATATTTACACTTGAACTTATAAGCACTTCTGTGCTTGTTGTCTTCAGAGCATGAACACGCTCTGAGTGTCTGGGACAAATGAGAATCTATTTTTAGCCACAGGATCGTGAGATGATTTGAGTCTTTCTGCTACTAAACCAGACTCCTCTTCAACCAGGGCCACATCCCAAAATAAACAGCTTTTTGTTAGGCAGACATGATTTTCCAGAGTTAAGTCTCAACAGTCATTGATACAATAACAATCTCCAACAGCGAGCTAAACAAAGCTCTGCTGTTTTTTATCCAGCTTTTCACTGCTTATTACTTCAGCGTAGAAATATGTCCAGATGTGCACATAAAATTATTCTGAAATCAATCACTTGAACATGAGCATTAAGTGCAGCTAATATTACATTAAATGTCACTTTGCAGTAACTGTCGGCAGCAAAAGACGTCTGACTCCTTTGCAGCAATTTGTGAATGTAAAGGTAAAAATAAAGAAAAGAAACCAAATGATCTAGCGCAGGATGTTCGAATTTAGTATATTTCAATGTATTGTCTAATACATAAAAATATATATATATATATATATATATATATATAAAAACCAAAAGTTTTTACACATTACATTTGTACAAATGTCTGTGTATCCTGTGTTGTAGATTTGTGTCTGCAGTTAGCTAATCCACAAAGTTCATTGAATTAGTACCAACATTAGACAGAAACAGCGATTAAATGTCACCATGTACTGTACAAAGAGCTGCAGAAACATGAGACAAAGGGTTGGACAAATTATGACAGAGTTTCAAACAACATTATATGATCCAGACATCTATTAGCTCATCAGCCAACAGCTGCGGAAACATGTTATTGTATGAAAAACCACACCTAACAAATACACAGTTAAACCATAGTGGTGATTAGGAATATTAGTGCTTGGAGACTGCACTAAATCACTTTAAAAAAAAAAAAATTATTTCTGAAAATTGTATAAAAACTGCAGTTAGGATGTAAACCCGTCTTATAATAGTGGATGAGAAGAACGTCAACACCATATCTGTAATCAGAGCAAATGCATTTATTAAAGTGAAGTACCAACACACTTTGCCTGACCTCAAATTTGACTCTTATTCGGTCTATTCTGCTCCTTTTATAGGAGTGTCTTGTCTATAACTGCACTTAATCCAAAATTATAAAGTATTTCTGGTAAGTATCTCAATAGCGCACAGTTTTTGCCTAATGGTAAATTCTCTACACTGTCAATGCAGCATGATGTATGTTCTCTGTTCAAAGGTTTATACCACACCTGTACTGGCTCATCATCCACTTTGACTTGCCCGGCGATCTCCATCATATCCAGAGCGAGGTGGCAGATTGACTTGGCGTGGTGCGTACATGGCTCTGGCAGGCCACTCACTGTCATGTATTTATCACCCACTGTTTCCACCTTTTATAAGAAAAGCTTTTTGTTATTCAGTCAAACCCACACATGAGCAATATCATCATCACTTATTCTTGGCTTTCTTTGTTTTTATTTTTTTTTTTGTAAATTCTGACCCTGCTGTGCAACAAAGGCAGATTCTAAATGTACTGTGAAGCTAGAAATAAACGGAAACACCCTGAGATAAACATTTAAACACTTACATCACCTTTAAGTTATTCAGGGCCTCCTAGAGCTCTGCTAAAACCCGAGGACCACCAAGCCATTCAGCTCGTAGAGTAAATATTACTTCTTTTGGTGACCTAGTGCCTGAAGCCGATCCCCTGGAAGTGCCTAGATCTGTTTGACTTCTTAAAGTGCATTCTTGTCTGAAAGCCTGGAGTGTAAATCTGCTGCACGAGGTCTATAAAATGGCCCAGTCTCTCTGTAAAACTCCACAATGTTTAGAGCTTAGTATCATTCTTGTTTTGCTGAAAAACTCAAGTCTACTGGCATAAATACTGTCCTACTGTCTTTACTGTGTGCTTTACTGTGGTTAAAGGTCAAATTTTACATCCCTGTTCTTATGATTATGTCTTCTTTATAGATTCATTCCTGCCATTATTTGAAAACAAATGCATGATGTATGCAGTCTTAATACAATTCTTGCTCCCAACCTTGTATACGTAAGGGTTTTTCCGAGAGTCTGTCAAGATGTCAAAACGAGTGTAAACATCATTGAGCAGGTTGACTATCTTGATGGCTCCCTCTGCTGAGGCATGCTTGCTGCAGAAGGCATTAAATCCGACAATGCCACTGAAGAGGATGGTCACGTTGTCATAGCGCTTAGCTGGGACAGGCCGCTTATGTCGCAGTTCATTGGCGACAGACGGCGGCAGAACGGAATAGAGCAATCTGAAATGACATGAAGAGAAACGCACATTTTGAGCAAATGTGCAATTGCTCAAACACAGCAGATTTAACGGGTTGGGTCTGGAATGGAGTCCATGCTTTGGATCAGCGTCGTATTTGTTCACCCACCACCTTTTGGTCATTGCTCTACGCAAGCTGCTCTCAAATGGGAGGGTGGTGTTTCTATGGTAACTGGTTAGATCATAGCTGCCTGTTAAAGCAAAATACCTTTCATGATGCATCATAATTTGAGGGCACATGACATATACAGATAAGTCATTGCAAAAAAATCTATACATGTTAATAAGCTCTGTTCCTTCAGGGGACGAGAATATATGATCTTAAACTGTTAAAAGGTGCATAACAGCCAATGCAAAATATTTGTAATTTGTGTTTTCATTATCAAGAGTATGTTGTTGTAAAGCACTGAAATTCTGCAGCATTTCACTTAAATATTTAGAGAGCAGCCAAGAATCTTAATCAATGTTTACAGCCTGAGGCGCTCCTGTCCCAGAGAATGGCAAGAATAATAATAAATATATAGATCTGACGGCACAGTGAACGTCTTTTCCTGTGAGAAGATAGAGCAGCTACAGCATTCTTAATAAAGACCACACTCCACCTCCATGCTCCTCTCCAGCTGTTACCTACTGCTGCGCCAAATTACAATGACAAGCCCTTTTTCTCAAAGCCAGAGTCAAAACTAACTGAGTATTTACCATAACAGGGATGAAGGAGTAGCAAAGATCAGCTCGGGTATAACAGGCTCTGACCCTAGGTGGTCCTACTGTCATGTAGTCTTGACATAATTGCACAGCACTGAGACCTGTTCGAGCCTTTCAAGGTGGATCTTCAGTGTGTTTTCATCTTAAGGCTGTCCTAAAATGGAATACTAGAGGGTTTTTTTTTTCTTTTTTTTCTCCTTCAAGAATTGACAAATGAACAATGTTTCCCACTGATTTTCCAACAAAGAGGAATAACAAAAGGACTAGAGCTCATTTATAAGATTAAATTTGTGGATGACTCATAAACTCCTGACAATTACAGGGCTGTAGTGCATAATTAACCAAAATTGCAACTGTAATGCAAAATTAATTAGGCTTTTCACTGTAGCGTTCTCAAGGGAAAGGTTGTAAATACTGCCAAACTTTGGTTAGATTGAAAACCACGATGCTCTTGAAGGGGTCACAGTTTAAACCTAAGTAGAAAAGTAATTAACTTTCAGGGGGAAATTACATTTACATTCACATTTGCTTTCCTTACACAGTAATAGATACAGTAATTTTGTGTCCTCAAGTGAAGATGAAACTTACTTTCTTGAACTAATCACAGATCGAGCAACTTTGTGAACATCTAAAGGGTTGTATAATTTAACCTGTAAATAGATCACATTTTACATACTTTCCAGTTGTATAAATGTTATGGTTTGAACGGAGTAAAAGTTTACATGTGAGGTTATTTATAATTCTTGCATTACTTATATAAGTATCCTGCAGATTAGTCTAAGGCTATTTCTGTGATGCATTAATTTGTGGTTGTAATACCCCTACTGGTTCTGTCAGCTACATTATCATTTATGAGAAAGTCTGAGAGTTGGTGAAACCTGTCAGTCTTCTTTTTCTCATCCTCCAGAGCTCGCAGTGTGTGCTGCAGTCGATCTGTCAGGATTTCCAGCTCCTGAGTCAGTTTGTACTCCTCACGAAACTGCTCACCCAGCAACACCAGGTCACGTGTGGCGTCGTGTAGCGGGATATCGCTCAGGTATAGCCCCCTTCGCGTGAGATCATCCAGGTTCATAACACTAAACATGAAAACATGGCATAGAAAATATCTAAATAAAATACCCACATGTATTGTTGCATTTATTGCCAAAAATTTCCACAGAAGTCTGGCTGAAGATGTCTGATTTGTGTGTGGAAAGGAGGAAAACGGACGTTGTTCTCGCTCATGCCCATTAACAGGCATAAATTAAACAGAACATAAAGTATGAAGTGTTAGCAGTGAGATCACTGTTCTCCTTTCAGGTTTCAGCCCACTGTCTCCAGATAAATGTCCTTCTCGTACACTGAGGTCAGAGACTGTTTTGTGTAAGCCTTTTCTGTCAGGTCAAGGAGCATGCTTCTCTACTTCAGCCTGTTATTTCCTTTAAGGCAGCAACATTTGGTGAAAACACTACCCTTTTCCATTGCTAAGCGCATTCAATGTGAGAACATGAGAACTCTTGAACCCAGCTCTCCTGCATCCAATATTTCACTAAAACCAACCAATGGGCTATACAAAGGTCATAGAGGCTAATAGAGGTCACAGCAAAAGGATCAAAGTTAATCACCAGCTTCAGGATTTTTTCATGCTGTTTATGAACACACATATTTTTTGCTTATTAAATGCTAAATACAAAATATACTTCAGCTACCTAAGGAAAAGCTGTGAAATGACATGCAGTAAATAATTCCAGTTTCTGCTATGATTAGTATTACAGGTAAATTCTAAGCATAACAGAAAAAGTTTCATAGATCTGCAATACCATTCATCCAAGCCATTCAGAATATCAGGGTTAATCTCAGAAAAGTGAGTATTCCTATTCAGTACGTGAAATAATAATAATTCAATGGGTTTTGTTTTGATGTATGTATTGAGTCAGTGTTCCTCTTGTATCTGACTGCGCTGACGGCTTACCTGGGTGAGCAAAGGAAAAGGATGTTCTCCGCCTCGGGCAAGTAAATCATCTGTCCTTTCAATCTCAGACAGCTGATCTCCACCCCCGTCAGTTCGTCCTCATTCTCCACAGTCTCCACATTCAGCAGGCCCTCCTGTCAGGATTACATCACACTTATGAATATTTCACTATACGATGTTCTCCTCTAAATCTGCTTCTAAACTGGGCAACAATTCAGTGTACTTTTTATTTTTAAACCTGTTGAAGTCTTGCATGCATCATCTGCCAAGGACAAGAAGGAGTTCAGGTTTTACGTGTTTTTGGTTTTTTTTTCTTAAATAGTGTTATTTAATTAGTATCTTTAGATTATCTTCACAATAAGTGCAAAGTACTTTAACACATTGTCAAGCCATTAGAGCCGTCACTTCAGTCTTTTATAGTTCTTCCTGTCAATAGTTTTTGTTAGTTCCAGGTTGATTTCTCACTGAAATATATGGAGTTAAATATTCTTCTCTCTTGGCTTGTCTTTGTCCTAGTTTTCAACTTTCTGGTCATTTTCTTTATTTTGCAAATGTACTCAGTTCTTTTTTCAGGTCATTCAGATCCTCTTTGCTACATGCAACATGAAGTGTCTAAATGAAACCCATACAATATCCACTAAAAACATTATGTGACTAAAAAGAACAGTGAGCTTTTTAATATTGATGTGCCGTCACATTCTATTGCGAACAAAAGGATTTATTGATTGTGTTTTGTTGTGCTTTTACTCATCTATAAAGTATATAGATATGCATTTTTAAAACTTTATATCTACCTTGCTCCGCAGAACGAAGACTGTGTTGATGTGGGAAAGGATGCCATGAAAACTGAAGTCAATGTGAGGACGAACCAAGGAAAATACTGAAGGGAGGATGCAGGTCCCAGGCTGGAGCTTTGGAGGAAAAGCAAAGTAACGTGATATGGAAACTTACTGTTTGTTGTCCAAGTACCTGTCACAGTTGGGTTCAGTCACATAATACTGTGGAGACTCATCGTGCTTTACATAAAAATCTAACTTGACACAGTATTCATTAATTAGACAATAGACTTTGGTGTAATGTCAATATGAATATACACCTGTGGCAGAACGCGATAGATTGCATTTCCACATTGTGTGAGCATCAGGTCCTTGTCAAACATGAGGTGAAATGGGAAAGCTTTGCAAAATGTGTAAGGGCTGATCCGAGTCTCCTGAGTGCCGTTCTCTTCAAAACCATCCAGATCCTCATAGAACGCCTCTTCCTCTGAGTCCTTCTCCTCAATCAAGAACTTGATGTGATCACATTCTTCACTTTTTGGTTGGATCATCTGTGTCAGACAAAGAAAAATGACTGACTGAATAATCATGTAGTTGCAAACAAAATAAATTAAAGTGTATTGTTGCACATGATTGCAGCAGCAAAACTTTCCTAATTAAATATTTTTTCTCATGCAATGTAATTATGAATGTCATCCCAGCTGTAATATTATTAATCTCAAGTCTATTACAGAATTAAGACAGTGTAAAATGACATTATTCAGTTGGCTTATGAGCATAAGGCACACTGACGTCAAACTGCTCTCTCTGCACCCTGTTGCCACAGCAACAGTAGCTAATATTCCCAGAAATTGGGTGTCACATTTGAAGCATCTACCATTTTCTGCTCCTTTATTACAGACAATTGATGAAAAGCATTATCCTGTCTATACAATATGAGTAGGTTTGAGGGAAAATGTTGTTCAAAATGAAGAACAAACTCCAGCCAGAGTATTATAAATATGGAGGTGAAAAACATGTCCCAGTTATTGGTACAAACTACAGGCTGTATTGAGTAGACTAACCATTAAGATACAAATAGGAACTGCAGTGATAAATAGTTTGTTATATCCAGATGTAATAGTTATTTATAATGGTTTAGTTAGAATACGATTAATGTGTTGAGTAAAACACATGACCCCTCACACAGGATAAATCTAATGTGCAATTGTACACAGCCAATTTAAATTCAGACCCAGTTAGACAAAGTTAAAATAAAACTATGGAGAGGAAAAAAAAACTTCTGAGAGACTCCTGACACAGACTCTATAACTTAGATCTAAAAATATCCTCTGACTCAGACATTAGCCAAAAACCCAGTGCTGAGCTGTAGTTGTCACGGTGTAGCACTGTTCTGTTTTTTGGAACATTCTTTTCTTAAATCTCCACATTATAACCTCTCTAATTATATTCTTGGACAGACACACACCCTGACAAAAGTATTAAAAAGACTTCGCTATAATTTACAGGGAAGTCATCTTTCATCGCCATCAGCTATTACAGAAGTGTTCACTGTGCACAAAAGAACAACGAAACAGTCGAGCAGACCTTCATCTCTATCTCTGTTCCATGGATCTGCTGAGCGACAGTTTTAATGATGCCGATCACGATGTCTTGCAGGCCTTCCCTCTCCGAGTAATAGTGGAGAATTAGATTATTTCCCTTTTCTGCATCAGTGCAACGGAACGAGGGAGCCCTCATCCCAGGATAAATGGTACCCAGGTGGTCATGCAGAGCATCCAGATTCTGAAAATGTGATTGAAGATAAAATATGCAACATTTATAACATTGCAGATGATTAATCCTTGCTGAGGCATTTTTAGATGAGGCTGTATATTTAACAATGCAATTTTACAATTCGTTTTAATTAACACAGCTACCAGGTGAGATCTTACCTGCAGGAATTCACGAACGTTAGATCCCAATACTCGTAGGATGGTGTCATAGCCCGACTCTTGGCAAAACTCAAAAAACATCTTCCCAAACATTTGTAAGATATCTCCTGCGTTGATCTCTGAAAAACAAAAAAGATGTCATGAAAATAGTGTTTTATAAATCTATGTTTTATGTCATATCAAATATTATTTCTCTATTGAAAACAAATGCAGTCACTTACTCAGAACTTTACTTGCGGCAGCAACGAGATCATATGTTTTGGCATCTTCGTATATAATTCTAACGAGAAACTGACCTTCGATGTCGAGCTGAGCCTCCCGCCTGAAAAGAAATGAATAAATGCTACAACACATATACACCCTGATTTTCTAAAATTCCATTCATGTGAAGATTTTAAAGTGTATATGTCTTTTTTTGGCCAATGAGCTGTTTTGGTTAACATTCCTGACATTGTTACAATAATATACAAAAGGTTTCCATATCTCTGAAGTGTTTTTGTGACAGAAAAACTATACTTGTCAACAAGTGCAGATACCTAATTGCGTTTAGATTTGCTGTTGTTGGCGTCCCAGCCTATTGCTATTTATAAATCTGACAGTCCCATTTTATATAAAACTTAACAAGGTTCTGATTGCCTCTTTATGTAGAAAAACAAAAATGATTTACAGGCCTGACCAGCAAACACCATTTTTATCAGAGCTCAGAACCGCTGAAAAAACATTCCAAGCAATGAAAGTTTTTGCCAAGAAAAAAAAAAAAAAAGGGGGGGGGGGTAATTTAATTATTAGG
>JAPTYQ010000001.1:7817579-7828653 GCA_029814465.1 Ostorhinchus cyanosoma
CAAGAGCAGGAGAGTATGCCCTCCAGTGGCCTTAGTAATGTGCCTCAAGATGACGACTCAAATCAGGATGTTGATGAGTGTGAGTACATCCATGCTGTTCTTTTGAAATGTACATATTGTAGACTGTGTAGTTTAGATAATTGGCTGGAGGATTTTTAGTGTATTGTAGTAGGTTCTTACTTGTTCTGGTTGTAAACACATACTTAAATCATGGTTTCTGTGGGAATTAAAAAAGGTTATTTGTTGCTTCACATAAAACGGACAAATGCGACATGTATCCTTTTTGTGTCTGTGGTACTTTTACTTACATAGTAGTGTAACAGTGTACTATATATTATTTGTAACCATACTTTTCTCCTATCAGTGAGATTTATTTTACTTTTTGCTCCACTGCATTTATCTTGATCTGTTGCTACTTTTCAGATTATAATGTCATTCTTAACCTGGCTTAATTGTGTTGTTTTCTAACATTAATGTTGTGACAAATTGAAGGATAATTGTTTGTTTTTTGGATAGGAAAATTCTATAACTTCTTGCAACCTCTTTAAAAGCCTTATTACGCAGCTGAAAATACAGCTTTTTTGGGGGGGGCTCACGAAAAGTTTGCTTTGTAGAGATATATGTATGATTTTATTGAATATGAAGCATTGCTGCGGATTACATTATACAGTGAGACTATAATAGTTATAATGTAGTTAAAATGATCTCAACCAGAAACATTTGCATCAGTATAATATACAGATAAAAGCAGCAGTAGTATGAGTGCAAGACATCATATGCAATAGAAAATCAGAGACCATTTTACTGCAGTGACAACTTTTTTCATACTTTAAGTACATTTTCCTGATAATACTAAAATGCCCTTACTTAAATTAAAATTTCTGAATGCTAAAATTTTGATGGCGTATTTTCACTGAATCTGAATACTTCTTCCACCACTGCCTTTCAGACTCTCTTGGTTCTGAGAGTCAGCTTGGAGACAGACTGGTTTTTCACTGTCCTGGAGGGAGGAACAGGAAGAACTACTCATTCACCAATGACGAGGTTCGGCGCATAGACCGAGAGAACCAGCGGCTTCTTGGCCAGCTGTCACGGCTTTCTCAAGGGTCCAGACCAGGAAGTGCAGCAGGTCAGAAACGCCACAGGACCAGTAACTCACCTCTTATTCGCCTTTCTCACAGTGCACTCAACAGACAGCGTGAGCAACAACGAATCGAAAGGGAGAACCTGGTGAGTATTTAACATTAGTTAATATTTGGTATATACTGTAGCTGCACCTCAAAACATTCAAATATCATGAAAAACAATATTTTTTTTCCTGTATTTTCATTCAAACAGTGAAGTTTTTATATATTTTAGAATCATTTCATATAAAGGGAAATATTTTTTGAGTTATTGTGAATTTTTTGTTTTCATTTGAATGAGTATGTCTTACAGCTCAGGAAACTCAAACATTCAGTATCTCAAAATATTTCAATATATAGGATCAATTACAATAAGGATTTATTATATGGAAGCATGAAACTTCTGAAAAGTGTTGATTGGTGCACTCAGTACTTGGTTTGGGCTCTTTTTGCACAAATGACTTCATCAAAGTGGTTTGGTGTGGAGGTAATCAGTCTGTGACTGCTGAGGTGTTAAGAAAACCCAGGTTACTTTGATTATGGCCTTCAGCTCATCTGTATTGTTGGGTCTGACGACTGACATCTTCTTAACAATATTATAGATTTTCTATGGGATTGATGTCAGGTGAGTTTACTGGCCAGTTCTGTAAAGTAGCACCATGGCCACCAAGCCAGTTCTGAGTAGTTTTGACACTGGGCAGAGTCCAGAGTTCAAAGCCCTGCTGGAAAAGGAAATCAGCATCTCCATAAAGCCTGTTAGAAGACAGAAGCATGTAGTGCTCTAAAATGTTATAGAAGAACACCAACACCAGTAGGTGATATGACATTCCAGATTATCACTGACTGTGGAAACTTCACACTGGACTTGAAGCAGCTTAAATTCTGTTCCTCTACAGTTTTCCTCCAGACTCTGGGAACTTTAAATCCACATTAAATGCTAAATTTAATCTCATGTGAAAAGAGGACTGTGGACCACTGGGCAGTGGTCCAGTTCTTGTCTCCTTAGCCCAAGTAAGACTCGTCTGATATTGTTTCTAGTTCAGGAGTGTTTTGACACTAGAAATGCCACACACTTGTCCATTTTCCAGACACTGATTCCAGTCTCACTCCAGTCTGTGAATCTCCACCATGTTCTTGAATCTGCTTTCCTTGATAACCTTCTCAAGGCTGTGGTCATCCCTGTTGGTTCTACTTGGTTTCCTGCCACAGTTTTTCCATTCAACTTTCCATTAGCATGCTTTGATAGATCACTCTGACCAGCCAACCCTCTCAGCTGGGGTCTTCTGTGTCCTACCCTCCTTATAGAAGACACCAATGAGTGTCAAGTCAGCAGTCTTCCAATTAAGTGGAGAGATCCAGACTGAGAAACCCATGGTATTTAGACTGCATAAATAGTGATTTACTCAAACTTGAAATTAAATGTTGTAATTTGAGATATACTTCTACTTTTTTGTTGACCATAATTAATAAAGCTACATTTTTTTTAAAAAATGCCTGAAACATTTCAGTTCATGAGGGTAGTATAGCCACAGTTTTCACTGAAACAACTGACAAAAAATGGAACCTTTTCATTGATATTCAAATGTATGTATACCTGTGTGTAAACTTCCCACCACAACTGTAGATGGGTAGTTTAACAGAATTGAAGTGAATCTTTGAGCACTATCCCTGAAAGCAGACACGGACAGTTTTGGACAGATGGCAGCAGGTGGTGGACAGGCTGCAGCCCCGTAACAGTCACACTCACAGTAAATGAAAGCTCAGCCTCTGCAGCTTTAGCCTTTCACCCTATATTTTACCTCTGCTTGACCACTCTTCTAGTCACACAGTGCTAAATGGCCAGTAGTTGGTAAAAATGTTAACTAGACAGATAAGTGCAGTGTGATAAAAGCAGTGTGTTACTGTTTCCTCCAACATGTGTTCATTATTATTGGACTGAGATTTTTCATCAGACCATACTGTAGTTATCGTCACAAAATGTGTTCCAGTCATTTTCAGGACAGACTGTCCTCTCTCTGTGTGTCATCACAAGTGCTTTTCGCCTTCTCTATTCTTAGAGTGAAGTAATTGAATCTGCCGTGTGATGAGCGTATCCACCCCACTCATGTAGACAAGTAGAGCTGGCTCTTTAACTTCCAAGTCTAGTTATTTGCACAGTGGGATTTTCCTCTTTCACAAGTGTGAAACACAGGTTGTGTTTGAAAAGAGTCTGTTAGAAGAGACAGTTATCATACACTGGAAAAGCAGCAGGTGACTGGCCTGGTCCCCGTTAGAACCGAGCAGCACCTTTTTATGACCTGAAGACTTAAGAACGTTTGGAGAACAGTCTTTTTGACTGGAGGTTTTTCCTAGTTGCATTGCTTCATATATACTGTTTTCTTACAGGGGGATGTCTGCACAGCACATACAGCAGGGTGACGGCATGTGTGACAGCCACGGCCTACACTGTTTCATTCAAGCTGTTTGGGGATTTACTCTTTCTTTTCTCACTTCACTTTAACTTTTCTCCAAATGTCCATGTCTCCCCTTCAGAGTTTTTCCAGAATGTTCAGCTCTTAGGCTTACATTAGTGAAATATTTTTTTAGCTTGACTTTCCAGAACATGTTTGCTACATTCATTTGTACAATCTCCACCCTGTTCAGTAAATGCTTTTGTTGAGCTGCTTTTTTTGCCAAAGGAGCTGAAAAGTTTTTTTAAATTTATTTATTTAAATTATTATTTTTTTGTTTATTTATTAATTAATTTTCTTTAAACCCAAAATGAACACTGATGATCTCACTCACACTTGCTGTCATTGCAGTGGTATATTTAGCAAATAAAAACAATATTTACACATGGTTGTGTTAAACCAGCATTTTCTTTGTTTACTTCAGGCTTTTTTGAAAAGGCTAGAGACTGTTAAGCCTACGCCGGGCCTGAAGCGTTCTGAACAGCTAGCAGACTATCAGCGCCACGTTGGATACCTGGGAGGACCTTCATACCCCATTTTTAAGTCTACCACAAACAAAGACAGACCAACCAGCAGGACATCTTCAGGTTAGTGTCCAAGTGATGATTTTTTTCAATTATATTTTAGTGTTTTTGTTATATTGGGTCTTTTTTAGGTAACGGTACCAAAACAACATCCTACATCTGAATCCATGGACATTTCACCTTTATGATATGTGCTTAAGCCATTAGCCAATGATTTTATTTTGTAGTAGACTGGCCTCATTTGCATTTGATGATTCAATTAATGTAATACATCAGTGGATGATCTTGTGTAATGGTGCAGCTCTTCCCCAGCTGGACACTCACTTATCACACATATCTACTGCCTTCTCTCAGCTGCCTGTATGAAATGAAGACTTTCGGAGACTTAAGTCAAAAATCAGTCCATCATTCACTCATCCACTACTCCTTTATAAATGAACACTAAGTAATTCTCTGAATAGGGAGCAGTTGATATCTGCAGAATACAACATTGCATTTTATACTTTTCATGATGCATTATGGGATATTTTTAGTCAGCTAAGGTATAATATTTTCACTATACCACACTAAAATGTTGTGTACATGCTGTTGAAAGTGTTCTGAATATGCCTGTATGATGTGATCATGTTAAAGCTGTATTCAGAGATGTTTCTGTCTTTCAGCAGGTAGAGGCCTTAGGCAGAGCAGTGCTGCCCACCACAGTGCCACAGCTGTTTCAGCCTCCACTAAAGACCCCAGCGATGCACCCGTCCCCAGGACAAAGATAACGAATGCATCCCGGCCAGCTTGGTGCTGATAACATGAAATAT
Source organism: Ostorhinchus cyanosoma (assembly GCA_029814465.1). Classification (NCBI taxonomy): domain Eukaryota; kingdom Metazoa; phylum Chordata; class Actinopteri; order Kurtiformes; family Apogonidae; genus Ostorhinchus; species Ostorhinchus cyanosoma. The sequence goes on from JAPTYQ010000001.1 coordinate 7,822,487, forward strand.
TAAATGTAACCTATGAGCAAATAGTCGTCCTGTGGTGACCTAATTTTCATTTAACACTTTGCATCTGTAACTTCAGATTTAAAGGTGAAGTGTGTAACATTTTCCTTATCCAATAATAATCCCTTTCAGTCATCACCCCTCAGTGTGTGGTGTTCTATTTATTTGCAGACCCTGCCTTCCCCCTGTGTTTTCTGTTTTCTTCTTGATTTGCTGTGACAGAATCAGGAAATAACATTTTATTTTTCTATTTCACAGCTTTTTTTCTCGCTGCATCCATGGACTCCATTCAGTCTGTTTCTCTGTCAGTTCTCACTCACTTGTTGGCGAATGTAGAGGAAGAAATTTAACAGTTCTGCTTACAATCACAAGCATGAAATATTACACACTTTACCTTTAAGCAGTTTTTATTCACATTCATAAACTCAGTTGACTCCACATACTTGTTCAGTGACTGTCTTGCTGATCCTTTTTGGAATTTTACTCCTGCTCATTGATGCTGAAAGATAATAAATATTTTGCTCTGGGCTGTTCATAAATACTGTAATGCTTCTTAGAGCAGTTGGTCATGAAAGTTTACTGTATTTTTATTATTATATTATTATTAAATACTGCCTCTTTCTACCATGGTATAGTAATGTCTAAAATAGCCATTGATTATGCTTATTTTATTGTGAGCAACATTTCCCTTAAATTTGCACATTTTTGTCCATGTGTTATTTGTACATTTAATGATGTTCTAAATTGTTATGTTTTTACTCAATTAAAAGTATGTTTAAGTAATCATTTTTGGTGAACCTTTACTTCCATTTCCTCCAAAATAAAGCTTCTTATTGTAGCATCTGTTCTGCTGACAGTTGATACTTTTAAATCCTGGAGGGGAATGACTAACAGAAAATCTAATTGTCTCAACTGTTCATAGTTGTTAGTTTGTAGTTTTATTTTATTTATTTTTTTTTATCAATGATTATAATAATCCATAATCATGGTAAACCAAATTTGAGTTATTCTGCAGATTTTATTCAACTGGAACCAAGAAAAATCTTTATTTATGAATCTAAACTATTTCATGGTCTTACTTTATGTGCAATCTTAAACTCAAAAGGTGTGTTGCCATGACAACAGAACATCAGCATCCAGAGGTTAGACTAATAAATCTTTATTATTAAAATACTGTAGGTGTGATACATGGATCATAATGGTCACAACATTACAACACATGGGCTTCGGAGACTGTTTTAACATAGGGAGGATATGACAGGTAGTGGTTTATTCTGTACATCGGCACAACAACTGAACCACCAGTTTGACTTAGTTGTACTGAAATCTCTGCCGTCTGACACGTTGTAGAATGGGGTATATACACATTTCTGTGGGGGCATGTTCACTCAGGTCAGGTATACCCATACCTACCTTCTCAGGGCTATCACAGAAGCGTACATGCCCAAACTGTAATTCACCACAAGCTGTTATCACTCTATCACAATTAAGACTTAAGAAAGATGAAGGGTTTCCTTGGGATCTGGGAGATTAGAAAGTTTACTTTGTGAACTTCTTGATCTCATCGTACAGCACCAACACAAAGGCGCCACCCATGCCTCTGATCACGTTGGACCAGGCTCCCTTAAAGAAGGCTCTTGATCCCTCATCCTTGAGGATCTTCTTCCAGCAGTCGATTGTTCCCTTGTACATGATGTCAGCTGTGAATGGAGACGCGCACAGTTGATGCACAGAGCCCACGTGTACATGCGTAAAGTGTGCGTAATTGTGCCAAACCGATTATGTCTATCATAAGTATGCATCCTTCTCACCTCCTTTGCGTCCAGACTGCATCATCATACGACGTCTGACGGTGTCGAAGGGATATGAGACAAGACCAGCTGCGGCGGTGACTGTCTGAGCGATCATCCAGCTGACGACGATGTGCGTGTTCTTGGGATCTGGCAGCATACCTGTACAGAGAAAAGGTTCAAGACAGCCGTTGTTTCCGGAAAATACACTAATAGTCTGTTACCCAAACAGATGTGCGCACCTTTAGCTGTGTCGAAGCATCCGAAGTAGGCTGCTCTGTAGATGATAATACCCTGGACGGACACGTTGAACCCGAGGTACAGACCCTTCAGACCGTCGGTTTTGAAGATCTTGGCGATGCAGTTTCCAAGACCGGTGAACTCTCTCTCAGCTGCGCCTTTGCCGATGTCGGCAGCAAGTCTTGTTCTGGCGAAGTCAAGGGGATAGACGAAGCACAGGGATGTCGCACCTGCAGCACCACCGGATGCCAGGTTACCAGCGAAGTAGCGCCAGAACTGTGTTTTTTGATCCACGCCGCCAAGGAAGATCTTCTTGTACTTGTCTTTGAAGGCGAAGTTGAGGGCTTGAGTGGGGAAGTAACGGATCACGTTGGCCAGGTTACCTCTCCAGAAGGACACAAAGCCCTGCTCCTTTGGGATCCTAACCACACAGTCCATGATGCCTTTGTACTGCATCTCTGCTGTGATCTGTTTGCTGGCATGCTGGACCTGCAAGCAAAGATGTCATAGATTTTAGGAGAAAAAAATGTAGAAAAAACACTTTTCCATGGCCTTGTTTCTCTGAATAAAAAAGCATTGTATGGGACATTGCAATCCCATAAAGTTGGAATTAAATATTGTTTAACCTTTTCTGATGAAATGATTGTGACAGTGTGATTTATTGTTGATGGATAAAGTGTAAATGGGACTCAGTAATAATTACAACTGGTCAAAGGTGATTACTGATGTGAAAAAGTAAGAATAAAAAAGAGAGGAATGTGTCTGAAAACCAAATTATTTTTTCTTTATTATTTATTTATTTCTAATAAGAATGGGTTTTTTTTCATTTGCATTCTCGTCATTTTAGTCCATATTGAATCGTTTGTGGTCAGTGGTTGTAGGCCCAGCAGTCTAAAGGCACATTCATGTCATTTGAGAATCCTCTGTATATTGAGTTACATAGTTCAAGTTAAATTTAGAAATTCACTTTCACTAAATATTACCGCGGTCAATCTGTAACATTTAAGTCTTAATAACTTCAATAAACGTCTCCATTCCTCATTTAACATAATATTAGGACATTTTTACCAAACCGACCCTGCCATCATCACCATGGCAGCAGCAGCAGGGAAACAGCCAGTGCGTAAAACCATCTCCCCAGTGATGAAGAGCCCCACACGTGCCGCTTGACATTACGCACGGGACCACATGAGCCTCCTCACACACAGATTTACTTTTTCCATTAAAATTTATCCCTGTTTTAGAGTTTCAACTGTTTAGATAACCAGTAAGAAGACATTTACGCACACTTTACGCACAAAACTGTCATTCTTCAGCCATGCTCTGAGCACCTGTTAATTTAAGCATTTTACCTGCAGCAACAACTTGACTCTCTCAATAGGAGCGACAGCTGTTTTGGAGATGGCAGCGGCAATACCACCTGCCAAAAAGTCCTTCATGAAACTGACCACCGCGTCCGACATGGCTGGATGCTTCTTGTGCGGATTTAAGACCCCTGACTGTTCCAAACCTCACCAAGGTCCTCAAGGAAACCCAACGCCCCTCCAAGTGGACGCAGCCCCTCCATCCGTCCTAATATATCCGAGCCATTTATCGCGAGAATTTTGAGTGATGGATTTGCATTTGGACAAACAGATAAACGAGGTTGAATAAATATCCGAGGTTAAAGTTCAAGGCGAAGGCTACGCCATGTTAAAGGGGTTAAGAGCTGGCCAAACCGGGGACGTTTAAAGGACACAATATGTATCATAAATTATTATCCAAACAAACTTTTGCTGAGAATCTAAACCCATTCCTAAACCCATCCGAAATAGCTTAGTGGAAGTTTGTGCACAGGCTTCTCATCCATGTTCCAGTTTCACACGTGTAGGTCAAATGGAAAAGGTTGCAAAAGTTTAAACATAAAATTATTGACTCTTAGAAGTTTAGCTGAAAGTGGATCCTCTGTGGGGCATTTCCACAGTAATCCAACAGAATGTGTCCTGTTCAGAACGTGGCTAATATTCACATAGAGTGTTCTCTTCATGCATGTATTATGTGTTACAGCCGTGTTTTCATCTCCAATTTGACAAGTAAAACTATATATCTACTTTTATTTAAGAGCCAGAGGTCTGTTTTAGGCTAAAATATAAACTGCTGATTCTAGGTCAGAGGTCGAACAACTGGTGAACTTTACTTCTGAGAAACACTAGTGAAGCTTTAAGGAAATAGCACCTAACACTTATTTTATCTGTTTTTATTTTATACTTACACTGACATTTTCATTTCAGCTCTAAAACAGTTTTACTGAACATACATTTTTGCACCTGTTGAGTCTAAGTCAAGCTCACTTTAACTAAAGTGAAGTGAGACAGGAAAAGAAATCTTTCTTTCAGAAAAAAGGCCTTTAGTGACATATAGGCAATGCAGCAGTTCAGTCAATTTTATTCTGAAATACAGAACCGGAAGTTATAGTCTGATCCATAGGGTCTAGATTCTAATGTATGATCCAGACTGGTGGTTCTGAGCCGCTTGGCCTGGTTTTGTTTTGATGCTTTTTTGTTGCTTCTCTCTATCTGGGATTTTTATGTTTTACAAATATAATCCTTCTGTAAATTTCAGATTTCCATATTAAACAATACAATTACACACTAACTGTACATCTTAAAACTTGGGACTATTCCAAAATGTGGTTTATTACGCCAGAAATAAACCTTAACATGACAGACGCATTAAAGTGGAATAAGAATACAGCTACAACTACATCCTATGGACACTAGGTGGCGCCCTGTGACTGTTCACCTGTAGCCCAGTCCTCAGCCCCTTTTCCCAGACAGAACAGTATTAAACTACAAATGCTATACTTTGACTTAGAAATAACTCCCAACAGTTAAGTCATTTTTATTTTTTCATCTCATATCATAAACTTTTCAAAGGGTTTAAACATAATGAGCAGCGAATGAAACTGTCTGAAAGGGAATAAAGGACCAGTAATAACAACATAATGGCTGATAAAACTTTGCACCCAATCTTTTAACATTCATGAGAGATAGGTGCATCTTTCATTGTATACATGCAACACACAATAAATAAGGACAAGTAGGTAAGATAGATTACTCTGTCCTCAGACCAAAGCATTAATAGTCAAGGATAATTTGCAGTGCAACAGAATTCAAGGGTAGGAAGACTTTTTTTGACCAAGCAAATATATAAATGTACACATGTTGGTACAAAAAGCTTAAACCTTAAAGACCTAAACACCCTCTACTGGTCTTTTTTTTGCAACATTGATTCACTAATAAAGCCCATAAAGGTTGACAAATGGCAGTGGTTGGAGACCGTTGTTTTTATTAAAAAGTCACCTTTTTATCAGTTTTCTCTGTTTGGATATAATAATAACCTTTGAATGTGCACTGAGATTTTATAACGTTCGTAGGATTAATAAATTAAATGTGGGAACATAGAACTAGAGAATGCAAAATGCAAAAATTACATTAAATGATGACAAATCACTTAGGAAAGCTTAAATATAAAGAAAAAGTTGTTTTAGGTCAGAAGGGTTAAAGCTTAACACACTTCAAACATAAAAACCCTTGTAGTTTAACAAATGACTGTGGTTGTAGACGCTTGTTTTTATGTTCAGTTACTGATTTTGCTGAAAAAGCCACTGATTTAAGCTGAAAAAATACAAAATTCAAAAGGAAATATTCTAATAAATGGTGATAAATTATGGAGGAAAGGTTAAAAGTAGAGGAAAACTCAACACAAAAATAGTTGTGGGTCTTTAAGGATTATTATTCATCAACTTGTCCCTTTAGGCAACAACAGTAGAATCTGGTTGGAATGCATGTAGTTATAACACGTTCCACTTCACAAGTTTTTTTTTTTGTTTTACAGCAGGTTTGGAGAACATGCTGACTCATCATATACATGTAAGTTAAATACATTATAGACCATGACTGAGTACAAGCTGAAAATGAAAAATCACAATGGAACACACATTTAAAAATGAACTCAGAATTCTTGATGAAAGAGCTCGTCCCAGTTGGACATTTTGACACTTAAATTTTTTTTATTTTTTTTTTGTGAGTGGCTTTTATCATGCCTTTATAGGGAAGACAACCACTCCTTCATTTCAAACACTGTACTTGCACAACTCCT
>JAPTYQ010000001.1:7919563-7930464 GCA_029814465.1 Ostorhinchus cyanosoma
AGTATTTGTAATTCAAATACAGATTATATATATATATATATATATATATATATATATATACACACACACACGCTGTAAAAAGATATATACACTGTAAAAAATATTTCCAATATGTATCATTTCACTGCCAAAATGCATTCACACTGGTAAATGCAATACCTGGAAACCATTTCAGTTGTGTGAGACAGTATTTTAGTTACCAAAATATCATTAAAACAACTGAGTGTGGTTCATTGAAAATATTATATAATAAATGCTAAATTTGGTGTGACTTATCTAAAAAGATCTTGTGCTATCATTTTACACATCAAAGTCTACTTCATATTATATCATTAGGTTGTTTTTTTTTCTCAACCAAAATCGATATAAATTTTACTAATTTTATTTAGGACATTGATTTCATTCATTTAACAATTGTTAAATCCTCACAGTCATTACAATGTGTGTGGTAGAGAAGCATGCCCCTGTATTTTCAGAATACTGCTTATTCCTCGTGAAAGACGACAAGCAGATTGGAAGTTTTGTGGCCTCTTAAAATCATATAGATGTCTGTGACTGCAGCGTCCACATCTCACTAACCCTAATAGCAGGTGCTCCTGCCTCTTAGGGTGACAAAAATGGTTATAAACAGTGCTACATACACCAAATATGTTCTAGCATCATATATAACACAACAATGTGTTTATGAATCTACCTATGATATTTGTACTGCAAATACATCAACTACAGCCAGCATTACCTTTTTTCAACTGATTAAACATATGCACCAGAAAAAATTATCCAGCACCATCTATAACTCTGTCTGTCCTACCTTCAGCCTCAAGGGCTCATTTAACTCTCAAACGTTCAAGGTGGGCCAGTGTGGCCCAGTAAAAAACTCTCCAGGAGAACAGTATCACCCAGGGACACACATTAATGTAGTGAGAATGAGACAAAGAGATGATGAAACAAGGACGGCCAGTCAATATTAATAGATGTAATCACTTCATCATTCCTTAGAGAAATGACCCCGTACTCTTCTGTCTGAACTGCACACTGCTGGGCCTGTAATGACATTTCACACTAAGTAACCTACATATTGCATCTGTGAATGGCAGAGTCGTTGTAAAAAATTGATTTTATTTCTGTTTTATTAATCCTCTTTGGTACGGTGACTATTCTTTCATACTGTTGGAGATGCATATAGCTAATGGATGCTCTATGTAGGTTACAAGCCCATTACATGTCAATGCCGTGAGGCTTCACAAACGTCCCCTCTGGAAACAATTATCTTACATTATACACCATCCTTCACTCCTGCATCACCACAATAAACACAGACACGAACATGTCCTCACTGGTGCTTTACAGAGAAAATACACACATTAGCTGCAGGAAAAGGGGAAATAAAGCGGTTTATATGTCATGGAAGTGCTTTATAATAATAATTGTGATCATTTCATCTTTGCATTAGTGGTATATGCACAATTGACTGCAATATTGCATCTGTTAAGGCTTGTGGCTTCTTGAGGTTATGATGCAAGCTTTTATATAAAACACTAACAAAGTCTCATTAAACAATGAACAGATGTTCATCTGTGTAAAGTTCATTGGGGGGTGGAATATGAGACAGCGAAGCATCAGCTACATTTTGGCAGTGTTCTTTCTTGCCTTACTAAAAGTAGATAATAATCTTGTTTTTGAAGCTATAGTCACTGTAAAAGCTTGTGTTTTTGCCAGTCAGGGCATCTTTCACAGGAACAACCTTTACAAATAATTCATGTATGTTTTTTAAAGAAAGACGGAGGAAATGCATGGTACACAGTGCATACACCAAGAGGCAGAATGGATGGGGACTAATGTGAGACAGTTATATAATCCCATTTCAAGAGATTCAGAGAAATCCTGGCCTCGGACAACTTCCACCCTGATGGGTGAGAGAGCTGAGCAAGCTATTTGGGCTCGACAGCAAGCATGTAAACAGAAAAAAAAAAGGTTAAATTTAACCTGACAAATCCACTGAAATTGAGAAAATTAATTCAATAAAATTGGATTCATTAAACAGTGCTCTACAGATTTTTATCAAATAACACCACTTTTAATGTTAAAAAAAAAAAAAAGACGAGAGAAAAGGGCTGCAACAGGAGAGGTCATTTATCATAAGTTGTTTTATGCTTTAATACTCCTGCAGGTGCCATAGACATCTCACACTGTTTATCGTTTAACTGCTTTAAATAAATAATTAGCAAGAGTGCTGTAGAGGGATAAGTAGATAAGGCCTATTTTAAGTTTTGTCCAAATACTGACGTATAAGGTCCACAGCTTCCTGTCCTTTTTCTACAGACCATCACTTCATACCATAAAGACAGAAAATAGTAAACATATGGAATCCCGTGAGCTCCCACAAACGTAATTACTCTATGTCTCAAACATTCCTGTAAACACAGCAGGTTTTGCTGCAGACTATATCTGACTACTCCACCAGCGATTAGGACATCACATAATGCGCACAAAATAAAACCCATTATCCCCGTTTTAACTATGCGCATGAAAATCACACAATGTTCTTTCTTGAGGACATTATTTTTAGCAAATTGTTTTGCGGATAATGGTGTTACCATGGCATCATGTGACTTCTAGTTTGATGGGTTTTGCATGCCACGGTTTAGGACTTTGTGATGTTAAGTGTGCAGAGCATTTGTCTTTAGTTTTTTATTGCAGGCCTGTTGGATTGGATTAAGGACGCGCTCCCTCTGAGCCCTCACCCTGTGGATCAGATCGGTATCTGTGTCAGTCTGTCTTTGTCGTTAGTTTCCTCGGTGTCCGTCACCTGTTCAGAGGTTGTCCCTTTGTGATATAACACAGTCATCGTGGTGTTCCCACTGTCTTCACTTCCCCTGGTGCGCATGGCAGAAGAAACGCCCAGCTTGGAGTTGAGCGGGCTCTCCTGCCTCAGGTGTCCGGGCTTGTTGCTCGCCATCACCGTCTCCACCGCTGCGCTCACGGCGGCCCAGCATCCCCGTCCGCGGCATCGCAAAAGGCGCAGGAAAGCATCTCTGAAGTCCGCGTTAAACGCATAAATGATAGGGTTCAGGGACGAATTGCTCCACCCGATCCAGACAAATATATCAAAGGTTTTTTCGGTGACACAGTGAGGACCCCGGTGGGCCCCGGGACCAGGGCAGAAGGGCAGAGCGCAGTTCAGCACAAAGAAGGGCAGCCAACAGCAAACGAACACTCCCATGATGATGCTCAGAGTTTTTAGGACTTTGGTCTCTTTTCTGATTGAGACTCTGAGCTCTCGGTGAGAATGTTCAGTGTCCTGGAAAGCAGAGTGGACACTGATATGAGCCTGATATGAAGTGGGGCTGAGGTCTGAGCACAGGTGAGGAAACAACTCAGGTATATCAGAGCGGCAACTCTGCGCGTGCTCGGCTGCGCGCTCTAGTGAAGATATCATCCGGATCTGCATCTGGGCTATCCGATAAATCCGAGTATATGTGACGATCATAATAGCAACGGGGATGTAGAAGCTGATGAGGGAGGAGGAGATGGCGTATGTGCGGCTCAGGCTGGAGTCGCAGCTTCCGTCCACACTCTTACCCTGTTGTGCCAGATCCACCCCGGACGGGTCACCAATGTCCGCCCGGTGCCAGTTCAGCTGGACGGGGACAAAAGAGATCACCACAGACACTGTCCAAGTCACACCGACCATGACAAAAGCCACCCTCCTGTTCATGGTCCTCTCGTAGCGGAAGGGGCTGGAGATGGCCCAGTATCGGTCCACGCTGATAACGCACAGGTTGAGGATGGAGGCTGTGGAGCACATGATGTCACAGGCCAGCCAGGTCTTACAAAACCCCCCAAAGGGCCAGAATCCGGCCACCTCTGTCACAGCCTTCCATGGCATCACCAGTACGGCGACTAGGAGGTCCGAAAAAGCCAGGGACACGATGAAGATGTTGGTTACTTTGGCGCGCAGGTGCCTGTAGTGGTAGACGGCCACGCACACCGTGAAGTTGCCGAGAAGCGTCCAAATGATGAGCAGCGCCAGGATGCAGCCCGTTAAGGCTCGGTGCGCCGGTAACTCATCCCGGCTGCCAGCTCCTGTCACTTCCAAGCCGGTTGTGTTATTCATCGCCCGATATTGCGCACGCCCATGCAACTGAAGTAACAAGCCCACGCATCTGTATGACCAACAGGAAGCAGAGCAGTCACTGAGAGAAAGCAAGTGCGTCCTCCTTCAGCCGAACTGATGTGCGCTGCTGTTGAGGGCGCAGAGCAGATTACATGAGACCACATGCACCACCAGCTGATACTCAGAGCTGACATCCAGAGGCGCGCGTGGACAAGCAAAGTTTTGCACCGGGAAAATCACTGCTTTTCAGTCTGAAGTAACCCACGCATCAGTGCAGTTTAATTGTACAGTTTATTTTCCCCTGTGTGTCTCTGTTAATCACGCACTGTTTTGTAGTTCTAAGTGTTTTTCTATCGTATTTCCTCAGCCACCCTTGAGGGAGGAACTCTTTGAGTTTTAATAATCCTGCAGGTGCTGTCTACATTTTACAGCTCATGTCTTTTAACTGCTTCAGATAAATAATTAACGTAAGTGGTGTGTACAGGGAAAAGTAGAGAAGGCCCATCTGCTCAGTTCTCCCAATTTAGATTTCAAGACTTAAGAATGAGGTCTACAAATCTGCTATTCTGACATCACTGCATCTCGTGTTTGTCCTATTAAGAAAGCATAATAAGTCTTTTGAATTATGTAACCGTAAAAAAAAATAATGGAATAAGAATTTTTTGGCTTCTTTCTGTGACATATGCATTTTTGGTTCTAAAATATTATATTAAATATTGAAATATATCTGAACCAATAACTAATGTGTCCTGGAGAACTTACAGCAAAATACAAACTCATTTTGTGTAGATTTTATTTACATTATAACAGCTTCATTTCCCATAAATAAACAAAATGTCAAGCAAAAGTCCACTACCCATCTCACTGCCAATATGAATGTAACACTACCCTTTACAAGATAAAGGCTAGAAACCAAATTAAAAAAGGCACTTGAGTTATTATTTCTCTGCCCCGCTGGTTAAAAAAGCCAGAATTATCCAGAAGGCTAGTTTTCATCTGTAGTCCCCTGGCCAAGATAAAAGAAGCTGTAAAATACATCTACAAGAGAAAAACATAGTTAGACTTTTGAAAGGGCACTAGTGTAACAAATAACATATTTCACACAGTGGTTGTCTCCTTAGAGCACTTTGTTCTGTATAACCCTTGTATACTGATGTGAAGACCATATGGAATTTTTTTTTGGTCTGCTGTTAAACAATCCCTTGACTCTACGTTGTATGTGAAATGATTGACAAAAGCCTTGTTTGTCTGCTGATATTTATTTCCTGCGTAGAAACAGAATATGTACTGGGCACTTGTATACAATGGCTCATCATAGTTGATTATCACAGCACACTTGTGCAACTTTCTCATGAACTTGCACTCTATTATAAATAAATACAAAAATATGAAAACATGTACCTGAGTAGGAGCAGAGTCTGGACTGACCAGTTCTAAGCTTTGAGTTGTCGTAGTTGACTATCACAACACACTATACAAGAATATGAGATTACTTTGGCACATAAGCTGCTTTACAGTTAAGAAGACTTAAGAAACCTGTAGGCCCAGTCTGCGCTCTCCAGTATAAGTGGTGAATCAATGTGCTGCACCTTGAGTTTGGAATCAGAGGAAGCTTCAGCCACACTCACCCCACACTGGTAAACGGACTCTAAATCAGGGGTATCAAACTCATTTTAGTTCAGGGGCCACATTCAGCTCAATATGATCTCCAGTGGACCAAACCAGTAAAATAATAACCTATGAATAATAATCCAAATTTTCCTTTAGTTTTTGTGTGAAAAAGGTAAAGCTACATTAGGAAAATTTGGATAACCTGAACAACCATGTACAACTGGAAATTCTTAAGAAAAATATGTGCAATTTCAACAATATTATGACTCTGCTTATTATTAACAGAATTCACAGATTACAGTGGATCTACAACTACACAAAACATTTAGCAACAGGCAGAATATTGGTAAAAGTGCTCTTATTTTTTTTAGTCATTTCAGGTTGCTCATATTTGTTCAGGTTATTTACATTTTATTATGAAAGGATAGTGTATAAATGTGAATTTTTTTTAAATGTAATTGTACTTTTTTCACATTAAACCAAGAAAAAAAGGGGGAGTTGTCATTATTTATAGATTGTTATGTTATTATTTCACTTAAGACCACATTTGGCTGTATGTGCCCCCGAAACTAAACCCAGTTTGACACCCTTTACTGTTAATTCATTCAGTGTAATTTTTGCTCTGAAGGCCCAGATTGGACACTTTGTTGAGCTGGTTTTGTCCCGCAGGCCGTCTGTTTGATACCCGTGCTCTAAATCCTCATCACCATTCACTAGGGAATCACAGCAAGGCTTAAAACCTGTTCCCAACACATGCAGGCCAAAGAGTTCTGCTCATGATACAACTAGTTTGGTGGCCCTAATCCTGGGGCACTCAAAGGTATCATCAGATGCATAGTAGACAAAGCACACCCACTGGGCTCTACAGTGCCAGTGTTTCATTGGTCTAGTATCCCCACAAATGTTCTGGGATGAATTAGTTTTTACTGTGGTTGTCAGACTCTGGAATGCTTGTACCTTTGGACAGTCAGATCTTCTGTAGAACATGGTCCATCATACGTACAGGTGGGCTCAGGCCGTCAGTGGACCCCCTCCGTATGCTAAACTGGAAACAGTGCTGACAGCTCCTGGCTTTCTGGTGTCATATGGAACACACCCAGGTTCACTTCCTGCTGTTGCACAGTTATGGTCAAATGCAGTTCAAGGTTAACCCACTTTATTATCCCTGTAGGGAAATTTGAACTCAGCATTTAACCTATCCTACAACACACACAGTTCCTACCATTAGCATCTAGAACATTAGGAGCAGTGAGCACTGGGACTGACTCCAGATCTTTGTCAGAAACTTGGTCAAGGGCACTGACAGGAGAATTAACCTATATATACCTCTGGGAATCTGGAGGAAACCAACAAAATACAAACAGAACTGGAAAACTCAACATAGAAAGATTCCAAACCAATCTGGGCAGTGACATCTGGACAGGGCAGTCTGGTTGCATGACAGGTTGTCTAACCACTTACTCTGTCTCCTACGACAGTACTCAGCCATTTCCATAGATCTGTTTAGTCAGAGCCGTTAGTCAAAGGGGCCTTCACCTGGTTTAGCAGGTTTAGCAGACTGTGGTACTTAAAGCTGTTTGAACCCATAAAGACCCAAGCAGCCACTGCCAACCAAAGGCATCAACTAATGTAAACTGTTTAATAGCAGTTGATCCACTAATCTGATCAATCCATGTCAATAATTGGTGTAAAATGCAGTTTGTCATCTGTTCATGGACGTCGGATATGACCCATTTGGAAGTACAGAGGCTCCGTAGTGAACGTGAAAACATCGTTATCTTCTACAACATTGATTCACCAGTAAAACCTGTGGAGTCTGATAAATGACAGTGGATGGAGATACTTAGTTTCTATTCAGTTAGTGATATATTTGACAGAAAAAGTCACCTTTTCATTAGTTTTCTCTGTTTCTGATGTAATAACTTTTGAATTTATTCTAAGCTTTTATGAACATTTTTATGAACAACAATGCATTGATTTAAATATAGGAAAATGATGTACACTAAAAAACCTCAAAATAAAGAGGATAATATTACAATAAATGGTGATAAATTACTAAAAGGTTAAATGGAGAGAAAAATTAATATGGGAACTGCCACAGTAGTAGCACTGGGTCTTTGTGGGTTAATATTTCAAAGCTGGGATCTGGGTCTGATCTGTATACTCACACTCACCACTTCTCCTGCCCTACCGCTAAGCTTACGAAGCATTTCCTCCAGCCTGTCATTTTGCAGGAACCTTATTGTTTTTCATGTACGTCATCATATCCAAGTACCTCGCCTGAACAGTATACAGATTGTGACTATCACACATTCACAGGCTCTTCAATCTCATACCTAACATTAAAGAGCTTATGTTTCCCATAATTCCAACATTATCAATCATTCCCCCCCATCAATCCCTTTAATGTCTGACCATGACATTTACTTTAGGGAGTACCAATGGAGGGATTACTATCAGCCACTAAAGAAGTCCCATCAGAAGGTTTAGGGGAGTTAACAGAAAATATGGCTATTCCTCTACCAAATGCAGGTATTGGAGTGAATGTCACCAACCCAAACCTGGGCTACATCACTGCATCATCCAAAACTCAAATTATATCAAGTAGAAAAAGTTAAAACAAAATAGTGAAATTAAACTAGACTTAAAAAAAAAAGTATGAAAACAGACAAAAGTTATATTGGCAATTGTAAAATGTGTGCCCCTCCCAAAACAAAAACAGAAATAATACAATATATAGGATATTAGACTGAATCATCAACATTTCGACCTGAACTCAAATAATCTGCTTATACAACAGATTTTATCTTCTTTTAACAACAGAAAAACCCTGACACTGTAGCTAAATGTGCCATAACACCCATTAATCATTCATTAACCCACTGTTGTTAAAAATGACTGGCTGTAAACAATAAGATATGTTGAGGTTCACAGTACGTCAGTGACCTCCAGGGATTAGACAGGTCCACCTCAATGAGTAGAGTACAAGCACTGATCATGGCACCAGTTAACTGGTGTCACTACTCTTTGCTGTAGCCATCTGATTCACACAAGTCCTCCACTGTGTAAAATGAATGATGACAGGCTTGTTCGTCTCCGTGATCCTCCCATTTATATCCTGAGTAGGAACAGAATATGCACTGGTCAGAAGGGCACACTGGTTTGTTGCAGTCAGTCTCCGCACAAACATGCACGCCTCCAATAACAGTATAAAAACAGGTACCTGAGTGGGAACAGTACGTGCACTGGTCTGTCTTAAACACTGGCTCATCGTGGTTGGCTATCACAGCACACTACAGAAGAACAGGAAGTTACTTCAGAACAGAAGCCACTCAGCAAGTCCTTTTATGCAGTCAACTCAACAGTTTCACCACCTTAAAAAGTACACTAACACACTTTTAACATAATGTAAAGACATAAACAGTATTTTCGTAGTTATTATAATAGACTTCTACTGTGTGTAGAAATTTTGATACACATAAATTGTGAATATTAAATTCATGATATTGCGTCATGACATTTGACCTAGAGTGACTTTAAAAGGTCAAAATCAAGGTCACATGATTTTAAATGGTCATAACTCCAAAAATAGGGGTGATAAGTATTCAGTTGCTATTGTCGACAGATAGGAAAAGAGATGTAGGCTCCTAAATGGCATAATGACCTTTGACCTTGAACGACCTTGAAAAGTCAAACCCATAGTCTCATCTTTTGAGAGGGAGATGTCCATTAAGAGCTAAAATGTTTGCGAGGGGGCGGGGTTTGCTGTGCCTGGCACCACTTGTTATTTCAAGAAATCTGTTGCGCTGCGTAATGGAATTTGTCAAGCAAGTCTCCTTGTGAATAATATACTTCTATTTTTCAGTTTTATTTTTATTACTTAACCTTTTTAAATTGTATTTTATTTTCACACACTGTATATAAAAATAGAAGTACAAAGTGCAAATATGTCGCAAATATTACAAAGGCACATTTGGTGACAAGGGTGCAAACTTTGTAACACATTACGTCATTACGTGTGTGTTGATGGTTTTCTTCTCATTATCACGATGTTCCTCAGATGTTCCCAGGAGACACGTTTCAGCCACAGCCTGTATCACAGAGTAGGGGTCACAGTTGGAGGCAGGACGTCGGTCCTCTAAGTACCCACAGTTGTTGTTACTGACATGCCCAGGGATACGAACGCTAACATTTCGAGAACCTGTTCCTGCAGAGAACTCATGGAAACTGGAGGTGCACATGCCACTGGTGAGACGACGCATGTTGTCTGCACCACCATGTGGATCATAAACAATCAGGTGTTCAGAGTGACGCAGACTCAGTCGTCTTATTGCTTCTTCAATGTACCTGGAATGTAATAGAGTTATGTCACGCATTTCTGAAACAGCTGCTCTGTGTGTATCATCTGTATATGTTGGGCATACTGTGTTTTTGAGTCGGTGGTCTCTACGTACTCTAGTCCCCCTTCAGCCCTCATGTCCTTGGTGCTGAAGTTGATGTGACAGCCTGATGTCCATTTCTTCTCTTTGATTGGTTTTACATCCAAGGAGGCAACAACCCCAAAGTCTTCACACACACGGTGCAGAATATAACGGGCCATCCACAGATCATCTGCCATTTCAATCCCCTCACATGGACCGATCTGGAACTCCCACTGACCAGAGAAAGGCACAGAGATTAAAGAAGAACCTCAGGAGAAAACCTGGTGGAAAAAATGTCAGAAAATGAAAATATGCCCTGGAAAGACTCATGATTGGCCAAAGGCTCCTTTCATTTTGAGATATTCTAAAGCCTGAAAAATATTTCTAATAGTTTTGTTTTAAGTCACATAGTTTTTGACCTGGATTAAAAACAACTGTGTTTCAATGTGTTTAGTGTATAATATTAAAGTAACATCTGGTGGTGAAGCTGCAGGTTGCAACCAACTGAATACCCCTCATCTCAGGTTTCACTGTAGTAGTTGATGAAAACTTAAACATCCAGAATGCCCCCTCTATTCTGTGCTTTTTAAATTCCATATTCCTCTAAAACAGAATTATGAAGAGCTCTGTTGTGAGTTACTGCAGAAACACGATAGATTCAAAGTCATAATGTAGATATATATATATATGGTTCTTGCTAAGCTAACAAAAACATAACAATTCTTAGCATCAGCTGATTATACTCTACTGGA
>JAPTYQ010000001.1:7973866-7992516 GCA_029814465.1 Ostorhinchus cyanosoma
ACTTGATACTTGGTTTTTGTTGTCATTAATTTAACTACAACTAATTACATTACATTTAATAAGCAAACATTTCATGTATCTTTTGCCTGATTTTTGCCCTATAAACAAACCCCAATGGCTGTCCCTGTCATATTTATAACAAATATAAATTTTTCTCTACTCTTTCAAGTGGAAAGATAATTTCTAAAGCTGTAGTTGTAAATGTTTTCGACCATTTTCAACCAAAGTAATGGACATTTCTATGTTTTCTTCATCAGTATAATGCGTGAAAGGCAAACAAATTTATAGCCAACTCAAAAATACATTAGTGTGAACATTTGATACATAAAGCTGTTGCCTCAAAAGATAAATAATATAAGACCACACCAACAAGACTAAACTGTAAACACTTAAAATTTTATTACAATATACAATCATCTATGTAAAATTTTAGACCACTGAATAAAAAAATACAATTTTCTTTAATATTTCTGTAACATTATATACATTCTGTAAAATCTGTCAGCATAGTTTCACCTTCATGAAAAATATCATGGTATAGAAAAAAAAAATCTACTCCAAACTTACCAACAACAGTAGCAACCTGAGTAATACAACTCCTAGAAAATTTGGCACAATGTGTTCAAAAACAAGAGGAATATGTTGAAATAACTAACTGGCCTCAAAAGAAAAGAAAACTGAGTGTAACTATGTCAGCAGCAGCTAACCTTGGCTCAGTGTGTTTTACAGTCATGTCGTAGTATATGTAAATGAATACAATTTCAAGCTGAAGCAGCTGTAAACCTCGACCTCACAGCGGAGGTTCTTCAAATGACTTCTGATCAACTTAGAAGATTAGTTCTCACCTCCTGATGAGAACGATCCACCATAAAACAGCACAAGCAGGAAAAAACTTTTTCTTATAAGAGGAAAACATCTGATTAGAGTCAAACTAGCAATGGTGTCACATAAAATACTTACATTGTCTGAAGTCTTTAAACAATATGCAATGATGATTCAATTAAAGTTTGATAAAAATGTTTGTCTCAAACAAGACTTTGCAGTGATCTTATAAGAATATTAAATAACACCTCATTTAAAGTTCAACCTTTTAACATAGATTTTACAAACTCTTAAAAAGACAAAGGCAAATTGAAAGCATCATCCTAAAACATCTTTAAATATAAATACACATTCTAGCTATAAGGATGCATTATTTCTTTCACGCAAAAATAGTTCTCTTGAAAAAACGGTCTGATTAAGAATTGAATGAAGATTAACAATGTCTTAAAGTGGGAGAGAGGGGACTAAATAAAAAAGTAAGACCGAAATGAGTAGAGGTGAAAGTACGATGTTTTCTATAATATGATAAATGTGGAGTTAAAGTGAAAGAAACAGAGCATTGTTTTCCATAGCAGCTTGAGTTTAAATCCAATAAAGCATTTTGTTTTCACTTCAACGAAACCAGGACGAGGCCTGGCTTTGGCTCGGTGAACCTAAGAGACACAGAGAGAGGAGACAAAGTGGGTGATAGTCAAGACATTGTGCATGTATTTCTGCATTTCAGTGTGTGTTTATGTGCATACTTGTAGTGCTTGTTGGTGAGGTAGTCTATAACAGCGGGACGGATGCGGGCCACGCCCCCCTGGCTGTGGTTCCCTCTTCCTGTGATGACAGAGAGCTGAGGTCGACACAGACCCTGCTCACAATCTACACAAAAGAAAGAGGCCAAAGTCAAAGAAAACACAATAGCTGTGTGTGTGAAGTCAAAGGGCACCTAAAACAGCCCCTCCTGGATGTACTGTTAGTTAGCGACAGTGACATGAATGTACGATACAGATGGAGGTGTGATTTCTATTCAGAATGACTTTATAAGATCAACTGCTCTACTCTGTGATTCAATATGGAAGCTTGGAAAAGTGTCAGCCTCAAACAGTGTCATGTTTTGGATTTTATTACCCTGCCCCCTGAAGGGAAGGCCACGAGTATTGTTTTTGGTTCAGTTTGTTTGTTAACATTTTAGCAGCCAAACTATTGGTTCAATTCATACCAGATTGTGTTTATAGATTACCAGTGACCCAGAATTCATGTCATTACATTTTGTGAAAGGTATGTCAAAGTTCAAATCTTTTATGATTTTTTTGTTAAATCTTCCAGTTTACTTGTAATGGGTGAAATATGTACGAGGGGTAGGGCGTGTTGTGCCTGGTGCCTCTTGTTTTGATTGAATCCTCTCATTTCTTTGTCATTTTTAAGTAGCAGTTCTTTTTAGTAAATTCTTAGGATCACTAGAAAAATAAGTCTAGTCAATAAATTAGACACTACAAGGTCCACCATGTTCATTCCCCATTAGTGACTGAAATATTATTTTAATACACAGTTAAGGTCTGGAGTTTAATCTTTTTAGTAACTAGTAGGTTAATGTTGTTAGAATTCCTTTGTTTCACTAGACTTCTGTGTTTCATTAAATTCCTTTGTTTTCACTGTTGGGTGAGGGGTTTCTTCAGGCCAGTATGGGTGTGGGTCACACCGTGGTTAACACAACAAAGTGACAGATTTAAATGTCCATAGATCAGAAGTTAGTATAGGGGTGTGAATTAGAATCAGATAACACCAGAGCTTTGACCCAGCCCATCTTGCTTTACAAAGGGGGTCAGCTAATAGATTGGGGATCAAGTTACAGAATGCATAAAAGTGAAATATTTTAAGAGATGGGGGCCATTCCACTGTCCTCTGTGGGGGTGGGTGGCCCTCAGCTGACTGATGCTTTGTTTGTGGCCCATGTGGTTTCTTTGCCGAGTTATGCTTTGTTTGTGGTCGGATCAATTCAATTCAATAAATTTATAAAAATGAGACCAAAAAGAATCCAGACTAATTCTTGGAGCTTCCAACAAAAGAACACGCTAACAGTGATGATAGGTAGACAGCCACCAAATCTCTTAAATGAATCATTTAGGTCTTGTTCTATATGACTGTGTCTTTTGAGTTCTTTCCTATTTATTTATATTTATTTCTTGTCAAAATAATCCAGTTAGTGTTTACATTTTACACCTTAGCTAAATGGACTGGATCTGGATTCAAACTCAGGACCTTCTTGAACCAGCATGCTTCTTTTTTTGGTCCACTTCTTTGTTATTACATTCACTCAGTGTATATACAGTATATTATTTTGTACCTGCAGTTTTGTCCTCTAAAACTTGGGCCAGATGCTGGATGGCTTCGACAACATGTAGACCATGAAGGTCCAGGATATTATTGGGCAACAGTGACGCATTGACCCTTTCAAAAATCTGAACCGCTGCTCGATGATTGGCCTCACGCATCCTCTGGCCGTGCAAGTGACCCTAACAGAGATGTGACATGATACAAATTTTGTCAAGGTCGTATTTAATACTTGAAAAAGTTCTTTATAATTACAGGTGAGAAGCAAATTAAACAAATGAAAATGTTCTCCTTCTAACCTGTTGAGCGTAGAATGAGGCCACTTCCTTGTGTCCTTGTTTATACGCTTCAGCTGCTTTAGCAAAACTCTCGAGCTGTCGCCTCCTCTGCAGGTCAGCCTCGGCTCTGAAGTCCTGGTACTCTGGATCCTCTGGGTCCTGGTAGACAGACCTCACTGCTTCTACAGGCTTGTGTCTCTGGCAAAAACAGGAATAATACAGAAAGCCTATTAAAGTTGAATAGAGTCAAAAAATTTGTTCCAATGATTTATTTGCTGCTATTTTGTCTCCTCGTTTTCTCTGAATGAGACTCCTCTTTAATATTATGTACTGCCTTGTTTCATTCAGCTCTTGAGAGGAAAGTAAAACCTGTAAAGAAAATAAAAGCAGGACCTGCAAGCTGTGCTTTGAGATGTAGTGTTTTCACGTATACACACATTTTTATAAGAAAAATATTTAGATCATTGTGAAATCCAAAAAGAGTCAGAAACATGGAGGCATTGTACATCATACACAGCAGTCAAGTTTGATCGGTTTCACTCTTTATGTTGTCTTAAATACCTTCTCCCTCTCCTTGCTGGTCGTTCTGTGGTGGTTGGTCCGAGGTGCTTCGGGGGCAATCACTGTCTTAACAGGCTCTTCATCCAGCAGAGAGTGAAGAAACAACTCGGTCTGCATCAGGGAGTAACTACATCAACACATACAGATTAGCCAGAAGTGCAGTGGCAACACTTGGTTTGGTATCTTTCTGTTCAAGACAAAAATCTACCTCTGAACATATTAGATTTTTTCATATTAAATTATCAAATGTAAGATGGGGTGATGTAAGAAGTGCAACAGGCAATAGAACAAATAGACATAGTGTAAACCAGTGTCTCACTTGTGGTCTCTGAAGATGTCCAGAAGGAAATGCCGGTCAATGGTGGGGAAGCGAGAGTAGAGCTGGTTCTCCTTCAGTGGAGTGGAACCGTCACGCTTATCCAGCTCTGTACGGTTTTGTCTGACCTGGAATTAAATAAGCTGATGTTTTTTGGTAAAGACTACGAAAATTGCAGTAAGTACAACAGAGTGTATCTGTGCGTTACCCTCTCCATATTCTCCTGCCGGAGCTGCTCCTCTTTTATTATATCTCTGAGAGAGACATGTTGGCGGGACACATTCCAGTGGTCCATGAATGGAAGCTGACTGTCCAACGGCATGGTACCTCCTGGTTGGGTCTTTTCCCTGGGCCAAGGTTTAGCCACCTCTGATTTACCCCACTGAGCTGAACCTGAACAGAAGAAAAACAACCCATCAAAACTTGTTTAACAAATATCTGTAAATGATAATAACTTGGAACCATCATTGTTTTTTTCTTTTCTATGTAAAGGAGGATGGGGAACACAAGATATGCAATAAGATAAAGTCCTAATATTTTGAGAAAACCGAAGCGCTTTGAACACTCTCGCAGACTTCACTGAACATATGCAGCACTCTGACAGAAACAAGGCCGTAAACATTAGCTCCATGTCTCCATGAAGTTAAACCCTGAAAATCTCCACCCAACCAACATAAAAAATGAGTCAACTCTTAACAAAAGATGGTTACTGTTTTGAATGATCAATTATCGGTGCACATTCTGAATATTTATGGGTTTGACAGGAGGAACCATATCAGGATATTAATCCACAGTACTAAAAAAGTAAAGTATTAAAAAGGTAAAACAGACACAGAGGCTCTGGAATTTTATATGCATATTTATCATCTGTCAATGTGCTGGACCATATGTGTGTAAACTCACTTTCTTGAAGCAAGTGAAAGGAAAGAGCTGCTTGTTTCTGCTTGTCCTGCAAAAAAAATAAATAACATGTTACCTGCAAATTAACCAACTTCAAAAGTCTTTAACCCTTTCACACACTTAATGTCATTTAGTTTTACTGACTGGTTGTTGGCTTGTTAATAGTGGTAAATGTTTGAGGGCTCACTTGGATGGTTTCCTTCCACTTTTGGTGGAGCAGTTTAGCCAAGTTCAGATCCATCTGCACGGCGTAGTCATCAGTGGAACATGCACCTGAATATTGTGGACCACAGAAACCCAGCAACCACGAACACGAGGTAGTCATTAGCAGAGAAGTGTGAAGACCCCATCAGCTCCCCAGCTACTTTTTGTGTATTGCATGTTCTTAAGTGTACTTGTTCTCTGTGCTGCTGTGTGTTTGTTACCTGGGTCTACTCCAACAGGACCAAACAGCTCAGTCAGCTGGAGCGCCACTTCAGTGGGTAATTTCAGCTCCACACTCTTTATGTCCATATGTTGGTTCCTTTTCTGCTCTGTGGCTCTCCTCTTACGCTGCTCCTGTTCCCTCTGTTTTCCCTCTTTCTCCAACTCTTCCAGCTCAGCCTGCAGCAGCTTGTGGATCTGGTCCATGCTAGAAATGTCATCCTCCATTTCAACAGCCGCCTCTTCGATTATCACTCCAGCGTCTGTGCTCACGCCCCAAGCTCCTCCTTGTAAGTCAGGTTGTGTTGTCACTTTGTGCTCACTGTTAGTGTCTGCTTTACTTCCTGAGAGTGCTGATGTATCAGTATGATCTTTATCCCTCACTGACGAAGCTGGACCAGGTAATGTGAGGATGCTAGAGCTTTTACTTGACTCACTGGATGAACTGATCGCCTGTTGAGTACCCTCTAAAACCACAGCCTTTGGCTGATCTTCAATCTGACGCTCATTTATATTGAAACACAGCATGTTTTCTTCAACATTTCCCAAAACTCCACATACATTGGATTTATTCTGATCATCTAGACTCTCCTGCTTCTCCTCCTCTCCATCATCATCTTTAAAGAACCTCTCTCCAGAGTCCAGCAGGAGGTTGGTGGTCCACTCTAGGTCCAGATGGCATTTATCATACAAGTCTTCTAAAGTGTCAAAACTAACTAGTTTAAAATGGCGGCTGAGAATACGCAGGCTTTCAAGGCGGGTTTGAGTTTCCCCCAGCTCTTTTTCCTCCACCTGTGTGCTTTTTTCATGCAGTACACGGTAGGGAACCTCTTTTAGGCCAGATGTTTGAACTGCAGCCGTGGCAGGAATAGCACCGGACACCTCTGGCACAAAGCGAGAAGGGCTGCCATGTATGACTGTGACGTCACTAGAGTGGCTGTATGCAGTAGCAACTTTACCATTGGGCTGGTTTTGTTGGTTCAGACGCCAGAGGAGGGCAAAGTCCTGAGATTCTGTTTGGCTGAAGCAGCCTGTATCTACTGTAGGCTGTAGGTCTGCCTCACAGAATGGCTTCAGTGGGTTCAGTTTAGCATTAGGATCAGGACCAGAGTTAGTCTGGAGAGCTGTGCGACCACTATCCAGACTGGTGTTAATGTTCGGGGCTGGTGCAGTGACACATTCTGGAGATTTCACAGAGAAATCAGGGCAGTTTTGCGTGAAGGTGAGAGCTAGTTTGCACTGTTTTCCCGACCTGCGACCTTGACGTTGTTTTGTTTCCTGATTGGCTGAGGCTACACCTAAAGGACTGCCCCTTATGTCCACAAAACCCTCAAACTCAGGACTTGGACAAATTTCACTAGTGTGTGACTCTGCCTCTATTTGAGTCTCTGTGCTGCAACTAGTCTCTATTCCAGTGAGACCAGCACAAACAGCATCTCTAATACTGTGGCTTCCCATTTCTTTAGAGCTTTCCTCTGCGGTTTCGAAGATAACATCTGAATCAGCAATGGTGGTTGGGGGAGAGTTTGCAAGGTTGGCTGATTTTAAATCAAGAGGCTGAGTTCCTTGACTCATCTCTATTAAATTCTCATTCTCTCTTGTGATACTTGTTTGGTTTTCAGTTTTAGGATGTTCCAAGTCATCCATTCTTAATTTAACAGGCTCCCTGACCATACAACTGTCAGCTGCCTTCCAGTCCAACACACAGTCTGGTAATTCACCTCTACTGCTGTTAACCCTGCTCGTGTTGGCTGCACTGTTCAACTCACTGCTACCCTGGGATTCTTCAAGCCCACCACCTGTCTCCATAGCAGCCTCCAGTTCCTCTTCAGAGCTGGGGGAAAGGGAGGGTGGCAGGGATGAGCCAGTCTGAATAAGATCAAGCAGCTTCTGGAACTCAGTCACATCGTGCTTTGACTGAACTTTTCTTGTGTTATTTTCATTGGCTTCGCCAGACTCGCCTCCGTCTTCTTTGTCTTTTTCCTCTTTAATCCTTTCTCGTCTCCTCACTCGCCGCTGCTCAAGTGATCCTTCAGAAGGCCAGTCCCCTACAAAATCTAACACCTCTCCCCTATCCCGCACCACCTCAACATGTTCTGCTTCGTCTGCTTCTGTTTTCTCTTTCTCCTTTATGGCACTCTCTGATTGGTGAGTATCTTTGACCAGATCCGCCGGCTCAAGCCTGTCAAAACCAGACCTCCTGCTTGTCCTTTCTCTTCTCACCCTTTGTCCAATAGACTCACAGAAAGCCACCGGCATGTCATCTCTGCAGTGCTCTTCATTCATCACAGATTCCACGATGCAGTCAGGGATTCTCTGATCCCCACTAAGTTGGTTCAACTCTAACTGGGCATCTAACTCAGAATCTAAATCTCCTAAATTGATGTCATCATCATCCTCTGTACTCTCTGGATTTTCTAAAGGTCTTGCAGGAGGTTGGGAAGTCAGTGAGTCAGTGGATTTGTGGCTGCTGTCTTCCAGTATTCCCATGTCAACAGATTGGCCAATGGATGAGACATCAGGCAGGGATGAAAATAGCTGAGGGCGGGTTTTCTTACTCCCCTCAGTTAATCCAGGGTTGCCAACAAGGTCTGGACAAGGCATTTGAGAAGATTCTGGCCTAAGGAGAACAAGAGAGGTATGAACAGTAATGTGAAAGTCCTGCTAGTGGTAAACTGAATTATGTGACTTGGATGACTTGACTATTTTTCCAATTTTTAAATCATTTTCATCCTTCTCACTCTGATGCTGTTGTAGAAGCATTACAATTCAGCCAGTGCAGTTTGTTTATAATAAAAACAAACAACTAAAACTAAATTAACACCCATTAAACAATACCTTGGTGTGTTCATCTTTTACTGCTGACTCAGTCTGATAGTCCGTTTCTCGGTTTGGATCTGAACTAACACGTTAAAACATCACAGGTACAAAGTGAACAAGTGAATCTGGCTGCAGAATTGTTAAGTTATTGTTGGACAAGTTTGGTTGGTTTTCAAGAACAAACTTGAGTTCTTTGGGGGAAGGGCCTGTGTTACAACAACCTAAAGCATCTGAAATATTCTCACTACAGGGTATATGGTAATGTCCATTAGTATTTAGACAGTGGCACAAGTTTTGTAACTTTGGCTCTTTTTTAACACAACTATAATGGATTTGAAATGAACCAATTCTGGATAATAATTTAAGCCTCAGAAAAAGGAGGGACTACAAATAAAATGCTTCTAATTCATAAATGGTAAATGCAATATTTTTGTTAAACTTAAATTACAGCTGAAAGTCCACACTTCAATCATATTTTGAGTGTTTCTTTTTAATTCCTCTCTGGTGGTATGAAATTTGTGTCCCTGTCCAAATACTTAGGGACCTGCCTGTACCTAAAGTGATAATGACTTATGTATGTTGGCCCTTGTTTGTTAGTACAGCCAAACCCAAAAGCCACCCTCACACGGTCCTTTACGTTTCTTGTGATTTTTTTTCCACACACATTGATACCTGGACACTCCACCTCTCCTCATTTCCCTCGTCTTTTTCTGACTTTGAAGCACTTTTCAGACTCACTTGGTAAAGTTATATTTTAACATGACTCCATACTTTGGGACAGGTGAGCTCCATTTGATATGATAACTTTGTTCAACAGATGTACATGTATTCTATGAACCAAGCTTTGGCAGGCTGACATTTCTTTCCATTTGTTTGCACTTTCTGGCATTCATATTGTCAGTATTAGGTTTAAGTATTACTGGATATCCATCTATAGTAGAAAAACATACAAATAGCAATTATAAATCTTTAAAACAAAATGTACAAGATTAATTACTGTCTTCATGTTCAACCTGTCTATAAGCCAGTATTAGTGAATAAACTCACTGTGAACTTTTGTCCTCGAGAATGAAACACTGTTTCTTCTCAGGCATCTGTGAACCCATAATGGACTGAATGGTAACAAAGCGCTCATATGCATTCAGCATCCGTCGGATTTTTTCTGCAGGGACATTATGCATGTTGCGTCTAGACAAACAAAAAAGCAGATAATAGATTAAACAAAACTCAAATAAAATGTGTGTACAATACTATCTGCTAGGCTTGTGCAAATATGTGGTTGGTATTTTAGATTTAAAAACATGCTCTTCTGTATTCCGTACCTCTCTAGTTCTCTGGGCTTGTTCTTCCACCAAGTGTCTGGCTCTCTGAACAGAACTTTATAGTTATAATTCAGCGCCTAGAACAGAAAGGGCAATAAAAAACCGATTGGAAGTTTACAGTGTGTTTACAGTGGGTTAAACTATTTTTACTGTAAAAAGAAAAAACACATTTGGGAAACTTGGGATATTTTTAAAGTCAGAGAATCTTTATTTTACTGATAGATCTACAAAAAAAAACATATCCAATATTTTCAGAGTCCATCTTCATTTTGTAAATATGGGGAAATATATTTTGGTGTCTGAAATACACACAAAAAACATAAATGTGTTAACATGTAGTGTTCTGTTTATCTGCTTCATGTAGTCACAACTTTGGAATTGTTTTTAACTAAATATTCCACCAAATCAGTGGGCTACATATGACCTAGAACTCTGCAGCACAAACCGCTGTAAAGCTGACTCACCTGGATCACATAAGGTTTCATTTCCCAGCCCTGCATGTTGGTATTGTCGATAATTATAGGGTTAGCACCCCTCTGAAAGGCATCCTTGGCTTAAAAAAAAAAAGTGCATTAAAGTCAGCAGAAAGAAAAATAATGCAATTGTCATTTTAATGGCAAACACAAACAAATGAAAAAATCTTTTTAAAAAAGACAACAATTATGATTTACTCCTGCTGGAACATTTCACTATTAGTGTATGTGTTTGCGCTTTTTACCTTGTTGATAGTTCCAACTGTGAGCGTCTCCGAGTTCATTAGGGTCAAACTGATATACTCCATGTCGAGTGAAATAGTTATCAGTGCTCAGTATAACTCCACCTGGGTTATGCTCTAACAAGGCTCTGCAGAAACATATGGATAAAGGCAACTTTAAAGTAATTAAACGTGTTTGGTGTACCGCTTCAATACAAGCCTTATGTCTCTAAACAAGTTGGTCAGCTATTGATGGTAAATGTTATACATAATCTTATAAGTTAAAGATAAACGTATTGAAGTTGCTTCTGGTGAGCAGATAAACTTTGGCAGCAAGAATATGAACCAGCATATATTCACTCAGTCAACATATGTAGGAAGTTTTGCTTTTATTAAATTTCTGTCAGTGACCTTTTTTCATCAAAATTTATTCCAACACTTTAAGGCAAACATTACAAAGTCCTTTAAAAGAACAGAGAATGAGAAACTAATGTCTGTAAGTTGGTAAGAAACGAGTAATTAAAAATAAAACAAAAACTGAAGTACTAGATAAGGATTTTTAAAGCATAAAAGCAGAGAAGCCTTTATATTCAGTAAAATGTCCCCAGTCTAATTAACTTTGAGTGGTCTGGGTCCCCACCATGTCCTTTAAATACAGAGACACCTTGCATGTTAAGTATTTTAATTGATTTCTCTTGATTGAAGTACTCTTCCACCAGTAATTGTCAGATATCAGTTTAGCATTATTGGCATACATCCAGTATACTCTCTGCAGACTGTTGTCGTGAGGCACCTACAATACTTGAAAAGAACTGTACCATTGATGCAATTTCAATATTAGTCTGTGCAAATATATAATTTCAAGCCTGCAGTTTAAAAGCTTTAATGTCTGTATCGTGATACATTAAGAGGGAGAGTCAAAACGTTCTCAGACAAATGCAATAAAAAGTTCATTTTATTTATTTATTTAACAGACCTCTCTGCCTTAAATTTCACAGGTCCAGCTGCTCTTTTTGAATGCCACTGTTTTGATGAAATTTTGTTCTCTGCATCAAACTGGTAGATCCAAGTACTTGTCTGAGAACATTTTATCTCTCCCTCGTACATAAACATTTTAACATTTTCAGTAATCTTTGTATTTTACTTGATAACCAAGGAATTACACTTACATTGTGTGATAACAATGTTGTCCTCAATAGCTGTAACATTACCTGTTCATCAATTCAGGCCATCCTACTTTTAAATGGAATTACATTTCTAGAGAACAAACAATGTTGGGGGGGGGTTTGGACTTAGTCTTACCTTGCCAATGTTGACTTGCCAGATCCTGGAGCACCACGTAACAACACAAGAACTCTCCCATCTAAACGAAGCTTGTTGCAGTGGCCAGGAGGTTGAGGTGCAGCTGGTAGGGTCCAGGACCTGGGTAAAGTCAGAGGTGGTCTGAGGGGTGTGTGGCCAACAGGACCATGACCCAGCCAGGGAGAGGGATGCCTGGGGTGGCTGGGCCAGTTGGAAGCCACTGGAGTAATAAAAGCAGGACCTTGGTGTCCGCTGATACGTGGAAAAAACGCTGGAGCTCCAATGTTCCAGGAGAGTGGGGCATGGGCAAGCATCTCCTGGTTCAACATATTCACCTTAGATCTTGCTCCTCCTACTGTTGCATCACAGGTCGTAACCTCTGCCCTCTCTGACAGAGTGTGTGAGGGGTTTTGCTTTTTATACACCTGGAATGCTGAAGGCCGTCCTGAAGCTCCCAGGTCCAAAGGAGGAACTGGCTTGTCTCGGTCAGAAGTACCTGTCATCAAATGTTTAAAATCCAACACCGACTCCTGCCTTTCGCTGACCTCGTCTTCAAAAGCACTGAGCTGATCGAGTGGAGAGGAGGCTCCAGACACTTGCTCCAGTGAGCCTGTCAGAAGGGGTGGCTGTGCAGTAGGGGATCCTCTACATCCAGATTCCAGGCTGGACTGAAGCAGTTCAGGGAGGACCTGCTGTGAAAACTGAGGTGGTGGGAAAGAGGAAGGGGGTGAACCCCCAGATGTATGCTGGCTGTTGTGATGCTCCTTTGTACCATCTTGTTGCGTAGTCAGTATTTCTAGTTCCTGATCAAGCAGCAGGTCCAGCTCTTCTGACAGAACAGGGGAAGGGGAGGAGGCCAACTGCAATGATGGTTTGGAAGAGTCTGGTTCAGAAAAGTGAGCGGGGCTGAGAAGGGCAGCAGCAGTACGCTCAAAGCCAGACACAGGAATGGGAGCAGGGCACGCATCTTCAGCAGCCACAGACAACTCCAAGAGTGAATCCATTGCATTGTCAACTGAAAAATACACCACGAAAACATAAACACAAAGGAAAAAGTAGGTTGTGAATCAGTCAGGCTGAACATAATAAACTTCATGTCCACTAGTTACAACTACAGGCAGTGCAGTGTCACAATAGCTCCACTGTCACCTTTGTTCCTTAGACACAGTAGTAAAGCAGAGATAATTCATCTACAGATTGTGCAACGTTGCTCATCTTGCTGCTTTCATGATCCCAGTGGTTAAAGTTGGAGGTCTGATATCACCCTGTTCAAGCATAACTGACTTTTAATTTGTTGTGGTTAAAAATGTATTCTGCTTGTGGTGACACTTAATGGGGCAATGTGGATAAACTTGAAACCACTGGCACAGCAAATCCACCACAGGATGGCATGGTCATAGCTGGTCTGTCAACGCATACACAACAGGTGGCAGAAGGTGTAAGAGCTGCTGAGTAAAGACACACGAAGTGCAGCTTTATATGACATATTGTTATGAATATCTACTGGTATGGGACTACCATGGGACCTCCACCAAACAAAAACTAATGTGATGGAACGTACTTTAGCCTTTCTCTGACACACACTGCTAACTATGGAGCTAACCTGTTAGCCACATTTAACTACAATAATAGTCATTTGAATAACAGCAGGTTGGGCTTCTGTGTTTAAATCTACCTTTAAAGTCACACTCGGACAACACAATGTAAATAACGTCAGGGTCCAGGTGTGCGAACATCTCCTGCATGTTTCTAACGATGTTCTCCTTTTCGGCACCGCTGGGTGTAAAGTTGTTCGCCATTGAACGGTCACAATGCTGAGGGACTCGGTAATCCGTGTTGTGGGCGATACTTCCCCCCTCTGGCGGCCCGCTGGGGACTCTGGCGGGGCTCTGGTCGGTTTTCTTTCTCCGGGGCATTCCGTGGTCCAGCCGATAGTAGCTTTCATTAGCACCGCCGCGGAGCTAACTAACCCAACTAACCTAACTAAGTTACTGAGAAGCTGCACGGGAAAGGCCCCGAGCCGAAAACATGGTACTGTAGTATCGGGTAAAGTAATCCGAGTACAACCATTCGAGGTTATGATATTTTAACAGCACTCCAAGTGGCCGAACAACCTTCATCTCAAAATACAAACTGTACCAGTATGAGCACAGTCCGCCACATTGATGCCGGAAACAGATAAATACACTTCACAATAAAAGCATCCCGGCGCACATGTTCTGCAGTTTTGTTCCCTACTTTTCACCCTAGCGTGTATAAATAGATAAAAGGAGAGATAAAATTGTAACTTGTGTGCTTGTCTTTGCAGTTATTTTCTAGTTAAAGCATGTTTTTGGTGGTGATTTGTTTACTTTCTTTATGGGTTTTTTTGCTGCTGTAAACAGTGCAATTTCCCTACTGTGGGATAGTCTAGGAGAGTCAAAAAGTTCTCAGACAAATGTAATAAGTGTATTTCTACATGACCTCCATTGTAGTCTAAACACTTTTGCAGTCTTTGTTTCCATCAGTAGATTCCTTCTTTGTAGAACTGCTGGGGCTGTGGACTTTTGAAATTATTACATTTGTCTGAGAACACAACTAGATTACCTGTAATAAAGCTGTAGTACCAGACATTATACAAACAAATCTATTGCTTAAGTGATGTTAAGTAGTCACTTCAAACAGCCCTGGCCTGTCGTTTTGTAAAGCAAGCTGAGTACCCTGTCTGTTGTCTGACTGTACAGCACAACATTGTTGCTCTTTTTTGTTTGTCTCCCATCTGTACTGTTTGACCCACTGCAATTTTACTTGTTATGTAAATATGTACTGTAGTATATAGAGTTTTGTTATTATAAAAAAATTGTATTGTTTGTTTTTTTGCATCATCTTCATGCATGGACATGTTCTTGCACACTGCACTGTTCCTGTTGCTGCCTTTGTCTGAGAATTTCCCTGTAGTGGGATCAATAAAGTCTAATCTAATCTAATCTAATCTAATCTAATCTAATCTAATCCCTGCAAAGCCCCTTGAGGCAAATTTGCAATTGACTATATATTAAATTTACTTAACACCCCTCAAATAAATAAATGTATATCACCTGCATGTAGTTGTAGTCATAAAATTAAAAGAATTAATGGTTATTCATGCACGCTTACACAAGAATGAACAAAACATAATGTCATATACCACCAGCTCCTCCCTCCATATGTTGGTGTTTTTGTGCATGTCTACCTTGATACAACTCATCATCCTCAAGTATGTATTTGATTATTTATAGCGGCACGTGTATTTTGACACATTTCTGCCCTGTGTTTACATGGAATGAGGCCGATGTGCAGATCATGAACCAGATGGAGGTAAAGAGCACTAACTGGTGTCTGCCTCTGTGCGGGCTGTCCCTCCGACTCCCGCCATGTATTTGGTGTTGCAGTACCCGTATGGGACCGAGGGGGGCGCTGTGCACCCAGGCTTCACATAGACAGCACTGACTGAACGGACAGAGAGCTTTGTGCCGAAAACTAAACCCAACCTGTGTCAGACTAATGAATTAAAACGGCCCACTTGAGAGGTAAATACTAACGGGGAAACGTTTGGCAAATATACTTGAGTTTTGGACGTAGTTGTATATTTGAAAATATGTTCATTTTGCATTTGTTGGGGTATTCAAAACCATCCGTGAGGGCAAGTTGATGGTAAGAGAGGAGGGCTCAGGGCGACGGTAGCAGCCCTTCGCCTGTAAACTAGCGGCAGTACGGAGCGATGCGTTGAAGTTGAAAAAAGACAGTAACAAGTAAATTGGCATCATTTTAAACTTAACAAAGTAGTTGCATTTGTTGGAAACCACAGGAAGTGACCACGAGTATGGGTATTTGAGGTACAGATGATAAAATACTTCACTTCCTCTGTGATTGTCTCTAGCCGGAGATGTGATGGGTACCTCAATAGTTTGCGGCCTAAGCTAGCGAAGTAGGCTAACCATTTAGCTGACATGGCTAACATATTAGCCGCTTGATGCTAACATTACTTCCTTCCCGCAAAATGCTAGCCGCTAGCCAATGATGTTTAGTCTGGAACGAGCTAGCTAGCTAATTTGATAACCTGTATGACAGTAGACCAACCGGCTGCCCTAGTATCGTTTTAAAAGTGCTTTTCCTACAAGTAAATAGTCCAAATTGCATTAATGTACCGGAATAGCAGGTGAGCTTAGTTGACTAGCCAAACGATATTAGATGAGGATTTTTCGGAAAATATGGAGCTGATGTTTAGCTGGCGTGCTTTAGCATACAAGCTAATAATATACACAGTGATGTTGCAGTGCTGGCTTACTGTCTGAAAAGTTGACTTGGTTGAAATATCGTTAAATATACTGTGGATGTGTTATGAATTTAAGTGGACAAAATTCGTAATTGGCAAATGAGAATGCGGCTTTAAAGAAGGTTTTTGGTAAGTGCGGTAGCATGGTTGTGCTGAACTTTTGTTTTTTGACCCATAGAGGCCAGTAAAAGACCGTGTGGACCGTACATCAACAAGCATGGAGTTCCCGCAACAGCAGAAACCGGCGGGGGACGGAAAGATCGTCTATCCCCCCGGTGTAAAAGAGATCACGGACAAAATCAGCAATGATGAGGTGGTCAAACGGTTAAAGGTATGTCGTTGGGTTTTTTTCGCTCCCAAGATACTTTTGCTACAGGTCAACTTGATTTGTCAGCATCCAAAACCTGGCACACTGCCAAACCGTCCTAACTTTGTAAACTGACACTTTTCTTATGGGACACAGTTTTCCATAATCTCACAGGTTATCAAAGATAGCAATGGGGCTGATTAATAACAAGCTGTTTAATACTTTTCCTCATCGATAGGGTGTTTAGATATTCCTGGACATCACTGTGTCATGATGCTAAGCAGATGATACAGCCCAGAGGTTATAAAGACAGGCCTAATATTACCTCCTTATATATTATATTAACCCCCTAAGAGTCCAGCTATGAGTGTTCTGCCCATGTGTGGAGAAAAGTTTCATAGCTTTACACAAAATAAACAAAAAAAAACCCAAAACAAAACTGTCCACCGCAAAGGACCTTCCATAATAAAAAATAAAAAAAATCTGAAAAAAACTGTTGCATCATAATGTTTCCAATACAGGCAATTATTTCATTTTTAAAAAAGCCGAAACGTGTAGTTTCCTGGGTCTCAGGGGTTTAAGGGATATGATATTGGATCATCAGAAAGAGAAAACATGAGAAAAACAAACAATTTCTACTATTGAGGTGCAAAAATCAAAAGTTTAATTTTAATACATTTTCAAACTACTCATTTCATTTTCTTTGAGATGGACAATGCATATAGGTGATTAATAGAGCTTTTTGCCTGTTTCAACTTTTATAGCACACGGCCTATTCTTTTTATCCATGTCAGTAAAAGTAGAACTACAAGCAAAATCGGTAAAGGAAGAGTACATACTCAAAGTTCAGCATGTACCATACAAAGTAATTCTGCCTATATTATAAAATGGAAGTGGTCTGTGTATCTTGGGCATTGCACAAAATGTCTGGAAAGAGCTGACAGCAGCAGTTTGGCATACTTATGTATTTTTGGTCAAGGAAGAGACTACCAAAAACGGCAAGTTGATAGGACCAACATTTTGGGAGATATTAGTAATTTTGGAATACAATAGCTTCCTAATGGCCAATCGCATTGCTATACCAAGAATCATAGAATCATCGCTGAAGTGGGTTACCTAGCAACAGATAAACAATAGCCATGTTGCCATGGTGTCAAATTTCATGTGTAGAAACTGATGCCAGCTGAGAGGTTATTCAACAGAAAATGCCAGTGGAATTTACCAAGAAAGTAAAGGAAAGAACTGTATGAGTGGATCTAGAAGCCGTGGTGCCCCACGGGTCAGTGTGCTGGTTATGGTTTAATGTTTCTGTTCAATAAAATTGGGGTCTTGTGCTTCAGCTAATTATGGTTATACTCAGTGGCTTTTTAAGCTCTTGGTTAAAGGAACATTTGGGCATTAAAATAAATAATTTTTTTTTAAAAAAGGAACTTTTTCTTTTTTTTTTTTTTGGTTTTTCCAGATTGTCTCATGAGTACATGGTAATAATATACCAAGATTTTACTGGTCTCTACCATATTCCACATAGATTGTATCCAGGACATGATGCTCAACTGACTTGCTCCTTTAGTTTCTTAGTGAGCATGGGGTTTAAATCATGTCACCCTGCACCTACATCCCTGTTGTCTGGCTGAACTTCAGACCCTCAACAGTTTAAAATCTGGTCCCAAGTGTCGTTTTGTTTTACAAAGTTAAAGTGACTTAGTACATCACAGCATTTACTTCATTTAGTCTAAGTGGCCTTATTATTTTTAATAGATCAGAAAATATGTTTATTTGGCCACATTGACCGGTTGTGTGTTGTGTTCATTTGTATGCTGACAAAGAATTTTGATAGTGCAAGACATATATTTACAAATGCACTTAATTTTGCCATTTAGAATTTGAGAGGCTGACATGTAGTCTGTGTGTAGTAAGTGCAAGTCCCAATTTGAGAGACACTTCAGATTTATGTTGTACTACCAGCAAAGCAGTTTGGAAATTGGCATCTTATTTCATCAGTCATTATATCATTTTGCTGTTTTGCATTATCTGGTGCAATCCAATACCAGTATTACTGCGTCGTTGAATGTTTGGAACCAGAATCGAAAAAAGGGAAAAAACAAAACAAAAAAAAATTGTATCCTCACGTTGAAATCTTATGTCTGTTTAGTTGGTGAAGTCAAGGTTTACCCTAGAGGTTCTGGTCATCAGGGAGGTGGTATAGTGCCAGACTGGGGCTTGCATTTACTGTCCCTGGATCGAATCTGTTCTTGAAGCACTGAAAATAGCTGTGTATGTCTTGACATCACA
>JAPTYQ010000001.1:7998614-8012253 GCA_029814465.1 Ostorhinchus cyanosoma
GTTCGGCTAGTCAGTTTATTGTGTGTTGTGTGATTCATTAGAGTCACAGTATCTAATGTATGTCGGGCACCCTGGTGCCCCTCTTCAGATAGATTTATTTTATAGGATTTCTCTGCAGAATATATTTAGTTCTACTACATAAATGTCACGCCTGTACCTTATCCAATGGTACAATAAATCAATCGTTAAGGAATATGACATGATTTTTAATGAAGTATACAGTATTTAGCTTTTATTCTTATAGACCCTATTAAAAGAGGAATTCAGGTTCTCAGGAAAACCACCACTTATCAATTAATCTATAAGGTCAACCAACTAATGATTAATGAATTAATCAATAATTTGCATCCCTATGTGCTACATACTTTATACTCAACAACAGCTACTAGTAGAAGGAAAGCTGATGTTATGTATGAAGAAAGTTTGATACAAAGGAACAATGGCAGTTGTATTTAAAAAGTGAGGAAAAAGCCAGACAATGGTGATCCAAATGCATGAATGTCGAAGTGCCTGAAATCTAAACTCATCACTCGGGATGTGTCCCCCCCCCCCCCACCAGACACACACACACACACACACACACACACACACACACACTCGCTCTCGAACTTACCCTGGTACCAGGGTAAAGATAAGTGTTTAGCTGAAACAAACATTGATTTCTTCTGTCATCACACTGTCAAACCTTCATTAATTCATATTTTTTCTTTCCCAAGTTTCAAGCAGACAAGTGATACCAGCAAAAAAAAGTCAAAGACATCATGGTGTATTTAATGTAAAATACATTATGAACAATTTTCACAAAAACAGTGTTACAGTATCAGTGACTCACATACATTTTGCAATGTTAAAATAAGAGTAAGTCCCTGATTTTGTAATGGCATTTTAATGCAGGGTGATTGAATATAAACTAAAATGTATACCTTAGAACATTGGATAAGTGCACAACAGTATTTGGAGTGAATGCTGACTGAACAGATAAGGCACTGGAATTTGTGAAACAGTCCTCAGGTCTTTGGTATAAATCTCCAAGAGTCAGTTCATCCTGCATGTGAAAGCATCACTTGTGTACTTCTCCCAGAGGATAAATACCTGACCCAGACTTTCTGTGAAAGTTTTGCAGCATGTAACCCATCTCTTTGGTTACCTTTACAGTGTTTGCCCTGGTCAAAGTCTGGTTTCAGTCTCCAGTCTCCTGCTGCACGAAGACACCAAAAATAGTTCTACATAGTAGAGTAGAGCCATTAAAACCACAAATGTATTAAGAGAACTGAGTACCTTGTGAAAGCCTCCCCTGGGGCACACACCAAAAATATATTCAGGTTTTTTCTGTTTTGGGATGCATTGAGCATGTGCATAAGAGTCCTTGTGACTTTTGGCTGATCCAGTTCACTGTCTGAATGGCACAAAAATATTTCATGATTCCCAGACCCTTGTAATTTTTGTTGAATGTAAAGGCTCCAGTTGTGATACAAGAAGATGTGATTTGTTTCAACTAAAATTTTATTTAATTTTGTTTAGTTTGTGATCAATTTATGATTAACATGTGTAACCTATTTTTTGGACTAGTGGGCATCATGTAATCCTTAAGTTTTAACAGTTACGCAAAAAGTTTCTTACAGTGCGTTTTTTTCCCCCAAAAAATACGCCCTCCATCTAGAAATGGACAATCTTTAAAACTGGGTGTCAAATGACCTGTTTGCATTAGTCACTGCATTCAGGCAGTCCTCCAGGGTCCACCAGAACCAGTCTGCACCATGACATGATCTTCAAGAGTTTCTACATGATGGTATCCATCACACTTACAGGAAAAGTGCATTAACATGCGACAAAATTACTAACACAACCAAAGACACTTGATGTGAATAAATGTAACACACAAAGAAAGCTACCAAATCCTGTGCTGCATACAATTTTTCCTTGCTGATCTCACCCTGTACTCCTGTTGCTCTGCTTCACAGATGGTGGTGAAGACGTACATGGACATGGATCAAGACTCTGAAGAGGAGAAGCAGCAGTATCTTGGCCTAGCCCTCCACCTTGCCTCAGAGTTCTTCCTCAGGAACCCTAATAAGGATGTACGCCTACTGGTGGCTTGCTGTCTGGCTGACATCTTCAGGATTTATGCCCCAGAGGCTCCCTACACCTCCCATGACAAACTCAAGGTTAGAAACTAACCTCGGATGCCCACATGAAGTCTTCTTCCAAGTGACAAAGTGACCCTGAGGGAATATTGTCCAAAATTCCATTCCAAATTTATCATTTTAATTTGTCTGACTGTGGCATTTAATTCTCAACATGAAGACAGAATTATGGACTGAAAAGAAAGTAATGGGTCTGCAAGTCACTGTGCTAAGACTGTACAAGCGCTGACTGCAACACTATGTACTGTTCCTCTAAATCAACTTTATATCTTTTTTCAGGCTTGATCAGTTCAACTCAATTGAGTTATTTATTGTCTTTTGTTTGGTGGTTCTTCCAGGACATCTTCCTCTTTATCACCAGGCAACTAAAAGGACTGGAAGACACAAAGAGCCCTCAATTTAACAGATACTTCTACCTGTTGGAGGTTAGAGAATACACGTGTATTTCTATACATGTGGTTTATCAAACAGTTTAGTAGATGATGAAAGTATAACATGCATTTTGATTTCCTTTGTCTTTCTCTAGAACCTGGCATGGGTGAAGTCGTACAATATTTGCTTTGAGCTGGAGGACTGCAATGAAATCTTCATCCAGCTTTTCAAAACACTCTTCTCTGTCATTAAGTAAGGCTTGTCATTTTTGCTGACACTTTACTCACTTCATATACCATGACTTTGTGTAGTTAGTCCAAGTAAAGGTGAAAGAAACAGGTGAAAGAGAGCTTATAATCATCAGTTTATTATGAGTGAATTAAAATAATGAAGTTATTCACCATTTTTCCACACAAGGAGAACACAGTATTTTAAAGCATATAGATGAGTTTGCTGAACTCAAACAACCAGGCCTTTTGGAATAAGCATAATGTTATAAAAATTTTAATTTCGATTTTTTTTATTGGTTTATTGAATAGGGACTGTGCATATTTTTGAACATTGTTGTATTAAAAATACATCCATGTAAATGTGCCAGAATTAGTAAAAAATAACTATTGTTCATTTGCAGTTCCTAGGCAGGGGACAGAAACAAGACATGAAACAGCCAATATTTAATACGTCACTCACTCACTATAAATAAAAAAAAAAAAAAAATTGAATACGCATAATGATGACATAGGCATCATCAAAACAAACAAACAAAAACAAATAGACATAGGATGATCACAGGCGCACTAGCCTATATATTCACCTCTATACTTAAATACAACCAAACAGAGAAAGTGTATGGGTTATTAAATGTAGGTCAGTTAAAAATGAGTGCATCTCTGGTTTTCTAGGAGCCACTGTTTTAAGTGAGTTTTAAAAGTGTTATATGGTGGACATCCTCTATTAGTCTTTCTTAAATATTAGTCCAAAAAAAAAATGTTTTTTTCCATTTCTTCTGTCATCATATAGCAGAGAAGGTCAGAGTGTTCATCACTGAAATCTCTCTCCTCCACAGTAACAGCCATAACCAGAAGGTGCAGCTTCACATGATGGACCTGATGAGTTCTATCATCATGGAGGGAGATGGAGTCACACAGGAGCTGCTGGACACCATCCTTATTAACCTCATTCCTGCACACAAGGTGACACATAAACATGTTTTCCCTTTTTGATATTGTTTTGACACATCATAAAAAATATAATGACCAGACTGATTCACGAAATGTTGGTGTGAAATATTTTCTGTCTGAACTAACTCCCCACTGTTTTGCTATTTTTAAAGAATCTGAACAAGCAAGCCTACGATCTTGCCAAGACTTTGTTAAAGAGGACTGTCCAGACCATAGAGACATGCATTGCAAATGTGAGAAGCAGATATTTTCCTTCCATGTTTTTTTTACTCAATTTGACATGTAAACTGTTGAAGCAAATGTTAAATGGGGTCTTTAAACTCATGCAGCATTTTTCTTCCTTTTCAGTTCTTCAATCAGGTTTTAGTGATGGGCAAGTCGTCAGTCAGCGACCTGTCAGAGCACGTCTTTGACCTCATCCAGGAACTGTTTGCCATTGACCCTATGCTGCTTACCTCTGTCATGCCTCAACTGGAGTTTAAGCTTAAGGTAGCTTAAAGACACAGTGAAGAATCATCAGTTCCAGTCAAAATGTTTGATGCCAGCACTGTTTCATTGTCGAGATGAAGTTGGATTAGGGAATCAGAAAGCTGACTGGTTCTGCTTTAAATTAAAGTATACTGCACTTCTTTTAATGAAGTGGAGCCAGTCAGTTGTGACTTGCAATTTTTTAGAGTCACCATTGAAGTATGAAAAGAGATGTAGTGTTCATGTGACCTGCAAACCCATGTCACTCTAAATCCCACAATAATTCTGA
Source organism: Ostorhinchus cyanosoma (assembly GCA_029814465.1). Taxonomy (NCBI): domain Eukaryota; kingdom Metazoa; phylum Chordata; class Actinopteri; order Kurtiformes; family Apogonidae; genus Ostorhinchus; species Ostorhinchus cyanosoma. Next base: position 8,003,069 of record JAPTYQ010000001.1, read on the forward strand.
GGGGCTCTTGGGGTTTCAGGATATAATGATGCTAAAGGAGGACACCTCTGAGCAGACCAAGTCGGCAGCTGTCATACTGTAGCTGCTTTTTGTACCATCTAAATACAAAACAAACTTGTATAAGCTTCAGTGATCAGAATATGGCAGACCCACTTTATTACTGTTCTTTTCTCCCTAGTTTGTCGACATAGAATTTTTATTGTGCTTTCATGCACACTAAAAATACAACTCCATAGTCCAGTTTGATGACTTCTATCTAATGAAGAGAAACTGAGTGTAAATAATTTGCTTACAAAGTTTTATGAGGACAAAAATAATATAACTACTTTATATTTTGTGTTGGCAGAGCAATGATGGCGAGGAGCGCCTTGCTGTTGTACGGTTGCTGGCTAAGCTGTTTGGGGCTAAAGACTCAGAGCTGGCCTCACAGAACAGGCCACTATGGCAGTGCTTCTTAGGCCGGTGAGTTATGTGAATATGCACACACACACACACACACACACACACACACACACAGATACAAATGCTCAGAAATATCTACATGTTGTGTGTAGATATAAAAATATCCCTTTCCATTATGACTTCTGAACCTCTAAGGTGTGTGTTGGTGTATTTACCTGCCGAGACGCTGCCCCCTACCTGTTGTTCCTCTGCTTTTTCTGTGTTCAGGACATTTTCGTATTTAGAGGTGGAACAATGTAAAATAATCTGACTCATTGTCACTTATTGCTCAACTCTATGTGGTGCAATTCTCTCTGAGAAACAAAACTCTAGGCAAAGCACACACCTATGACAGGCTAAGAGTGGTGTCTGCCGAACACAAAGAAGTTCTCTGCAAACAAAGACAAGTGTATGTTTCAGCTGTGTTTGCATACATTTATATGAAAGGTGTGTTTTAACAAGAACAGAATGATTTTTTACTTGTATTTTTCAAATGTTCTTTTTGTCCTCACTAAAGGTGCTTGCTGCTCTTGGTACTTATCACTGCTCTTTACAATAACATGAGAAAAGTATTACATGGTTGACCTGTGGGTGTGCATATGAACTTCTCCTGGGAAAAGATTTGCTACCTTTTCCCTCAGTGTATGGTGCCATAGTCACATTGACTTCATTCTAAGTGTATTCATTGTTTCTTCAGATTCAATGACATCCATGTCCCAGTGAGACTTGAGTGTGTGAAGTTTGCCAGCCACTGCCTCATGAACCACCCAGATCTGGCCAGAGACTTAACAGGTGTGTCTTTTCTTCTTTTCAGTGTTCTTTTGTCATGTTTGTCTTTGGAAGCTGCTCAGGTTTATTATTTGACATAAAGTTAAAAATATACCCATTTCTTTTCTCTTTATCATCTAATTAGAATATTTGAAGGTGCGTTCCCATGACCCTGAAGAAGCCATCCGTCATGATGTCATTGTCACCATCATCAATGCAGGGAAGAAAGACCTCAACTTGGTCAATGACCAGCTGCTTGGCTTTGTACGAGAAAGGACCCTAGACAAGAGGGTGAGACAAACATGCAAATCATATCAGTCAAATGCATTATACATGCAGGGAATGTATCGGATAACATTGTGAGTTGATGTAGGTGGCTGTGTTAACTTTACTTTCTTGTTTAAACTCTTCATCATTCATCTTGGTTACCTCAGTCTGAAGGTAACGATCAAATCTCTGAATCCTTAATTGCAGCTCATCCAAATTAACATGTAGATGCAAAAGGCATTGTATACAATCATACTAGAATTTCCCCACCTGTATCTTATTTTAGCACAATTTGAGCTTTCTCTGATCTGTTTTTTTGCCCTCATCTCTCTCTATACCTGTAGTGGCGTGTGCGTAAGGAGGCCATGATGGGCTTGGCTCAACTTTATAAAAAATACTGCCTGCACCATGAGGCTGGGAAAGAATCAGCTCTGAAGATCAGCTGGATCAAAGACAAGCTGCTGCATATCTACTATCAGAACAGCATTGATGACAAGTGAGAGCATCTACATATGAAGTTAAAGCTCATGTTAACAGAATACACACCTATATAAAATCTTTCCTTTTTACTACAGGTTATTAGTGGAGAAGATCTTTGCTCAGTACATGGTCCCTCACAGCCTTGACACTGAGGAGAAGATGAAGTGTCTGTATTATCTGTATGCCTGCTTGGACACGAATGCTGTCAAGTCAGTGAACCTCGGTTTTTGGAAGCTCCGTACTGTTGTTTCAAAACATTCTTACTAATTTAGCAACTGGAAAGATTTAGAAAAATGGAAAACTGCACAATTGGGAAACAAGATCTCACTATTTGATTTTTTTCTCCTTCTTAAGGGCCCTGAATGAAATGTGGAAGTGTCAGAACATGCTGAGAGGCCTCGTCAAAGAGCTGCTGGACCTCCACAAGCTGCCAGTGGTGTGTTGACCTATGATTTGTTTCATCCACATCCCACAAAACAATGATGGTAGAAAGTGTATGTTAATATGTATGTTTTTCTCTTCTCTGGAAGTCTGAAGCCAATAATACAGCCATGTTTGGGAAGCTGATGAGTATAGCCAGTAAGTCTGAAGCATGCCCACATAAACTGTACTTTCTAGTTGGCCAAAGGAATATTTTATTACAAAAGTTCCATTTTATCATATATCTCTTTAACTTAACTTTTCTTACCATTACCTGTGCATCTCCAGAGAACCTGCCCGATGCAGGAAAAGCTCAGGACTTCATGAAGAAGTTTAACCAGGTCCTTGGTGAGGATGAGAAGCTCCGAGCCCAGCTGGAGATGCTCATTAGCCCGACCTGTTCCTGCAAACAAGCAGAAGTCTGTGTGGTAAGATCATGTTGTCATCCGTCTATACATGGATCTACTCTCTCCTGCTTAATACATGCACTAAAGTGTTAAAACTGCAGGCAGTCTCCCCTTTTGGGAAAGAAAACCAGTTCACTAAGAAAGATGAAAATTACACAGAAGAGGCAGATTATAGTGGGTTCAAGGTACAGTCACAGAACTTACAGAAACAACTGTAAGAAAATCCAACCATTTCCACAAAATAGGAGATGGCAACAATATAACACTAGATAACTTAAAAAATTTTAACATGGCAATACACTAACATACACCTTTTGTTAGGGTTGACACGTGGCCTATTTCCCTATCGTTATGAACATGAATAGGAAAGACTTGTTAAAGAATGTGTCATGATCAGACATGGAACTGAAAAAGAAAGGTATTCCAGGGATTGATGTATCTAATGTTTTAAGACACAACCTAGTTCAAGAAGTATGGATGGAAATGTATATGTTCAAACCATGAATATTGGTTGTAATGATGTACTGTTTGTGCTGTGTGCAGAGGGAGATCACAAGAAAGTTGACATTCCCCAAACAACCCACCAACCCCTTCCTGGAGATGGTCAAGTTCCTGCTGGAGCGCATCGCTCCTGTCCACATAGACTCAGAGGCCATCAGGTCAGAATATTTGTACACAGACAGTAATTGTATTTTATTTTCTTAATAACATAAAATACAAAGTTGATAAATCATGTGTAATGGATTTAGTTACATATTGATTCAAGTTCAATAGATAATGGGACATACACAGGGTCCCTTGACATTTAAATGTCTTTTTGTACAAGGCTTAAAAACCCAGGCATAAATAGCACACCAGCAGTCTGTTCCACTGTCTCAGTGATAGAGCTTTATGTACACAGTCTGTTATTGTGTAATACCATAAACACCTACCTTTTCTCATTCACTGAGACACCTAGTGGTGGAGAGGTGTAACTGTAGCCTTAGACAGGGCACAAATTTAACCCTTTCTGCTTTATGGAAAAACACCATGAGAGGGGAAACCCAAATTCTGGAGCTTCAGTTATGTGACTCAGAAACATTTGCTATATTAAAAGATCATATTTTATTGTTTTTTATATTTGACTGGTCAAGGATTCAGTTTAGTTTAGAAGGAATGTAGTCTCATCTTTTACTGTGTTTGTGTATTTCAGTGCTCTGGTGAAGCTGTTGAACAAGTCAATTGAGGGAACAGCTGATGATGATGAGGAGGGTGTTACCCCTGATACAGCCATTCGCTCAGGCCTGGAACTTCTTAAGGTACACAGGAGGAATAAAGCAAATGTTTATGCTTGCTACTAAATTGATGGAAACCAATTTATGCAATAGGAATGGCAGTAAACTTCTTTCTGTTAAGGTTGCACATTTTAGAGAAGAACTGAGTTTAACAGAAAGGTTAAAAACTAAACGTGTACTCTTCTTTTAGGTCCTGTCATTCACTCATCCCACAGCGTTCCACTCTGCAGAGACCTATGAGTCTTTGCTCCAGTGCTTGAAGATGGAGGATGACAAAGTGGCTGAGGCAGCCATCCAGATATTCAGGAACACGGGACAGAAAATTGAGACAGAACTACAACAGATAAGATCGTAAGCCATTATACCACAGAGGATAAGTTCATGTTTTTTAACTGCATTGATTTCTTTTGATCTGTTAAAGAGCCACAGCTAAGGTCAAGGTGTCTTTATTTGTCTCTCAAAGGGAGAAAGGTGTCTTGGACAAGGGCAATGCTGTAATGCCAATGTTAACGTTTATTACTGATCTAGTCCTTCATGAATAGACAACGCACATGTAATATGGAACTGAATGAAAGCAGTTTTCTGAATTAGCTAAATGTGTTGTATGTTCTGTGTCCATCAGGACTCTGATTCCTATTCTGCATCAAAAAGCAAAGCGGGGAACTCCCCACCAGGCCAAACAGGCTGTCCACTGCATCCATGCCATCTTCAATAACAAAGAGGTGCAGCTGGCACAGATCTTTGAGGTAACAGGGTATTTTGTTACTGTCTTGAAATTATTTTTCCTGTAATAGATGGATGGTTCTTGTGATGGTTGAACTTGAAAGCATACTCATACCATGTTCCCTTTCCAGCCTCTGTCACGGAGTCTAAATGCAGATGTTCCAGAGCAGCTCATCACTCCCCTCGTGTCCCTTGGCCACATTTCAATGCTGGCCCCAGATCAGTTTGCTTCACCAATGAAGTCCATTGTTGCAAACTTCATTGTTAAGGACCTCCTCATGAATGACAGAGTATGTCAGTATTAGTGATTAATACAACATGAATACAAAGCAGTTGTAATGATACCTAGAATATTTTAAATTAACCAACACCTGGTTTTATATCAGAACTTGAGAAACATACATTGTGAATAATATAAGGATCATTACAATTAACTTAAATGCACTGAACAGCTTAGAAATGTGACTTTGATATGGCTCCTTTTTCTTCTAGTCAGTGGGAAACAAAAATGGGAAGCTGTGGTCCACTGATGAGGAAGTTTCACCTGAGGTTTTAGCAAAGGTAAGAAATGCACATATCTTTTAGTTAAGTCAAACAGCCATTACATTTGAGTCATTTTGATCTAACTTTTTTCCTTGTGTCCGCATGTGCCTGATTTTATGACAAACTGCTTTGCATTATTTTGATAATTTTGTTGTAAGAGAGTGTTGTTAGTATGAATGACTCCCTCTGTTTCTTCTTGTTCTTCATGTTTTTTTCTTTCCCTCAGGTGCAGGCCATCAAGCTGTTGGTACGCTGGTTATTGGGAATGAAGAACAACCAATCAAAGTCGGCTAACTCCACCTTGCGCCTGCTTTCAGCCATGTTAGTCAGTGAGGGAGACCTTACAGAGCAGAAGAAGATCAGGTAAGTTTGTGTGGAAGTTGTCGCTCAGATGGAGTTCTACAGTTTAGGCGATTACTGTCAAATGAATGCAAGTCTTCTGGTGGGGAAACTAGACTTCTGCGCCTCCTCTGGGCTTCAGATCATGTTCCCTGTGACCAAAGATTATTCACATTTCTCTGGCAGCTGCCGCTCTGGTTTGGGAGGCTGTGGGTTCAAGGTCTAGATTGGGTGTGCATTTTGTGATATGCATGTGATTGTAAACCGTGACTAGGTTCACTTTCATTGCAATGTGAGCAGTGTGCTCAAAGTTCATCCTAAAATTAATGTACATCCTGCACAACATGACTAACACTGCTTCCCACAGTATTTTAAGAGTATGGGACATGATATCATTAATGGAGAAACACTGTTGCAAAACTGTTTGCTTGTCTTTCATGTTATCTAGTCTCTCTGGGCTGTGAGTAAGCCCTTTCTCCATTTTGTCAATGAATGGAGCTTTGGTAGACAAGACACACACGAGTTGTAGTCCATAGTGTCTAAAATTAGAAAAAGTACAGTTAAATGCTCTTATTAGATAGTCGGGCTGAATTTGGTTGAAATGTGCGAGTTGACTCTGATATTTATCTGTCTTTTCACGCATCCTCTTTCCTTTCTTCTTGCAGTAAATCAGACATGTCTCGTCTGAGGCTGGCTGCTGGCGGAGCCATTATGAAGCTGGCCCAAGAACCCTGTTACCACGACATCATCACACCTGAACAGTTCCAGCTCTGCGGCCTCGTTATCAATGTCAGTCACCACTGGGTTTCAACTATCACAGTGCATTGTGCATTAAGGAAATTACAAAGTCATGTTTGTACACAGTGGGAGTCTGTTTTATGTCACAGCGTACAACCAAAAACATATCTTGTTTCCTAATAATCTGCACCAGTAATCCCTCTAACTCTGGTATGAAATGTGAGTTGTATCACAGCACTCGACTAAGTCTGTTGTAATTGTGCCCTGTATACAGGATGAGTGCTACCAGGTTCGTCAGATTTTTGCCCAGAAGTTGCACCTGGCTCTTGTCAAACTGCTGCTGCCCCTGGAGTACCTGGCCGTCTTTGCCCTCTGTGCCAAAGACCCGGTCAAAGAGCGCCGCGCCCATGCCCGACAGTGCCTCCTCAAAAACATCTCCGTCCGTAGAGAGTACATCAAGCAAAATCCACTCGCTCAGGGTTAGTTTTTAACCTATGGAATAAACTGTGTAAACATACAGTACTGTGCAAAAGGCCAACATTAGGTTTGCTGGTTGAGTAAAGTTATAATGATCACACATTTGTATTTCCCAGTCTATGTTAAGATCAAACCTGGATATTTGTGAAGTATGTACAGCAGGAAAAAGACAACATAAGATTTATTGCATTCATTTTCTAATGTTCTATACCAGGTTTCATTCAACACACGTCAGTTTCTGTTGGTGTTGCTTCTTGTCATGGGGTCAGGATTCACATAAAATAAGCACTTTAACCTTTAGAAGAAGTGTCGCTCTTTTTTTATGTCTTTTAATGTCTGTGGACATATTTCCTGTATTTTCTTGTGAAAAGAGGGTGAGAAACTTTGGAAAAAAACAAAGCTAGAGGTGGCCTAAGACTTTTGCGCCGTACCATATGTCATGCTTATATGCTGCTGTAACAGATATTTAGACACAAACACTCATGTAGGATGTTCTCTCTCCTCAGAAAAACTCGTGTCCCTCCTTCCTGAGTATGTCGTTCCCTATATGATCCACCTCCTGGCCCATGACCCAGACTTCACAAAACCACAGGAATACGAACAGCTCAAAGACATCAAAGAGTGAGTGTTGCTTGATTTCTGTATCAGATGTTACAGCTGACACTTAGCCTGTATTTGGAATCACATATTGGATACTGTGTGCTGTTCTCTAGCAGTTTTAAAGCATTGTATGTGATAATTAATGCATAGCTACATGATTACCAGACGTAACACCATGGACATAATTACTAGGCACCTCTAAGCAGATATTTACAAAAGTTTGCATTACATTTATATAGAAATCTCGATGACCTAATTTGATACACAGTGAGATAATTCATGTTAATTGCTATTGTTGGTTGCTAATGACCATTAGCTGGCTCATTAGCTCATTTCCATGTTTCAAAATGCAAAAGTATAATAATTCTGACCGAAAATAATCATGTTAAAAACAGGAAGTATCATGTCAGATCCTACAATAGCAGATTTATGTATGTACACATGTTCATGGCAGCACAGGAAATTTACAGTGTGTAAATGTTGAACTCTGACCCAAATTCCATAGCTTTGTGATAACCGACTCCTAAAAATGGTTAAAGCCAATGTTGGCCAACACAACTGGGCTTGAGAGGCCTATCCAGCTTTAAGAGCAAGAGAAGGTCAAAACAGTGGGAAAGGAGCACATAGATGTGTTTACGTATTTAGTCACTTAATAAACACATTTTTATCAATATTTACAGTTAGAATTTAATAGAATGTAGTTGAACGTGCTGTTTAGAACATACAGACGTTATACACAGTCATTTATATATATTTTTATGACAGTTTATATACTTTATACAGACTGTCAGTAGATATATTTTAGGTTTAGAGGAAGGTGTTGTCATTTTTATTTTCGAAAGCTGAAGGCCACTGACAGCTGATTGTTGGTTAATACTTAATACAGACGAACTGACTTAGAATTTAGGAGGTTCATTAGTCATCATGGGCACATAAACAGTTGTCTACTTGAGTTAACGATACTCGACTCGTGAAGGGATTTCTCCATCGTTTTATTACATTATAGTAAATAAATAATCATTTAGATGTTCTCTAGGAAATGATTTATGTAATGAGTCTGAAATACCATATATTTCACATCTGCTTTCATGATGTATTACTTTGAAGTTTTTGTTAATTAAAAATAGCACTATATTGTGAAGATAGTCCCTCTTGTCCTTTTTGTTAGTCACTCTGCTGTTTCCCAAATAACACTGAAAATATGGAGTGACATGTTGAGTGCTGATATTAACAGGTGTTACAGCAGTAATTTTAGAGGGGTGGGGCTTAACAGTGGGTCAGTAGTGACAAAAGATGATGACTATAATGCAGTGTGACGGAGTATATTGTGTATGAACAGTAGCTCAAGTGGCATCCTTAGAACTATTGCAAGTGTCTTCAATGATTAACACTTTAGGACAGAATCAGTTACTAGAAGCATGCGATTTCAAATACAGCTTAAAGTCATGTCTGTTTTTGTACTTTCAGTTTTACTTAGTGAATACTGTCCCTAGGAAAACATGCACAAAAGCATCCACAACAGCTGTGACAGACTTTTTTGTATGTATTGTATTTGTGCAGGTGTCTGTGGTTCATGCTTGAAGTGCTGATGACCAAGAACGAGAACAACAGTCATGCCTTTCTAAGGAAAATGGTAGAGAACATCAAACAGACAAAGGATGCACAGTGTCCTGAAGACACAAAAGCTAATGAGGTACGTGCACACATA
>JAPTYQ010000001.1:8012594-8039446 GCA_029814465.1 Ostorhinchus cyanosoma
TCAATAGCTCGATTAGAAATATGTTTTTTGAGAGAAATGTTGACGTGTTCAATACTTATTTTCCCCGCTGTATGCTTAACTCAATGCAGCAAACACACCTCTAGCCCAAAGAGGATACAAATGGGGTAAAAAAAACATAATTTCCACATTCATTTGGCTTGACCTACTTAGTAGTGTTGAAAAGCTGTAACATATAATGATTTACAGTGTATTTCTGATATTAGAATATGCTCCAGTCTCAGAATTGTACGCACATGATTCATGTAAACGGTGCTTTGCCAGATGTTTTAAGCGAACATAAGCACATAAAGCCAACAAACAAGGCTATGTAGATTTACTCATTCAATAATTGAACAGGCCTAATGATGTCTCTTATGTTGTCATGGTTACAGAAGCTGTACATCGTCTGTGACGTTGCTCTCTTCGTCATCGCCAACAAGAGCACTGCATGTCATCTGGAGTGTCCAAAAGACCCCATTCTACCTTCCAAGTTCTTCCTGGTTCAGGACAAGGCAATACATACAAACACAGACATACACATACACATACACATACACATACACATACACATACACATACACATACACACAGACATTATAGATAGAAATGAATCTTAAATGAAGCCAGTGTCAGATTTCCAAACACAAAAACTATTCTCCTCCAATCCCAACAAAATGACCTCACAGCTGTTCCTGGTGACTGACTTCAGTTTTGTAAAATGTGTCCACATACTGCACACACAGATGAAAACTGCTCCTAACTTTGTGTACACTATTTGTGTATACAGTTGTATGCTAACAAGAGTTTTGTGTTGCTATTCTGTTCAACAGGACTTCAAAAATGATAAAGAGTATCTGTTGACAGACATGAGACAGATGTTGCTCACTGGAAAGGTAAATGTGCAGTGTGTCCCTCTATTACTTCCATCTTTGTGGTCTTTTTGATTTAATATCATTCAATATCCCTACTGTAATATTGAAAAAGAGACTTTCATTTGAGGTAGGGTGAGGAATGAAACTCAAAGCAACAAATTACCTTTTGATTTATTGTAGGTGTTAAACTATATACAGGAGGTTAAGACCTTTTTACATTTTCTATGTAACATAAACATGTCACTGCTAAACCAAAGGTAGGGACTAGTTACTTTAAGCACAAAAATTCTGAAACACCATTAAGTCCAGTATTGTCTCTGTTAATGCAGCCTAAACCAGCTCCAGTGTTGGGAGCTGTGAACAAGCCTCTGACAGTACCAGGAAGGAGGATCTTCACCAAGACCACCACAGCCTCAGACACAACCAGCAACACCAGCACCAACTCCTCCCCATTGAGTTCAACAACCATCAACAAGAACAGGTTAATGCACACACACACACACACACACACAGCATCAGAAAACCACGTGGGCTTTATCTGTGAGGTTCTAATTGTTTTCTATGAATGTGTTTATAGTAACAGCAACGCCACCATCCAGCCGTCAGAGAGCAGAGCGCAGGAAAACAATGAGAACCCGGTCATGAAGACTGAGGAGGTGAAGAAGGTGAATCAAATAAGACAGACCTCAGCACAAAGCACATCTGCACACATTATCTCACAGTCGTACCGTCTTTTCTCAGGAGCAGACAAGTCAAAACGTGACTCACGATGCTGCAACAGAAGCGTCACCTGTCAAACGACGTGGGCGCCCCCCTAAAACAACTGCTGCTGCTCCTGTGGCAGCTGAAAAAGAGGGAGCGGCAGCTGCAGGCGGCGGGACCGGACGAGGCAGGAAAAGGGCAGCTGAACCAAACTCGAACCCAGAGTCGATCAACATCAAGGTGTCAAAACAGCAGCAGCAGAATGATGAAGGGACAAAGAGACAGATCGACCTGCAGAGGTAAGAGTGGAGCAAGAAAAGCCCCACGAATGGATCCTTTACCCACCTTAGAAACTTAATTGCAACAACAGTGCTTTCCATTTGTTCCCAGCAGGTGGCCAAGTGTGAGCGTAGGGAAGGTAAAAGTGAGTCATGTGGAGACAGGGAAAGCTGTAGGGACACTCCCTGTCCTCTTGGGCAGTGAGGGCAACACTGAGATAGACCTCGAATCAAGTCCAGAGCTTCTTATCTGTGGCAGGAGGAACAGCTCAGATGTAAAACCTGGTTCACATTTGGATTCAAGGCCTGCAATTCCAGACAGGTTTCTCATTGAGAAAGATGGATGGCTGGCCAGGCTGTGGTTCACCTCATATAGGAAGGTACTGAGTCCATGAGGTGAAGCAGGGACAGCTGGTCAGACTGGTGGAGTTGGTTTAGAACAAGATCCTTTTAAACAGGGTCTTGTCATGTCTCTTCCATCCCAAACTGACAACGGTAATGTCATCTGGGGTTTATTTTCTCAGAATCTCCAAACAGTTTTTACATCCCAAGTACAATTTGTAGCATTTTAAACATGTTCAGAGGTTTTCGTTACTTTTGGATTATTTTTTCATTATCACATGGAACAGAAATGGCTGAGGTGAGTTGACATTGAGCCCGTTTACATGGCCATAACAATTCGATAATTGGGTGTAATCAGATAATTGTAATAATCAGATGATATGCTTACTTGGACTTCAGAAAATGCAATGATCCAAATAGCCTTGTTTACATGTTTCAGCCCATTATCGGATTTCTTTCAGAGTACGACAAATGTAGTGATGGGATCCTGTTACTGTCTTCCACTCTTCTACGAAGTCACCTCTATTTTCTATGACTTTTGTTTTAAATGCACGTACAGATGAAAAAGAATGAAATAAATAAGAACAGGTATACAGGCATGAAGACATCGGAGTATTGGGGAGAATTTTAGGTGTTAATCTGATTTCTCATAATTCTAAAGTGTCAAATGCTGTTTACATGATCCCTTGAATAATCTGACAATTCCAGAAATCAGATTATGAGCAGATTTTTAGTTTGTATGTAAACGGGGTCACTATATCAAACCTTTCTCTTTCAGGTAAGGAGGAAATCAGTGCTGGTGAAACCAAGACTGTAGAGAAGGAGCCAGACTCTTCCCTTGTACCTTCCCAACCCATACGTACATGTTCCTGACTCAAAAGCTTTTCCTGGACACATTATGGACCTTTCTTAAACACATGTATACGCACACACACACACCTTCACACCACTGACATCCTAGAAGGTTTTAAACACCTTGTAGTCATCATTTAAAGCTCATTGTATGTAGGTCTTACTCAAAACATGTTTTTTTTTCCTTCGTGTTTGTTGCTCTTTGCTTCTTTTGTGGAGCCATTTTTAAGAAAAAAAAAAAACAGGATGGACATTTTACAAACGTTTTAATCTGGTTATGATTGTTGCTTATTAAATTCCCTGGGAAAATCCTACTGTATGTCTCCTGACCTCTTCCTCCTTGTGTCTGTTGCACAATACTTTTATTTTAAGCTCACTTCTGTTTAACACAATTGTAAATACTCATGTGCAACTTTCCAGTTTAACATTTTTTGGATATCAGTGATGATTAAAATGCAACAAGTGACTAAAACATGGGAACAAAGCATAAGATTTGTGCGTTTAACAAATGTACTGTCTGGCACCAAAATTTTATAAACTTTGGTAAGCTTAGGTTTCTAACTTTGGTATTTTTAGGTGCTTTAGCTTGGTTATAGTGTATTAAGACCACATAGAAACTCTTGGTGGCTCCTTTACTGCCGCCTGTAATGCTTTTAAAGGCCTTCGATTTATTTCCAGTTTGCTAATGGAAAGATACTATTGAACACACGGATAGTTTCCAGACTGTTCACCTCATCATCCCCTAGACTGGTCAGGGGCTCTGAAATCCAGCTGGGTTTTAAATACTTTTTTTTTTTTACTTATGAAGTATAGCAGTACTTCACTTTGGAATGCATAAATGATATATTACTATACAATTATGTGTTCAGTTGTCATCTTTTGCAGTTATGTTTTGTACACTTGTCTTTTTTTGTCACATACAGCCTGCTTTGAAGCATCGTATGAGTGGAAACTTTGCGAATTGTGTTTATGAATACTTATTTTTGATGTAGTTAAAAAAAATGCCTATTCTCATGATCATATTTAATTTCTTTTTCCAGAAAATAAATGCTTTTAGATGTCATTGTGAAGTGCATTTGTCTTGATCCCCGTTTCACTGATTTTCACAACCCAGAGATGACAAAACAGCCAACTTAATTTTCCATTTTTTTTTAATCAAAGAAACATGACACTGTCACAATAAATAACCATGCTTTTATACTGCTGATGCTTGCTTCCAAAGGAACCAAAAAAGGAAAACAAGTCTCGATCCATATGGAGAAACTGAGATGCAACAGCCCCCTTTTTATGCTTCATCAACGTGCAATATTGTACATTGTAAGAACATCAGGAAGACGGGAAGGAGGGGCCTCTTTCCTTTGTTGTCCTTTTTTTCTTAGAAAATATAGATCCAGCCATTAATGGTGCACTCTAGTGATAATGAGAGGGCTCTTCTTCAAGAACCAGATTATTTACAAGTAAAGGAGATGGTACGCATCACCTCCTCACTATGAACTTTTTGGCTTTGACTGGAAACTGTTCGCTGTAAGCTGTTGTCCAGGCCCCGCACAAAAACTTCATGTAGTACTGTTACATGTCACGGTGTTGGTAATAACTGAGGTCGGGCAGGCTGAAGGAAATGAACTGAGAGGATGTTTCAACACCCCACTTCACATTTCTTAAAAGTCCATGTACCTCAAATCAAAATTGTTCAAAACCCTGCAGGTCTGCGATCTGCTCAATAGAACAACAGGAGTACCAGCCTCTCTTAACTACTCAGAAGATATTCAGACAACAACCTCAATGAGCGATTTATTTGGCTATGTCATAAAGCATGTTTCAGTACACACAGGGTATATACCTGCATATATGGCCAAAATTCTGATTGACTACTGCTTAAATTGATAAATGTAAAGCCCCCTGTCCCAATGACACACATTCAGACCAGCAGACATGGAGTAGATTCTTAAAATAAAATATAACATGCCAATGGTGAAGACTCTGAAATTAGTAAAATCCAAACCACAGCATTCCAACTCAAATCCTCAACGACATTCAGAGTCACTCTTTTCTTCTTGAGGTGTGTCTCGTATCAATCTGTTCAGAGCAGAAGAGACTTAATCCAGCAACAAATAACAGAAGGCTTTGGTTCCCTACATACAGTATGTCACGCCAAACTTGGGTGTGCTTATTGGCAGATTTTCCAGGTGGCTCCTTCCGCAAATCAGAAGAGTTCTGTGAGTCTTTGCGAGATCGAAGGGATGATAAATTCAACGCCCCATCACCACATAATTTTTGGCCAAATGAAAAACAAAAGGCAGCATAGAACATGCAAGGACAATAAAAGACGAGGGGAAAAAAAGGTTGGATTGTGGAATACCAGAAAAAGTGGTATGTTTCGGCCGATGGACCTGAGCTGACTGTCACCTCCTTTGCCATTAGGGCCAGAATATTGGCTGTGCACCCCCTAAACAACTTAAGAAACACAAGAGGACATTCAGAGGGCTTCTTCATGGATCACAAAGGCATAAAAAGGTATCTCTTCCATAGAATTGTAAACTAGGCATAATTTATATTTAAAATAGTTTGTTTTACAATGCCATGTAAGAAAAAAAGTATATTCCCATCATATTTTCAAATTTACACTCCGCTATTTACAGATAAGTTTTTTCTTTGTGAGCAGACGGTGTAGGACGCCTCTGATCTTTACTAGTTCTACAAACACAGAAACCTTGTACATCCAAACCTCTGCAGATGATTGGGATTTTGATGATAAACTAAGATAAATCCATGACACTGCTCATGCAGAACACTAGTTAGTCTACTTATTTTTTTAATCAAGCTAGACCTTTACAGTACTTGATGTCCAGAAAAAATGACAGCCTTTAACAGGAGCCATCTGCTTGATGAAGGAGTGAACTGTAATGAACTGTGAGAGCAGTATACAGGATTTCCTTTACAGTTTACCCAGGTAGTTCCACCAGGCAATGGCAGTTATTGGAACATTAAAGAACATGTTTTGAAGACAGAAGTTTTAGAGGAACATCATTCAATGGCAAGGAAGATGAGATGCAAGGTTTTTTGGGCCTTAATACAACAGACATGGATCATAGTTTGAGTTAGTGGCAGAAACAGACATATGATGTTAGCTGAGTTCATAACAGGCAACAGGGTGGTGTGCATATTGGCGATTGTGGTGCTACGTGTGTCAAGTTGTAGCAAGCAAACTTGTTATAAAAAGGTGGCTCAGACCGCTGTGGTGGATAGGGTGTAGTCTGTGTAACAGAAGGCAATGGTGGAATGGTGCTGGGAGGAGCTGATGTTTTAATGCAGGGAGTTTTGGGTTCCTCACACCTGGCTGGGTTTCAGTTGCTAAGCAGCAGCTCTGTTGCCGTTTCCACATCCCAAGATTTTGAAGACAAGGCTGCTATTACTGCATTCTGTGTGCAAATGGAAAAAAAAATCAAGGATAATACTATTATAAGTCATCTACAGTATCCAATTCTATGATACCAAACCATTTGGAATACTATACAAAAGCAGATTTTATAGAATAACATGTGCTTAAGTTCTTCCACAAAGTAATAGTTGAAATATTTTAATGGTGAATCCTTCTTTTACTAGTCTAGTTAAACTTCCCGGCCACTGCTCATTCTCACAAGTCCCTACAAATCTCTATTATCTCAATCTTTTCTACAACAACAGAGAGTGGGTCTAACCTTATCAAAGCCCATGGCACAGAGTTTGTCTATTTTGCGTGTGTAGTCAGGACTGGAGACAGGAGCACCTGCATAGACGTGAGACCACAGCCGTGCAGTCTGTTTGAACATTTCTGGATTCTGCTTAAACTGAGAGAAAAAAAAAACTCAGTCAGCACATTTTAATATGAAAATAGTGAAGATGCAGAGAGGGGGGAAAAATTCTTCACACCATTACTGCAAACACTGATAAAAAAAAATAATAATACATTTAATTGACAGCCAACCAATAATTTTAACATTGTCATGCCATTGAAATGCAAGAATTTAACAGTGATGTGTGTTAGGGGTGCAAAATTAACTTTTTGAGTCATCTGTCAAGGGCTAGCAAACCAATAAAACTTAGCAGCCAAAACATTTTTTACAGACCACAGTTCTACATTTGTTTGGTTAAACAGGTACCCAAGCATTTACAGATGTTTGCATGACTAATTTTAAGTATACAGCTACAAAAGGTTGAATTGAAAAGGAGAGGCCTAAGTTAAGAGTTTCAATACTAATTTATTTAATAGGAAATGTCATGTCACAAATAAAGCACTAAGTCTGTGTTTAACATTAAAGAGTTATTTCACAACAAACTGTTTTTCATTGTACAATGATAGCATGGATCTATGAATAGGCTATTCTTTTAGTTGCTTAAATATCATGTGTTTTGAAACATTTATTTATTTATGTTTTTTTGGATTTAGTTCTATTCAGCGGAATTCCTCTTTTTCATGTTTACTGGCAAGTGACCCCAGTTTATTTAACTTAAAATTTAAACACATGCTGCTTTGTGGGTATTAATATTGGACCCAGACTGCATTAAAAGGCAAACAAACATCTTCACCTGGTTTGCTACTACTGCATCTTGTGGATCATCTGGTTCTGCTGCAGCAAGGAGAGCCTGTAGAGACAACAGCACTGTCCGCAGGGTCATGGCAGCTGCCCTGGGTCACACATTGGAAAAGTTTGCAAAGATGAAAAAAAAAAAATCCAAAAAAATTTGTATATAAATTTTGTTGTTGCAGATGAGCAGGAACAACCTAAGCAGTGCCAGCTATAGGGTCTAACTCACCACTGATCTTTTAAAATGTCCAGACATATTGCTCCGGTCACAGAACTGATGTTAGGGTGCCAGATCTTGGTGATAAAGCGCACCTAAAAAGAAAAAACAAGAAAAAAGACAGTTGGTTGAAGTTATCTGGATACACATGGTTGTTCAATGACTGAGAAAACATCCTTATGTGCATTACATAGATAGTGACCAAGTTAGGAATGCATGCATGCAGTGTATGATTAAGGTAATATTTTCAGAACATATAACACATGAGGAAAAAAAAATACATGTTTACCGTCACATATATCATAAAATGGATGCAAACTCAGTAAGTGGGTCAAACAGGCTACATACATACAGTACATATATAACTTTGCACAGAAGTAACTCTTATGGAACTAGAAATAACAGGAAATATGCAACACGTACCTTTGGTGGATTAAAAGGGTAGGTTTCTGGAATTTTTATTTCAAGTTGATATCTGCCACCTTTAGAAAAAAAGAAGTATTATGTAATGTGCCTATACAACTGGGTATTAAAAATTATTTCTTCACATCATTCCAATGCAGGTGTGAGACAATACCTTCATATGGTGTATCTGGAGGACCTGCTATCTCACCCCTCAGCTCTGTGAAGTTGTCACCCACCAATTCTACTTTGATCTGGTTTTTACTCGTCTGATGGATGACAATAAGGACACAATGAGTGACACAGGTGTTCAAGATCTGTTGACTCAGTTTTTTTATGTCCCTGTCAGGTTTCAATCCACATTATTTACATCTCCAATTACAACGCGTAAGGCCACAAATATAAATATAACATGCTGTGTTCAATAAGTGTAAATTCATGTGTTACATTGCTCTACAGGACATATATGGACATAGAAGTTAGCAGCACATTTAGCTTGCTAACATCGTGAAGCTAGGTAAAGTTAACTACCTGTGTAACTGTACAAGAAGACTTGAAAGATGAAATCATAGAGCAAAATAGACCAAGCATAATTGACCGATAACTAACCCTACATTTTCATACTAACACAATAACGTCATTAAATAAGTTTGTTTTGGTAGATAGTGTTTAGCATAACACTAGCTAATGCTAACTGAAGACGAGCTGTCAAAATAAGGTTTCGCTTTGCAATTTAAAGCCTTCAAACCTATCTGACAGTAACTGGTGTATGTTATTAAAAGAGTTAAGTATTTTATTTACAATGTGTGTAATAGGTCATATACGACAAGTAGATTTTGATAACCCAGAGGTAGACGGTATTGTTTGTTACTAACAGAGGCCCTGACAATTAACAAAGCTGAATCCCCGGTGTTTCCTGAACGCACCTACATGACGAAACAGCAGCGGTTCGACTACACGGTGGGATCCAGCTAAGGCTAGCTAAAGTTCTCCAATTTAGGCCTGACCTATTGCAAAACAGGACTGGGTCTTGACGTTAGCCGAGGTAATGTTTGTCTCTGTCATAATGGCAACATGCACATTACATTTAAACACAGCTGAAAACAGGTACAAACAGGAGGTTTATGGAAGTAGAAGGACAACTACTATCGTTACTGCACCTCTTCGCTTTTCACAACTTCTTTGAACTCCCGCCGGATCCTTTGGGTCGCGATGTTCGCCATGACTATGTCTGCGGAGCGGCTGCTGTCTGGAAGCTACACCCGGGGCCTCTCTCCCTCTGCTGGCTGTCTGTGTGGAGGCTGGTGCCGTTCACGGATACGAGGCTCTCCTTTCACTTTCACTGTCGGCCGCTTCTTTTGCCTTTAGGCAGCTCACCGGTGCAGTGTCCAACCTGCCAGCGCACAGCGTCCAGAACAACACACATTTACACACACACAGCAGCTAAATGGAGCAGGAACTGGAACTTTCATTAATGACCACTACTGGTAATGAGCGTGGGTTTAGATTGTTTTGACACTTGCCTTCAGGACATTTCTCATCATGTGCTGAACACATCTGATTCACTAGTGCTGCATTTCACCCGCAGTATTTTACAGTAGGTATGTATGGAGATTTTACTTCATTAAAAATGGTGGCAAAAAAAAACATCCTTAGCTAAAGTTAACGTTTTTCAACCGACTGTTCAAGTACTTCAAGTAATACTGTAAAACTTTTTCAGTATCAACACTTCAAGCTACTTTCATCATTATATTTCAATTTACAATCAACCTCATTTGACCACTTTACTGTCAACAGCAACAACTTTTTCCATTAAATTAGACAGTTTAATTAATAAAGAGTGGATCATTTTCAGGCCAAATAGGCCATTTACTGATTTCCAAAAGGCTCCTACACTTCACACTTTAACTGACAATTTTTCAGTAAACTCATATTTAATACAGTTGTACTGTGCTTAATAAAATTTGGTCTACGTCCATGTTTTCTATTTTTCTTCTAGGCCAAAGCAGATACATTGGCTAACTGCTAAATTCGTGTTTTTCTTTTGTGTTAACCTTGAAACAAATTCACTGTTGAAAATGTGTACATTTATTCAAACACTGTATGTCCCTATTGAGGGATATATAGTTGTACAAGCATTTATGTTAGTTGTAATATATATACGTATATAAAATATAAACGTTGTAGAATTCAACATCACGTAACATTTTTTTAAACTTTTTTTTACATTGTACAGTTTTAATAGAAAAACATATACAAAGCACTAAATTATTACGTATTATGCAGGACAGTGTTACATTAGTATAAACTTACTTATACCTAGCAATTGTAATATAACGAGGTAAAATTAATTTGTAGGTTACATTAAACTGGTTAAAAAAAGTAACTATAGCTGTTTAAGTATATCCCTCTGTAAAGATGTAAAAGTATATAGTAGCATACACTATATTAAAAAAAAACGTAACTGTAATAAAATGTACCAGAGAACAGACACTTTTCCATCTCCTCTCTGATATTTGGTTACACCGTCGGGCAGATGTTGGGGCTCGGCTCTCTGCCTCTGTTTGATGACGGCTCTCTAGACTGTTTGTTTACTATCAAGACGTTTCAGTCGTGCTGCTCTCCAATTGGATTAGAGGCCCGCTTATCAAAGCTTCTGACCAATAGGACATAGAGAACGTGAAGCTCCTCAGGTGCCCGGATGTTAGTCATGAAGAATCGCTGGTTGGCTCACGTGCATCAGACAAAACACAGACGGTTGGTTGACATGTCTGCAGTCAGAGGGTTTCTGTGCTGAAGAGTAGAGTGGCCGCAACAGGGAACGACAGGCCCTTTAACAGAATCTTACGCTTTTCTGGACATTTACAGAGCTCGAGTAAGTCTCACTCCGCTTCTCATTCACATCTGTCTCCAATGTTTAAATTAACGTTCGAACAAACTACTGCTTTGAGTTGTCTCTTTGGTGGTTGGCTGTGTTAGCAATATGCTAGTCTGACATTTGGCATTATTAGGATTTCGACAGCAATGCTAGGTGGAAAGAAAACACAAAGGTTTGTTGTCATATCAAATGATTGGGTATCAGATGGGACCGAGTATGAGACGGTGGCTCCTGAGCTTAAGGCCCCTTGTGTATTTAAAGAGGATTATCATGGGCCACTTTCACCCATCCTTCGTAATTAAGTTTTACCGACTACTGTTGATTAAAAACTGCAGTCTGCTGGGAGGATAAGCTGCAGGTCCACACTGGTACACAGAACAAACACAACAGGACACTCCACGGAATGTTCAAGAAAGTACATTGCAGAAAGACTTGTTTTTCTTGAAGCAGACACAAAAAATAATCATACTTACATTTTACTTAACTGTAATGTAAATCGGATAAATATCATGTTTTTATTGCAAATATGGTATTAGACAAAGTAGATACAGAGAACTGCTGATGGACTGTGATCAGGAGAGAAACAACATTAGACTTCCCTATTATGATAGAGCTTTTGTCTTTGCTGTAAAATTACTTGTAGAGACCTGATCAAGTGCAAGGAGACTATTCTGGTGTAAAGTAGAGTATGTCTCCCGTGTTTGCGTGGGTACACTCCAAGTATTCCGGCTTCCTCCCACCATCCAAAGACATGCACTGATAGGGAATAAAGCGGTTGACTGAATGAATAATAATACCAATGATGATAAACCAAGCTTTTCAGACATTTTTTTCTCCATTACCCTATGTATTACATCAGCTGCTGTTTGAAAGTGTAGATTGCATAGATGGGAAAATGTGACTTGGGTGTTATTGTTCAATGACTGACATTTGAAAAACGAATGGAAAAAACCTCCAGAATGGCCACAACAAAACCACCACAAGGTACATGAAGAGTACCAGCCACAGACAAATTACACTGGTATAATGGCTACTTATTGAGCTTTTCTTGTGCATAATCTTTGAAGAAACCTAACAAGCACAAAAAAACCCATTGAAAATAAAGAACAGGCAATGGACTATAAGAATAGAATAGATAGAATAGAAGGCAATAAAAAGAATAGGAAATAAATGAAAGTTAGAAACCTTGTTGAAACAACAAATCTGGACATCTTGCAATTTTTATATAATAGTAGTAGTAGTAGTAGTAGTGGTGGGTGGCACGGCGGTGCAGTCGATAGCACCGGTGTCTCACAGCATCCATCATTCATAGAAATCTTCGCTCCATAAGGTTCCTCTTGAGTTGGAACTGAAGCATGTTTTATGATTCTTGGAATGGAAGAGCTAGATTGCAGCAAATACATGACATGATATCAGCGACGATTAGGTTTATTTACCTTGAACTGTTTAGGTGTTTTTTAAGATATTTCATTACACATTGCATTACATCTCAATATCTCAGCTGTAAGGGGTGGCTTTTTTCCCTCTTGTATTTGCAGTTTGATTTCCTGGCTGCACAGAGCGACATACATCTGTCAAACACAGTGGTTAAATATTTTTGGTGAGGAGGGGAAGCCCATGTGTAGTCTACGGTCAATGATCATCATATTAATGAACATCTACATTATGTTGCCCTCACATTGCCCACAACTAATGTAAAAATTTTGTTTTTTTTGTTGGGTTTTAATGTGAAGGATGTATGATTGAATAGTTACCTAAGCAACAAGGATGTTAATACTTTTCAATGTATAATATTTTTAATTTTATCATGCAACAATAACAAGTTATTTACTTTCACATTACAAAGCTGCATGAAGAAGATAAAATGCAGTGCAGCAGATACAATAAACAGTAATCTATGCCTCATACACTTCAACTTCAGATTGTCAGAATACAGCGTATGGTCAGTGCAAAATGTATGAACTAAAATTAGTATGGGTAAACTGGTTTGGCTTTCACTCCTACCAGTCTCCCGCACCGCAGTCAGTAGTGTTACCTACCAAGCTATCCAACCATTGACATAAAAGGTAGTAAAATTATCTAATGAGCTAGGCGCTGACATATGTCTGAATATATAGTAGTGGTAGATGATTTTGTCTTGGTCATTTTAAAAGTAGCTCACAAGCCAAAAAAGAGAAGGCAACCCTGTTGTAGACTCTAGAATTCTAGAATAAATCTTGGTTTAGATGAGTGGCGCATTGATGTTGACGTACTGAGATATGAGACAGAATCATAGAATGCATTATGATGTGACATCTGACAGTCCCATCTAGCCAATTAGGGTATGTCTTTGAGTCGTCTTGCACTTCATAGTTTATTCTGCTTATCAAGAGATGAAACTGAATAACAGAAATAGTAGAGGGTGGTTTTACATTGCAGGATTGTCTGATGTTTTGCTTACAGCACCAGTAAAATGAACTCAAAATCACCTTAATGGTTGCACTGTCTTTACTTGCAAATTACATTAGTGTTTATTGGATGATTACACTGGGTGGTCATGGCTCAGGAGGTAGAGTGGGTCATCCAGTAACTGAAGGGTTGGTGGTTCAAATCCCAGACACTTCACCCAGTGTTACTCACACTGATGTATTTATGAATGTTTGGTGGTGGTCGGAGGGGGTGTTTGGCAGCCATGCTTCTATCAGCCTGCCACAGAGCAGCTGTGGTTACAAACATAGTTTACTACCACCAGAATGTGAGAGCAAATGAATAATGGAACTCATTTTAGGTGCCTTTAAAGCACCTATAGAAATTTAGTTCATTGTTATTATGACTTTTAATGTGCTGATCACATTTTGATCATATGACAAAAAAAGGACTTTATTTTCCTATGATTGCAAGGTGAAAAATGAATGCACATTTGGGAGTTTCCTTTAAAATTATCTATTAAATTAGAATAGTATAGCAGTTTTCTGTCGAAACAATTCAGACAGTACATGCTAGAATCAAACTTACTGCAACAGCTGTAACCATAAACTGTGAGTACACTCAAAATTATTAATACTATCAATCCAAAAATCTGGATTATATGTGACAAGATAATAGTCTCAGATGACCAGCCCTAACCGAAGCAGTCTCCTCCCCCTAATCTGTGTGTGTCCCTGTGAAATGACAATAGAGCAGAATATTAGGTTTCCTTCACTTGTTCATCTCTGTCCTAGTTACATACACTACTTTTGGTTGGTTCTCAGGTGAACACCATCCAGGGAGAAATGGCAGAGGGAGGTTTTGACCCTTGTGAGTGCGTCTGCAATCATGAGTATGCTATGAGACGTCTCCTCAATCTGGTGAGTAATGGAAGGAGAGGCTTTTTCTGGCACTTGAATTCCAAGTGGCAGACTTCATTTGGACAGTTAAAGTGGTGGCACAGGTCAAAGGGGAATGAACGATTCCTAGTTTACAGTATTAACTAAAAAATATCTTTTGTACAAGATTAGAGACAGCAGGAAGAGATTAAAATTAGAATCAACTTGATGCTTAATGAAAGTCTGTAGAGGAGGAAATGAAATGCTGGTAACATCCTGGTTCCTGCTCAGTGTTTATCTTGAGCCGGTTCTACCACAAGATGTTCGCTTCGTTACAATATGTGATGTTTGCGCATGTGAATTCTCTCTACCCTGTGTCAACGTCATAAAATATGCAGTCAGTGTTATTGAAATAAGCTGTTTCTAATAATAAATTTTTAGTTATGTTATTTCAGTTTACAGTTGTCCTCATTGGTTCCTTGGATCCAGGTGGAACTTGCATGGCTGGCTGCAGTTGGCTCGAAGCACCCTTGGGGCATACTGATTTGCTTGAGGCAGGAAGGGGTGTTGCCCAAATAACTAAAGAATTTGCTTAGCATTTGCACAGAGTATATTCAATGAAGCAGGCAGTGCTCAGATGAGCTCTTTGCACCATTTATAAATGAGAACATGCCTGTGTTAACAGTATGCTGGGAGTGAGTCATGCATGCGCATTCAATGCAAGAAGGAAGTGTAAGGCCTTTTATGGCACCAACCAAATTGCTTACACAATAATGTAAATTTAAAAACAATACCATGATGCTTGATTCCAGTGCCTAAGAAGTAAACTTCCCAATAATAAGGGCGCGTTTATATTGTTCGGGGGTTTTTTTGTTTTTTTTTTATTGTTTTTGTTATAACAGACTGGTTTAGGTGGTAAAATGTGTTGTAACATAAAAACAAGTATTGAAGCGTAAAAATAAAGGATTGACACAGACTAGCAAGTTAAACCCCATCTATTTAACAGGCTTTATATTTGTGTTATGAAATTGCATTGAGTTTATAATTTGCTGATGAGCTGAAACTTGGTATTGAAAAATAAAACACTGTTGAGAAACTGGTATTGAAGCAGAGGCATCTGTGTTGTATATTTCAACCCTACGAGTGTCGCATCAATACCGTATTTATAGTTCTCCTGTAGTACAGTACCTCTGTCTGTGGAAATGCTTCATAGAACACAGATTAAATAAATCAGTTAACAAAATGTGAAATAATAAATTTTTTCCCTTCTCCTACTTATATTTTTTCTTCTCTACTTTGTTTTTAGCTCAGGCAATCTCAGTCCTACTGCACAGACACAGAGTGCCCTCAGGAATGTATGTATGACCACTTCATAATGTGTTTCACACTGTGCCTTTTGTTTTGTGGGGGTTTTTTTTTGGGTCACAGCATATTGATGCTGTTTTGCTGTGCTCAAACATTTCCTCCAATTATTAAATATTAATATGTTGGAAAATCTAAAAGGTGTTTGTTTTCAGTGCCAGGTCCCAACGGGCCTGTCGGGGGAGGTGGCGACCTGACCCTTCCCATGGTTCTGATGGGGTGGGTAGTGCTGGCTCTGGTCCTGTTCCTGCTGCGTCCATCCAGTCTCAGGGGTCCCCGTCCCACAGATAAACCCACTGGACCCCACAATGTTAGTATTGATTCTATTAATATGGGCTGTGATTGCTTTATACCACCTACTGATGTTTTTAAAGTGACATCAGTATTTTTGAGGACAAGCAATTCCCCTGAAGTTGGAAAACAAAAACGAAATGTTTATTCAATGATAATGACAAAAGATTTCCTTTTCACAGTGTTATTCATATTTTATTATGTATTCATCTGTAGAATTCAATGAAGTAAACTGTTTGAAAGTGTTTTGAAGGAGGCATGTTGTACTTATTTTGTATCAGTGTTCAAATGATATTCAGAGTATTATCATGCTACTAATAGCTTTATTTACCTTCTTGTCTTGGGTTTCAGAGTGGTCGTAGAGAGCCCCCCCCACCACCAGTGGACTAGCAGTGGAGCCAAAGAACCAACACTCATCCACATGCTCTGAATGGAGCTGCACAGTTAGTTATATACTGTGACGAGGACAGCACCATCTTCCTGTCAGCCTTCATTCAAATATCTTTTATTTCTCCTTTTTATTACCATTGTGTTGAGGTTAAATCAATCATTCTTTGTACTGGAGTCCAACTGAAGCAGGAGTTTTGAGACTTTTCCAAATTGCAATTTTTTTTAATGTCTATTTATGTTTTTTATGTAGCCACAAATTTTACAAACAAAAACTTACATGCATGGAGCATCAATGAGTTTTACATATTAAGTCAATTGTATTTAATTTGTCTGTAAAATGTCACTTTCATTCTAGCATATGCATTCATAGAATGTTTTTGCTAAACCTTCAAAGCAAACTGACCAACAGTACCGGTGTGTTCATGTATCAGTTGGGCTCTTAGCATTACTTTGCCAAGTCTTTAAGGTGTGGTATTGTTCTGAGTCAGTTCCTGATCCCAGCCCTGCTGCTGACTGTAGTGCACAAACTTAGACGTGAACTCAAAATGAAGGAATGTGTCAGGAGGGCCAAAGGAGGAGGGAGAAGCAAGACAAGAATTTGCTTTTGGGCTGCTGGAGTAAAATGTTCAGAGCTCACTGACTAATGAAGGGTGGTGGGTTCTTCAGACTCTTAAACATTCCACTCTTTAACACATTCAGCTCTATAAATGGTGCCAGTAAGGATTTCCTTTCACATTTAAGTTCACTTTCAAACCAGCAGAATGAAGAAACACAATACATGTATAAATCATACTGTGTATTAACACTTGGATTGTTACATCACAGTATATTGAATTTAATGCAGTGAGCTAATAATTTGTTAAAACATAGACCTCATTTGGATCCTAACACAAGGTCTATATGAACTGAATTTTTAAGGACATGTCAGCAGTTATGTACATATAAATAATTGGGACAGAAATACATTTTCAATAAGTACGAAGTTTGTCTAAAACAAATGTGAACATAACATTGGAACAAAGTAGAGGTAACACGTCTTGGTCAGCTATCTGAGAGTTCTAAAAGAACCTTGGTCTTAATCACAGTTATGTCATCACATTTCCCACTTATTGATTAAATAAAGGCAGGTCTGATATGCGTAGTAATTTTAAGACAAACTGCACAAAAAAATACATTTTAATCATATTAGGAGAATTCCATGTCATGTGTATGTTTTGTGGTTTAAAAAACAAAATGATGATATTCTAAAGAAACTAGGTTATAATAGCTTGAAAATGACATTTTACTAGCACTTTTGTTGTGGTTTAATTTAAGGGTATGTTTTAATGACTCATTTGTCTAAACAAGGGTCTGTTGTTTCTGTTCTTTTTGAATGATAGCAGTCTGTGATCAATGGGTGCAACCCAGACTCTATACTTCACATCTTAATCATATATGTAAAACCAGCAAAGATGTAGGAAAAAAATGCAGGCTAGAATATGTCAAACAGTGCCAATGGGAATTTAAGTATCAGTGCTGATATGGACAACAACTTTGGGGAAGAATTGAGCATTTGTGGTGATTTCTTAGGGGTTGTGGGAGGGTGGGGGGTGGACAAAATGATGATCCACAATTTATATTTTGCTATATCTGGTTGTCATGATAGTTTACACATAGGGTTGTTTTCTTATAGTTGCTCATTATTCACTTGAGCCCAGAACTGGATAAATCTATGATGGTTTATCAGTTAAAAATTGCAGCCTGTGGGACAGTAATGCTGACTTCAAAGTATCTTTTAAATAGATCTTTACAGCAATGCTGTTGTGTATTGAATGCAATACATGACACAGGAGTTTCCTGTTTTCTAACCACTTACTGTGAACATGTTTGCTTCCTGGAACTCTAAAGGAAATGGTTATTTTAATCTACCCGATTAATCTGGTAATATAATTTCTACCCTAAACACATCATTTACAATTATAAAACATTAATTGTAGTTTAGATGTGTTAACTGGCTGGCTGATCTTCAGTTTTATATCAGTAAATGGTCTCTAAAATTATCTCTATATTGTAGATTTTCTTGGGAGAAAATTAAATTCAGACTTGAGTGTACTAAATTAATGGGAAATGACTGAGTTGAAATGAACAATAGAACATCTGGTACCACAGGGGACCTCAAGTTACACTGTTACTGTCTTAGAGAAAAAGGGCTTTAACTATGCACTTTTCCTGTAACAAAAAAAAATAAAAAAAAAAATAATTCATTTAGTCAGTCTGTCTGGTTGTAATTTGTTGAGAAAATGTGACTCAAACTGTGTACTCAAAGGATATCTAAAAATAATGCTTTCTGTGATGTATGCAGGTATTGGAAGATCAATACGTGGGAGAAAAAAAAGAAAAATCTTGCTGAAAAGGCCTAAATTGTTGCATGATAATGCAGCTAAATGCAAATGCAAGAGGTTTGTTGATCAAAATTTCAGAAATTGTCGGGAAAAAATAATTTTGACATTGAAAACGTATAATGAAGTCTGTAGAGAGAGAGAGTGTGTGTGTGTGTGTGTGTGTGTGTGTGTGGGGGGGGGGGTTAGTCCATTGAGCATGCGCATCGTGGAAACCGGAAATGTCCTTCGCGTTTCCCTGGGTAACCGTCAACAGTTTGGTTTCAGCATGAAATTTAATGGAACCTTAAAACAGCAATGAGATCTATTTTGGGCCACACAATCGTCAGGTGGTGAATAAAATATAATTATCTAAATGAAGTCCTCGTTGCAATCTATGGAGCTACGTAAAGAGGTTCTAGTTACAATTAATGAAGTTAGCGAACACAAGCTAACATGCTAATGTTATCCATAAGAAACTGTTTGCAACTTTTATAATGACTAATCGGGATTTTAGGACACTTGCTTACACGAAGAGCCCGAAAACATCGAAAAGAACAACATTTCAGGTAAAAGCTTTAACGCTATAATACCAGATGTAACTTGAGAAGTGGGTCGTACGGGTTGTTGTCCAGTGTTATGAATGTTAATCTCAGATTAATTAATTCCCTTTAGGATGAACTTCAGGCTGCTGTTTCTGCCAGGGCAAGCAAACCGAAAACAAAGCAATACTCATACTCAGATGACTTCAATGATGACGAGGATGGTAAGTTTACAGAGAACTGAAATATCTGATACAACCGAAATATTTAAGAGCACATGACAAGGTTTATTCTTTCCATTGTCCGTCTACTACAGCTGGTGTTCAGGGTTTTATTGGCTTTGGCAGTTATATGATTCCTTATATATATATATATATATATATATATATATAATATGAGCCCCCTGAGCCCCTTTTATATTTTTTACTGTCTTATTTCTATGTGCTTTGAGGCAATGTCAGTTCTGCAGCACTGCAGAAACATGAGCCAGCTATCCTCTAATTCCAATTATTGCCCTGGCTTCTTAAGAGTTCCTTTGGTCATTAAAAACTGTAAAAGTTATCCAAATCCAAATTTTACAGGCCTGTAGTAGTCATGAAATTAAGTAACAATCATCCACAGTTTTAGAAATGGCATGGACTTATTGTAAAATCACAAAACATAGATGGAAAGTTTGTCAGATTTACACAAAGACACTAAAGATGAATTTAATAAATGAAAGAGTGGGTTTCAGGCTTTCTCCAAGGCTGGTGGAGGGTGCAAGTGCTGGGATGTTCAATTCATTGATGAAAACATTTGATGAAAATACATATTTCCAATTGTCCTTATTTCCAGAAAAAAAAATGCTGCCAACCTGGGACCTTTCTGTGTAGAGTCTACATGTTCTCCCTGTTTTTCTTTGGGTTCTCTCTGGCTTCCTCCCACCATTCAAAGACATGCACTGATAGATTAATTGGTTAACCTAAAATTGCCCATAGGTCTGAATGTGAGAGTAATTGGTTGTTTGTCTCTATATGTCAGCCTTGCAATGAACTGGCAACTCATCCAGGGTGTACTCCACCTTCACCCATAGGTAGCTGGGATAGGCTCCAGCACCCCCCCCCACGACCCTAGTGAGGATAAAGTGGGTTCAGAAGATGAATGAATGAGAAAATGCAGTCTATTTGGCTTAGTATAATATCTTTTCTTTCCAGGGTGGTGCTCAAATCTCAGCAGTTATAATGTTTCTTCAGTGTGGGGACATCTGAAATGAGAGAAAACCCTGAAAGTGGTGTTCAAACCACAATAATTCCATTTTTGTTTTATGTTTTAATGTTAAATTAATTATGTAACAGGGACTTGTAAATTCATGGAAATGTATTGAAATGGTGTCTGTAAAAATCCTGTATTCACTTTACCCTTTTGTTTTACAGATTTTTTGAATGAACTCCTCAAATCAAGAAAGAAGAGAGTTGATACATATAAGACTGGAAGGAGCAAAGCCAAAGTTAACAACTTTGATCTTTCAGAGGATGAAGGCACACCTACCAGAACAAAAAAAGTTTCCTTCCTAAAAACCAAAAGAAATGGCTCTCCTCTGGAAGACACCACTGCATCGGACCAGTATGAAAATGAGCCTCCTGATTCCTCCATCGGTGGACACAATAATTATAGTAGCTCTTTTTCCACACAACCCTCCACAAATGTCAATGAAGATGACTTACCACATAAACAGTCTGATGATGAATCTACCAATCCTCAAATTATAAGGGAGAGCTCCAACAAATCTCTGTCATACCAGACTTCAGAGGACATGCCCCTCCCTTTACCATCTGAGAGCAGTGTGTTCGAAACCCCAGACCCAGTGGATTCAGACCGTAATGAAGAGAGAAACCAGACTCCAGAGTTATCAGCTGGTGACCTCAAACCTGCTTTATCTTCAGCAGGTCTATTTACTGTCTTTTCAATAACACTTTACATGTACATGAAATATGCTTCTGAAGGTTTAACAGATGCAGATTTTTTAATAAAAATTTCTTGAAACTGTTTTTATTCAGATAGTCTCACCGAAAAGGAACCACCCAGACCCAAACCCAGGCAAAAGACGCTGGGACTGAACCTTCACACGACAGAAAAGCAGGCTGAATCTCAGGACCTCAGCCGGCCTCAGACCTCCTCTACAGCTATTCCTCTCTCCTCTGATGCACTAGATGAGGATACCACAATGAGCTGCAGCCCACCTGTGTGTCTCGGGCTTTATTTTCACACAATATTCAATGTTTCAAGGGAAAAATTAAGATTCTCAGAGATACATACTGTATTGTGTTATTTTATTGCAGTGCATGGAAGGAGACCATGCAGCTTTACGTAGCCTCAGCAAGTCCCCCTCAGGAAAGAGTGAGCAGTCGCCGCTCCTCACCAAGTCTACATTTGGTTCTGAATCCAGAGGTAATACTTGGCATTGACAGTGGCATTGTTGTGTATTTTTTACTTGGGTTGTTGCCATTTCCTCCCTTATTCCCTCATGATATTTATATCATTTTAGATGGCTTTATTTCAGATGACAGTAAAGAGCATGAAGGGAAACACTCGACTTCACTTCAAGATTTTAATGTAAGCCACTCATCATGAAAAATAACAATAATACCCTTACAGTAGCCTCATTGTAGATATAGTTATACTCTGGTAACTGTGTTTATTGCTCCTTTTCAGGAAGACTCAGGAGATCACTTAAATCATTCCGACACTCAGCTCTCTCAGACTTCTGATAAATCACATGAAATTCAGTGAGTAACACTATCATGATTCCCCTAATAGATATTTAAACCTATATAAACAAAACATGTACAATTTAATTGATCATTATTTTGTTTTATACTAATCAGGACATCAAGATCTCACTGTAAGACCTCACAGAGACCCCAGAGCGTGTGCTCCAGGAAAGTAGAATCCAAATATTTAGGAAGCCTCAAAATTCTTGACGTTTCACTGCAAGATTCTCAGCCCCAAGGACCCAATTCACTGAGAGCCGCCGTTTATCAGGTCAGTGTCATAGTCATTCAACGTCCCTGCTGGACTAAACATATGTATATTGTAGATTATACAAAAGAAAAATGACAAGAAAAGCCCAGTAAGAGTAACAATTTCTAGTAATGACAATTCCTTGTCAACAAATGTTTATCTAAATGCTCAATCACTTCAGTACTTCTGAATAAGTCAGCTTTATTCTCTCAACAACCTCCTCATTTCAGTAGTAGGTGTCAGAATTTAGTGTATATAGATACGTATATGTAATCCCTGTCTTCAATTTGATACAAAAGGAATGGTTGAAAAAGAAAAGAGAAAAGTCAAGAGAAAACATGCAACTGAGGAAGAAAGAAGAAATCATAAAGGAAAACAAGACAAGGGTAAGTAGTTTTATATATTAAAGAGCCCCTAAAGCTGATTTTTTTTTTTTAATCAGAACAATTATTTTGTAGGAACAAAATGTTCTGTGTGCAAAAGATAATAACTTGTTTCCAGAAGATAATTAAAGATAACCCTCAATTACAAGATGCAAACTGTTGCTTTAGAAAAATGCAAACACTGCACTATGTTTCATACACAAAACAGGAACAAATTGCTAAAAAGGAAGATGCTGTTGCATCATATGAGGCCTGGAAAGAAAAGAAAGCAGAATGCCTCAAAGCAAAAGCCAAAGAAAAGCAAGACAAGATAAGAAAAGAGCAAAGAGCAATCGAAGAAAAAGAAGAAAAAAAACAATCTGCTAAACAGGTGAGTCTTTATTGTTACTGTGCTGAACTCCTAGTGATATAAGTCCTCATCTCTACACTTTTAATCTCTTAATATTACAGGTGTTTGAAAAGTGGAAACATGAGCATGATCTTCTTCTCAAAGAAAAGAACAGAAAAGAAAGAGAAGCTAAAAATAAACAGAATCTGCAAAAGCAAGAAGAGGAGGAAGAAAGAAAAAGGAGCAGCAAATCTGCCTTTTCTGACTGGTGAGTGTAGATCATAGACTTTTGTACTTATTGTCTGTTTGTTTATTTAAAGGGTGATATAAGGCTGTCTGTTACATCTGTGTGTGTGCTGCTCTCTCACTGAGGTTAATAGAACTTTAATAAACATCTGCAGCTTTTTAATTGAAACATCTGTATTTTGCTTAGGTATTATGAGCAACCCAACATTTATTTTTGTGCCCTATTTCTCCATCCCATTAAAATCTACCAGGAAGTGGAAAAGCTCACCCACTAGATGGCAGCCAAACCACTAGATGTTTAGCCATGTTTGATCACAGGACCACAACCACAAAGACAGTGGAAAATGTGTCTAAAACCTGCTTAAACATTTTTCTGATAAAGGTGTGAGAAGAAGAATGATGTTCTCCATGACAAAGCCATTATGCAGCGCAAAGAACTCAAAACTAAAGCTGAAGAGGAAGAGTACATGAGAGAGGAGAGAGATAAGATGGCTTTGGAGACGTATGAAAGTTGGCTGGTAAGTAGATTCATTTAACAACTTGCTTATTTGTGTTTGATGGTTTCACATTGTGGACTCTTTACGGGGAGGCATCTTATTTTTGTGCTAAATGATCAATCTCTTCAAATCTGTCAGTGATGGAAAAAAAAAACCTGTGTGTATTTTTCTCATCCCTTTATATAGGCAAGGAAAGATCTAGAAAAGAAGAGACAGAAAGAAGAAAGATATATACAGGCAATACTCCGAGACAGCCCCCCTCCGCCGTGGAGCCCTCCAAATAAAACTATACCACAAGGAAAATAATACACTATTGTGTTTTTCACTCTTAAGTGGAATTTGTTATAAACAAATGCTGCATTTTTGTCAGATTTAATTTTAACCAGCAGTTGCAGCTTAAGTTTATATTTTATCTATGTGGTTTTTTTTTTATAAGAAAGCTGTAAAGTTGTTTGTACAAATCTTTTTTCATATGTACTGGGCTGTTTTTATCATGTTGTGGCACATAATTTAAGGCTTGAATAAATATTAGTTATTTGTCTGATTTATTTGTCTTATCATCAAGTTTTATTCCACAACACAAAGGACTATGGAACCTTTGTCTTGAGCATCAACACATAAGTTCTGTGTTTTCTGTTAGAGTCATTTATTGACTATAGAGACACTGGATATTTCTCACATCTTATGTTTATATATGAGGTTGATTTCTGAATTGAAACTTTTTTAGTCTAAAACATGTATGTAACAAGAATTCCCTTGGTATTAAATTATCTTTTTCTTCCTCAGACCAAAAGCTACAGAATACAAGTTTCTACAGGTTCTTTACAACCTGAGCACTGAAACCTTGTTCTAATGTGGTGCTGCTGGAATTTCTTTATGGCCTTGAAACACAAGGTCACGCAGTAGATTTCCACACACCACTTTGTCCACAGAGCCTGTAAATTAACTGCCTTTTACCAAATCTGAAGATGCACGAACAAAAACTGCAAATGAGTTTGTTGTAGATAGTTTCCTATATGTCATTTACTGTCTTTGTTGATGTCTAAAGGTTTTTATGTCAGAACAAAGAAAACTGAAGAAGAAATTACTTTTTCAACAAACTATATCATTAACTGAACACAAAAACAAGTGTCTAAAAGCAGTTATTTGTCAAACTACATGGGTTTTAATAGTCACTTGATGTGGCAAAGGGGGATTGTTTCAATGTCCACAACAAAGCCTCTGAACATCCAAAAAAAGACAAATCTGATGTCTCTGGAAAGCTGAGAAATTGCATTTTACCAGATTTATTTTACTGTCTTCTAGGACTAGTGGCTCAAAATGTATTAAACGTTTTAGATCAGTAGATACTTTTGGTCACAGGTGACTATTAAGGTCAAGGAAGCTGTAATACGCACAGAGGAAATACATGGATGCACAGGGGATGGTAGTAAAGGCATTATTTTTGATCATGTATAAGTGGTTTTCAGTATTAATGTACAATTTTAATGTCAGTCTGGAATGTGGTGATAGCAGTGATAGCTGCTGCAAATGATTGCTGCAGTTTTTGTTGTATTTTATGTTGTATGTAAATTATATTATATACAGGTACATCTAAAAAAATTATATAATGAAAAAGTTCAATATTTTTTGTCACTCATTTCAGAAAGTGAAACCCATATATTATATAGACTCATTAGACATAGACTGAAATATTTCAAGTCTTTATTTCTTAAAATTTTGAAAATTATGGTTTACAGATAATGAAAAGCCCAAATTTAGGATCTCAGAAAATTAGAATATTACATAAGATCAATTAAAAAAGGATATTTTAAATAGAAATGTCCGGCATATGAATAGTATGTTAATTTCTATGAATTCAATACTTGGTTGTTCCTCCTTTTACATGAATAACTGTATCAGTGTGGTGTGGAATGGAGGCGATCGGCCTGTGGCACTGCTCAGGGGGAATGGAAGCCCAGGTTGCTTTGATAGTGGTCTTCAGCTCATCTGCATTCTTGGATCTGGTGTCTCTCATC
The DNA here is from genome assembly GCA_029814465.1 of Ostorhinchus cyanosoma. Classification (NCBI taxonomy): domain Eukaryota; kingdom Metazoa; phylum Chordata; class Actinopteri; order Kurtiformes; family Apogonidae; genus Ostorhinchus; species Ostorhinchus cyanosoma. Next base: position 8,038,401 of record JAPTYQ010000001.1, read on the forward strand.
TTCCTCCTGACAATACTCGGTAGATTCTCTACGGGGTTCAAATCAGGTGAGTTTGCTGGCCAGTCAAGCACAGTAACACCATGGTCATTGAACCAGCTTTTGGTGCCTTTGGCAGTGTGGGCAAGTGCCAAGTCCTGCCTGAAAATGAAATCAGCATCTCCATAAAGCTTGTCAGCCGAAAGAGGCATGAAGTGTTCTAAAATGTTCTGGTTGAAGGCTGCGTAAACTGTGGACTTCAGAAAACACAGTGGACCAACACCAGCAGATGCCATGGAAGCCCAAAGTCATCAGTCACCTGACTTTAACCCCGTAGAGAATCTATGGAGTATTGTCAAGAGGAAGATAAGAGACACCAGATCCAAGAATGCAGGTGAGCTGAAGACTATCAAAGCAACCTGGGCTTCCATTCCCCCTGAGCAGTGCCACAGGCTGATCGCTTCCATTCCATACTACACTGATGCAGTTATTCATATAAAAGGAGGAACAACCAAGTATTGAATACATAGAAATGAACATACTTTTCAGATGCCTGACATTTCTGTTTAAAATATATTTTTTTAATTGATCTGATGTAATATTTAAATTTTCTGAGACACTGAATTTTGGGTTTTCATTATCTATAAGCCATAATCAGGCTTGAAATATTTCAGTCTATGTCTAATGAGTCTATATAATATGTTGTTTTCACTTTCTGAAGTGAGTGACAAAAAATATTCAACTTTTTCATGATATTCTAATTTTTGGAGATGTACCTGCATATTGCCTCTTGGAGAACATTAAGTTAACTGCCAAATGTACAAAACCAATTTTGGCAAAATACAAATATGTAACATGTAGAATGAAATAATATCTCAGACAAAAGTGCTTAGATGAATAAATAAAAACAGATGAATAAATACAATAACATACAATGAATATCTTAACTTTAAAGGCTAAGTACAATAAAGTTTCAGCTTTATTAATATTAAGGCACTATCTATCTATCTATCTATCTATCTATCTATCTATCTATCTATCTATCTATCTATCTATCTATCTATCTATCT
>JAPTYQ010000001.1:8072124-8083118 GCA_029814465.1 Ostorhinchus cyanosoma
CAGAATCTTTATGAAGCTCCACTTCAGCTGCTCAGGGTTTCAAAGCTTCCATAAAGGTGACATATAACATAAAAAAATAGAATCATATCCCTCTCGACCATCATGTACGGTGGTGTATTTACCTGGAGGGACCTTTGCCTGTATTTTCCTATTTGTACTTTATGGTTGTTACAGGAACATTTGTGGTTGGTTCTTTTTGCAGCGTGTTGCCTCAGTCCCGTTTACATAGAACCTTCCCTTAAGGTCGTGGGATGTGCAGATGTGTTTGTGAGCATAACTGCTATCAAAAAAATCAAGCAATAACATATCTTTCAAGACATCGTGAGAAATTTTATTTAAATATTCACATATATTTAAAATTACAGGTAGACAATTGTAAAAAAACAAACAAAAAAAAACCCTTTACAAACTGAAGCATTTGCTTAAACAGACAATTTCACCTAAAGATAAATACAAAGTTTTTATTTGCCAAGTCTCAATTTAACTGTTATTTCAATGTTTTCTTCAACTCTAAAAAGATGCAGACAAATATATATTTGATGTATTTACACAGATTGTAGAAGTACATACTTTTCATTGATCTGGCTCATCAGGTTGTAGGTATTTGGAACAATCGGAGATCTTCTTGATCTGTTGGACACTCAGAGTCTCTGAACACATGGGACACACGGTTTCTGCCTCCAACAACCTGAAGGCACAGAAAACAGTTTCAGCAGATGTGGTAACAAATCAGAGACGTCAAAACAAGACTCAACTTTTAACTTTTTTAAATTAAACTAGCAACTGGTGTTTTCTGAATGTGTTTTAGCTCAAATATTTCTGGGGACATCCAACTGTTACTTAGATTAGTATTTGTATTCTATCAGATTCACCAGAAAACTCATCTTACAGTGTTGTACAAAACGACAACCTGCTCTGTATTTTGTCTTATGAGTATGTGTTGTGGTTTCCAGCAGATAAATGTTTATTACGTACAGGATGAACTGTGAGTAGAGAGCAGGGAATTCGCAGTGAGGACAAACGGACCAGTCCTCTTTGAGCATGTGCCGACCCGTGGCGATGCAGTAAGGCAGGTTGTTCTTGCAGGAGATGCACAGCAGTTCATTCTGTGGTAACTGGAAACCACAGAAGGGACATGGAGTGGTCTCTTCTTCCAGCTCCGAGGTATCTGGACGTCTGTGGTCCCGATAGATACACAGTCAAACAGAAGGGTTGAGGGAAGAAGGGAGGTAAAACGGGAGACAAGATGTGCTCACTCACCGAACCATAGCCTCGATCTTCTTCCTGTACTTCTGGTCGATGTCGTTGCGGTACTCTGGTCTCATCAACATGGCGGCAAAGCTGAAGGCCGAGTCCTTCAAGCCGGCACGGTGACATTCAATGACAGCTGACGTCAGAATGGGAACCACATCTGCGTAACAAAAACATCAGGACATCTGAGCTTCAATGACATTTTTTGTTATTGGTGTTGAAACAAAACTCCATCAACTCACGTGCAGGAAATTTGCTGATATTGTTGCTGACTCGAATGAGCATGCGCGCCCCTTTTAGGTGGTCTCCTCTTTTGACATGGATCTACATGAAAAGACAGTTCAAGGTCAGAGCTGGAGAAACTTCAATCAAGTCTATTTACTTTTTTTTTGTAGGCGACGTTAACATATGCAGCATCTGATTCCTTTGTGAGGACTAACAGCTGACCTTCACTAGTAGGTAGGAGTGGAGGATCATGAGATTGGTGGCCATCTCAGCAGGTATTTTAATTTTCTGGGCCTGCAGCTCAGTGTACATGCTAAACAGGACATCGTGGGCGTTTCGGTAGTTCCCTGTTCGAATAATACAGTATTACAGATGTTAGGAAATCCTACAACCCTATTAAAAACATTGTACCACATATCTTCTGCTGCTGTTCAGGCTCTCCAGCTTCTTAAGTTTTTGAGTAAAGATATTTGTACCTGCGCACTGCTCTTCTCTAGCAATGATGATGGCGGTGCGGGCAGCTTCCCTGTACTGCTGCAGAGCCATGTACAAACGAAACAGGTACTTGGCATCCTACATGGGAAAAATTAATAACGGATTAATGACATTATCGAATCAATATCCGTTTCAGCTTTAAAAATACAACTGGAAGCTCCTCAGCAACATTGAAAAGAAAAAAATCTGAGGAAAAATGTTATTACATGACAAACTTCCACATGATGGCTGCACTAAATGTGATGTCCATACTCTAAATCTAATAAGCCCACCAAGCTTAAATATAAAAACTGTCAACACAAACCAAGAATGGCCTTTCTTCAGTGAGAACACCGTCTCCCCAAGACAAAGAGATATTGAAAAGAAAATCAGTACTTAATAAATATAATCAGTGTTTTACACCAGAAATACTGAGGTACTGTGAAGTACAGCCAGGAGAGTGGGTGGAGCTGCAGCCTGTTGGTTACCTTCGGAATGCCATCGCTCTCTCCCATCAGGTAATCTATCAGCTGATTGGTCAGAGAGTTGTCTTTGGCTTGGCCCACCTGAAATACAATCAAAAAATGACTCCATTCAAATCTAAATGATCTCAGATTATGTATCAGGACAGTCTGATTAACAACAGTTCTCACCGTCTCTATTGCCATTTCAACAGCCAAGTTATCTTCAGTGTTTGGACATTTCAGGAAGTGCTTCAGCGCCTGAGAGAAAAAGAAGACACTGACAGTTTGTCTGAATCCTTCGATGGGTCAAATGATGCACATAATGACAGAGCTCTTACTCTGCTGTACTGGCCACATTTCTGAAAGAACTTCCCAGCTAGCAGGTGTTTCTTCTCCCCCTCAAAGTAGAGGGCGATGCTCTGGTAATCCTCTTGTGTCGCCTCCGAGCCTGAACGACACATCATTTCACTCAATTTCATCAGTCAACTACAGTGACATGAATGAAGCACTTCTTTTTGTTTCCATGCAGCGTACTGTCCATTCCTACAGACTGACCAATGATGTCTGCGTAGACCTCCATCTGTCCATGCTGCTGAGCCAGCTGGAAGGCTTCATCATTACACTGAGACAGAACCAGGAAGTGGATAGCAGAACCGTAGTCATTCAACCGCAGGAAGAACCTGAGATACAAGGAAAGGTGTTAAAGGTAATTGGAGCTGAGGTAAGCATATAAGAACTGAACTGATTGGTTGACTTTCTTTTTTATTGTTATTTTTATCATGATTTGGCATTTTGATGCTTTTGGACTTTTAGTTTGGACACAAGAAGACATTTCAAAGTTTTCATGGAAATTGCAATCATAATTTTGTTTCCCAATATTTGTGGTTCATGGAGTACAGAATTAAATGTCTGTAAATCTTATTCCATGTTATTCATTCATCGTACCTTTGACAACCTGCTGATTCTGCTCATAAATGATGTGGTACATCTCGGTGTTCTTGTTAATCTTACCTGGCAACCATCTTTGCTCCATCAATGCTCTGCGTCTCCCTGACAATGCGAACGGCGTCCTCTGGGTTGTTCAGATGGTCCAGCAGTACACGGATCACGTTGTCCCAGTCTTTCGCACTCTCATATGCTTGAGCTGCGTCCTTATACCTGGTGCACATGGGCCATGTTACTCTGGCCTACCTTTAAGTTTATTTAAATTTTTTTCTTCTCAGAAGCAAAAAGACAAACGTGTAGAACCTACTTGCCATCTGCCTCCTTGGCCTTTGCGTACTGGAGGTGGATTTTTGGAGAAGAGACATGTGGGAGCAACTCACCCACCTTTGCCCTGAAAATAGAGGAGGAAACCATGAAATAAAGATGCAAAGAGGCTGAAAGAGTCGCAGGTTTTCTAACTTTTGATGTGTGTTTTTCTTACCAGTTTTTACACCGAATGTAGACTGATGCGGCCTTGTCATAATACTGGCCTTTTTCATAGAGCTGAGCAGCCTCAGAGAATTGCTAAATGTGGATAAAATATAAAATATAAAAGAAAAAAGAAACATATAACAGTTGCCATTTCACAAAGCACATAAAACAAAACTGTTACTAGACATTTTAATGTATTGCTCATCTATCTTGGCATGACAACATATACAGGTATTCTCTGTACCTTCATGCTCTCAAGTATGGCTCCACATTCCTTCTTGAGGACTCTGCTTGGGTGTTGAATGGCCTGAGCAGCTCCTCTCCTAATATCACCCATCCGGATGGACATCCTGGCTACACCTGCCTGACACACCTCATCATGCTCCTGCACAGCAAGGATAGAACAATGCAGCATTAATTACAAAGAGGATTGAAAACCTTGAACTAATACATGCAAAGATTTGTTCACTTATTTTAGTAAAATCATCCCAGATAAGAGATCAAATACTTACTTCATTGGTTCGTGTCATGCCTTTCTCATAGTGTGCCAGAGCATTGACATAGTCTCCACTGGAAAGACAGAGAAGTTTAGCGACTGTGCACAAAGATTCCTTCTGGAAACGTTGTGTGTGCACTTACATAAACTCCAGGTGGACCGCATATTCCTTAGATATAAATGGAATCTGATCTTCGGCTAGCCGCTTAGCTAACATGAGAGCACTATCCCAATGCAACAGGTCCCTCCTCATCTGATGCACACAGAATAAATGTGAGCTGAGGATATCAGCTTGGATTTAAGCCTACATTAAAATTCTCTTGCTCAATATTTGAGTATTAAATACTTCATAATAAAGTCAAAAGCAGTCAGTAATAATATAAGACACAAATTTTGGCTACTTAAAAAAAGTTTACAAAAGTTGTGTTTTCATTACCTCCAGAGCAGCAATTGGGCAGCTGGAGGAAAGATAAAGGTCCTGAGCAAGGTTGTATTCATCCAAAAACATGGCCAAATGGCCTGCCAGTAAATTCCTATCCTCTATTCCCTGAAATGACCAGAAAAAATAAAAGTTGCATGAATGATCAGAACATCCTCAAAACAGTGTTAATTCTCAGGTTAGTTTGCACGTACGTGGATGCTCTGCAGTGACATGACCATGCCTACGTTGCCACTCATACGGTAGACCTGGATGGCCAGCTCTACCTCCATGTGGATGAGACAAGCTTTGCCTAACTCAGCCCAGTCTTTGTCGGTGTTTGTAGATTTACACAGATACCAGGCTTCATGAAACCTGAACAGAAATGAACATGTCACAAACCCATTCTGGTCATGTGTCATTGCCTTCTGCTGCAAATGCCCCTTTACAAAATTTAGATAGTTGAGTAAAGGCCTGCCCTGCATTTTTTATATTTATACATTATTAACGTACCTACAGTATCTAGAAATAATATAGCAACTACTAAAGCCAACTACAGACAGGAGTCACCACAGGGCCTCAGAAACTCTGACTTAAGACAACACAAGCATGGTGACAAACCTCTTAAGCATGAGAGCTTGGCTGAGCTGCATACTGTGCTCTTGTGAATCTACTGGTGTCCCGTTTTTGTGCTTGAGGAAGGAGTGTGTGCTCAGGGCCATCTCGCTAGTTTTGCCGCTCGTCGTCTGACAAGTCAGCTCTCCATTGTATAACAGCAAAGGCTTCTGGGAATAGAGAAGTGGAGTGCTCCCCACCAACACCACCTGTGGCCCTTAATAGACAGAGGAGGAAATTTACACGATGTACCGTTATCTCTGCCTTACTTTTACATGACATGATTAATGTCTGAGGAAACACCAGTGACCAAAGAAGTAAATAAACAGAGGTTAAAGTGACATGCATGTGTATGTATGGGCTGAAATATGTGCCACCAGGAACTGAATTTGAATCATGAAAACTGAATCTGAGTAGTATAATTCAAAATTAGTAGTTTCAAACTTAACTCCAATAAACTTGAAACTGAATGTAAGATTATGAAATTGAATTCTATTTCTCTGAAACTATATTTTGTCCTCACTGAAAATTCAACTCTATATTTTCACATTCACTTCTCAAAATTCTATTTCAATTCACTGTGACTGAAATCTGGGTAGTTGAGGAAGAGCAATCGAGCACAGATACACATTACTCTGCTTTGACCAATCAGTACCTACGTTTATGAGGACGTGACATAATAGTTGTCAAGGAAACAGAGAAAGAAGTGTATCTGCACTCAATCGCTCTTCCTCAACTACCCAGATGTCAGTCACAGTAAACTGAGATTGAATTTTGAGAACTGAATGTGAAAGTATATGGAGTTGAATTTTCTGTGAGTATAAAATATAGTTTCAGAGAAACTGAAAGTAATTTCATAATTTTACATTCCTTTTCAAATATTTTGGACTTCAGTTCAAAATAAATTCTATTTCAAATTATACTATTTCGATTCAGTTTTCATGATTCAAATTCAGTTTCTGGTGGCTCATATTTCAGCCCAGACATATGTGTGGATTTCTTTACCATATATGGTGGTTTTGTGCAGGGCATAGGTGTAGACTTTGTCATCATTATAGGCTACAAACACCCCTCTGTCCACATGCCAGTTGTCCCATAGCACTCCTGTGATGGTGGGTGAGAAGTTTGGGATCTCAAAGCAGGAATCTGTCGCCTGGATGAACACAAACTTATTATGAGTGTCTGTCTGCATGTTCGTATGTATGTTGCAACAAACCATATGTTCTTCTATTTGTCTAATTTTTACAGATAATCAGGCTGTCAGACTCACAGGAGAGAGCAGGAAGCCACCATTCTTGTCATCAATAAAAACAAGCCGTGTGCCATTTATGTCAGGAAACACTTTCCTTACGCCAACTGTGTGGTTGTAAGTGTTCAATGTTTCCCAGTCCTCCAACAAGAAACACACCACATTACCTAACTGTGAAAAAAAGAGAACATTCATTAATGAAAGAATTGACAATTAAAAATGTCCCCAAAAGGGACCAGTAAATGACAGACATTTTTAAGTATCCATCCTGAGCCTTACATCTGTGCTGTAGTAGAGGAAGTCGGTGGTGAGAGCATGGCAAAGGATCCGTCCTTTTCTGTCATCATCTGGAAACAACTTCATCTGCCTCTTCTCTTCCTGGTCTTTGCCTTCAATCTGCAACAAAAACACAGATCTACATCGACTAGCCAGCAAAAGAACAAATTATAAAGAAATACTGATACTTTCACATGAAATAACTCACCATGTGTAACTGCACTTTTCCCTCAAACAGAGCCGCTGCGTAGTCTGAGTTGAGGCACATACTGGCAATCGTACACAAATACTCAATGTCTTTCAACTTGGTGAAACCTGTGCGACACAATCAACAGTTTAGTGATGCAAAGACGACTTCTATTCAGATAGAACACAAACATTTACATTTAACACAACAGTGTTAACAGTTAACATGTACCAGGCTCTCGGTCCGTCAATGCGTAGAACCAGGCTCTGTTGTTCATTCCCACAGCCACGTGAGAGGGTCCTACTGCAATGAAAGTGGGCTGTACTTCTACCTCTATGGCCACAGGACTCTCCTAAACAGGAATTTTATTGAATTTCATTGGCAGGAATTTCATAAAAATCCTTTCTCAATCTACTGGACAAGAAGGCTCATTCAGCTAATTAATCTGGTGAGACAGCACTCTCCACCTACTTTATCAAAATACCAGACAAGGGAATATATTTTGCAAGAATGGGGTTTATCCACCAGAGTTCAGAGACTCAGAGAATCAATGCCAGGGTACAATAAAGTTGTTCTGGCAGCATGTGGCGGCAGTTTATTTAGTTATTTCCTTTAATTTGCCATCGTGTGTGTACATAGGTGTTCAACTAAAGGTCCTCACCCCCTCCACCTGGTTAGACACAGTGACCTCCAGCAGGGATGTGAGGTAAGCCGTCCGGGTCCCAAAGCTGTCACCAAGAATAGGCAGCTTGGTCAGGAAGACATGGAGTGCCCCTTTTTGGGTGGAAACTGCCAGCAACTGACCATCATCTGTCCAGCTGAGTTGGTCAAGACCTAGAAAAGGGAAAGGGAGATGTAGGAAAAATAACTAAGATGTTCAGGATTGATTTATAAAACTAGATGCTAGAACAAAAAAATTATCTCATCTCACCTTTATTCTCATCATCCAGACAAATGATATTACTGATATCTTTAAGCTCCGGAAGCTCATGGATCTTTATACTGAAACAGGAAACGTGACTTATTTCACACCATACAAACACACACTGAACAAAATAACTCCTGAGCTGAATCTTTGATAAGCATGAACATACGTGTTGTCCCCACAGAAGGCAGCCTTATTTAATGCAGATGAAATGGCCACACTGTTGAGGCTGTCCTTATGGTTACGGGCTTGATAGAGCTCCTGGCCTATTTCCTTGATGTGGGTAGAAATAACCACAAAGTATCCATGGGAAAACCCAATCAGGATGTACCCGTCCCCATACCTGGAAGACAAGCAGGACAGGAAACAAATCTTAAATAGTATGTTTTGGTGCTAGTGTTTGGTTGTGTATCCAGTGTGTGGAAGTGTACAGTACCAGCGGTAGGACACAATACTCCCATAGTGTCGCTGAAAGGTCAGTTCTATCCGGTTTTCTGGGTCGTTGATGTTGAAAAGAATTAGGATCCTCTTGTCCACTGATATACTCACCTATAGAGTCAAAAGTTACGAGGTAAAATTCTTCTTCATCCACATCAATTAAACAGAACATCAGCGTGTGAATGTTACATTTCTGTTTAAAAGTAAGTCTTATCTGGTCAGGAAACCTTTATTTTATTTCTTACAGTTACACCAAATGAGGATATTTGACCTCCAAATTTTAAATATGTGAAAAGAATGAAAGAATTAAAAAAAAAAACGTTTTAGAGATTAACAAACTTACAGTGTTTTCTCCTTGGGAGGATCTTTCATCTGTTTTCATCACAGAAAAGTAAACTTCAGCTGGCTCACCATGCAAAGCTGTCTGCAAAAAGTTAACAAAGGTGAACTTCATCCATTTACCAATTTATTTCCATCCAATTTCTTATAACTGTCTCTGCTGCTCATTTTTGTTTACTTCTTTTTTTTCTTTTTTACTTTTGTGAAACACACAATATGTTCACAGTAGGATTACTGTAAATGATCTACAAACTTAAGAGTTCAGGTTGTGGCACAATTCCATCTAATATATTTATAACAATGAAAAAAACAACAACACTGACTTGTTGCTAAAGTGAGGCCAATATTTATATGTGTACATAAATATGTAGCTACCTGTCTGATGGTGTCCCCCTCATGATTACTGATAGTTAGAGTGTTGTCATCACTTCCCAGAGCCAGAATATTCTGTGTACTCCAGCACCCACAGGTGATCTTTTTGGTGTGTTTACCTAGTATGTGTTATGAGAGAGGGAACAATAATGGAGACAATTAATGAAAAACAATAAAATTAACATTGCAAAGTTTATGTAATAATATGTGCTGTACCTAGAACAGGGATTTTGCGTGACGTCTGTTGATTGTAAATCAACAGGTTTCCTTTGACTGTCCCCACTGCCAGCAGAGGGCCAGTCTTTGACCATAATATGAAAGACATTTGATCTCTGAAATATTCAACCACAGGACACAAGCATAAGAAGCCATGACACATACTGAACTACAATATGATACTGAAATAAGGCAGAGACCAAGACTGACACCACCATTACCATGCCCTTGGAAAAATAACTGATTTATCCCACCTCATGCCACTATCTATCTGGGATGTTTTATTGACGCTGGCATCCCAGAGGTAGATGGAGCCAGATTTTGCAGCTATCACTGCCAGAATGTCCCCATCTTTGTCCCAGTCCATTCCCACACAGCGTCTATGGGGAAGCAGAAGAAACACAGTGAGACATAAAGGAATTTATACATAATGTATGTGGATTAGACTAAATTAGCAACACACACACACACACACACACACACACACATATATATATATATATATATATATTCTTGCACTTACCCTGGAAGGTTGACTTCAGTCCATTTGTGTCCATGTCGATCAAATATTTTCACTGAGTTGTCATGTCTGAAAGATTACACAGAGTGTAATGCACATTTAAGTTATTCAGCAACTGTAAAGTTTGTAAATTGTGGTGTCAGTTATTTTAAAATGGCAATAAAGTACCACAATGTACTCACCCTGCAACAGCGACGTAATTGCCCAGACTTTTCTGCCACTTATACAAAAGACTGGATCCTGCCCAAGCTTTGTCCGCAAGGACGAACACATTCTAGAAACACAAGTCATCTTCTATCAATTCATGTTTTCAGTGATGAATGGAGGGTTTCTAATTCAATTTGAATCACATTTAGTTGCTGCTGAACCTTTTGTCAGTCTGTCCTATTATTACCAGACTGACAACAATCTGACTGGAGTCCATCAGAGAAAAGACAAACACGGAAAAACTAAAATCCAGAAAATCTGAAAAATGCGTTTTATTGATGGTGGGGGTTCTACAAATGTCAGTTATGTTCGTGTTGGAAACTACATGAGACGGATTATTTAGAACTGTCCAACAAACAAACAAAAGTGTGCCAGAGCTAAAGTAGGTAGTTTAACATTTGACTTAGTGTTCATTAATACATTTACCCACTGAGCTCAGTAAATGCACCTTATTCTGGCACAGTATCTACGGGCATGATTCCTCCTTCAATTTAATCAGAGAAATCCGTGGTTAATGTTACCTATTTACAAGTTAACATCACATTAGCATCACCGTTAGCGAGTAGCATCCGGCTAACCCAACCTAGCTAACACTTAACTCACTGGAATCATGGGAACGAACTTAACCCAACATTTAAACAAAGACAACCAACTCCCGCATTTAAAGCCTTTCATTGGTACCAACCTTCATTTTAATAGTTTTTGTTATTTAAGGGGTGAACTGATGGAGCCTCTCCGATAAAAAGGCTTGTATGTATCCCACAATGCTTCACTCTCTAACAACCGTTGCTATGACAGCAACAGCCATGAGGGGCGGAAAAAAATAATAAAATAAAATCTATCTATCTATCTATCTATCTATCTATCTATCTATCTATCTATCTATCTATCTATCTATCTATCTAT
>JAPTYQ010000001.1:8088053-8098702 GCA_029814465.1 Ostorhinchus cyanosoma
ACACACACACACACACACACACACACACACACACACACACACACACACACACACACACTTGAGAAACATATACAGAGGAGAAAACGAAGGTAGCTGGAAGACAGAAGAGCTCAGCTGACCCTGTATTAAACTGTGAATAGCTGACCCTGCGCTCTGGGGGAAGATGAAAAAGTTTCCTACACAGCTCAACAAAGGACCAGTGTTGTAAATGTTATTCCTTCTATGGAGACACTAACAGCGTGTAATCAATCAATCAGTTACGTAAAAGTGAGAAATCATAAAAAGTCAGACATTAAAGTGATAGTAATACCCTATAAAAGAAAAGTGAAGAAAAAAAATTCTGTTTGACTGTAAACTTTACCCTTGAGATGTGAGCTGATGCAATGTGGATGACATACACGCGTGACTATGTGCTTTTGACGGAAAAGATTAAAACAGCTTCAGTTTCTTGCAGCTGTTCATGAGGTTGTGCTGATTATGTCAAAAGTCTTTTTTTCACCTGTCAGTGGGAACCACAAGGAGAGACAGAGCAAGAGAGCACTTGCCAACTGCAGCATAGAATAATGGGGAAAATATTAAAATAGCATCAATACAGAGTATCAGACATTGTTACGGAAAACTGAGAGTGAAAATGATAAGGCATCTCAACAGTTTTGACAATTTGTCTCTGTCTCTCTCACCTTTCTGTCAGCAGAAATAGAAGCTGAAAGCAGCAATGTAGAATTGTGTTTGTGTGTTCATGTGCCTGCCCCGCCTTGTCTCCAGAAACAAAATAATAGACAAGAAATAAATTGTTAGACAGCTGTTTTGTCACGCTCATGGCACCGAACACAACGAATTCTTCTTAATCATCTTCACTCCTGTATCAGGATGTGAAAACCTTGTCAGAACCGTGACATGTAAAACCAAAACATCCCCAAAATGTTGCAACTAATAAATGGCAGTCTCAGAGTGTAAAACCTGAAATGTTTAGTGATCCCTCTCTTGCTTTTTGTTGTTGATCACATGCTCACAGTAGACAGACCGTGGTGCAACTCCTCTAACCGTGGTCGTAGTGTCAAAGAGGATGGTTGTGTGCAGTACGCCACTAGTTGTGTTGTTAGAGTCTGATGACCACTACACATGCACCAGCTCTGCCCAGACACAGAGGTGCCACCTGGAAAGGAAAAAGAAAACAGTCATAAAAGTCCCACTCACAGCTGTGGATTGTAGAGCGGTAAATCCCTGTTGGATTGTGAATCATGTCAGGTTTTCAGCTGAGTTGAAGGATTTCATGCTCAGGTTTGTTGAGGACTACGTTGGTTGCGATGCTGATGCTCCATTATCATCCATATGAAACTGACACTATTTTTCACAATACGTTGACATTTTGGAAAAACACCAATATAGACCTGTTCCACACAGGAACTTAATGAGCTGCACTGAAATAAAAGAAACAGAAACATACTGGAGCTGAAGACTAAATTCAGAACCTGGTTCCGCTTTTTGACAGATAAGATCCCTCCAGATCTAAAAGGAGATATCGGGCCACTGCAAAAGTTGCTGCAGTGGAACTTGGGTAATTATACGAAAGAGTCTCTTCCACACCTGTACTTTAAGTGATTATGTGCAACTGTGCCAACATCATTGTTCATTCACAAACACTGTAAGAAGTGTAGTATACGTACTACTGTGTCCCTACTGCAACACAAATGTGCAACAAAGGCAAGAAAATATCTGTGCTAAAAACAAGTTCTCTGTCTCCAGTGCATCTTCGTCGTGCCTGTTTTTGCAGCTGCAGCTTTGGTGTAGACAGTCCAAGTTTTCCACCCATTTTATGTCTAAAAGGTACCAAGATTGACAGATTTGTGCAAAATCAAGAAGGGAAAGTGATGCCTTCAGGACAGGACAGACAGCACATGAACCAGTTTGTTTGTCTCAGTTCTTGACAGTGTATAAAGCACATATTTAATGTGTCTCCGCATGTCTCCTGACATCTGGGTATGTCCCCATCTCTCTCTGTCAGTTTCTAGATCTCTGTATTCTATATCTTCCCACATAAACCTCTCTTGTTCTCAGTGTGGTGCCTGTCTCTAAAATGGCAGATTTCCAGTGACTTTGGTCAGAAATCCTCAGAGGCGTTGTTGGAGATTGGTATAATATGAAGTGCGATTGAAATCCTTGAAAGCTACTGAATGGGACAGTTCAATTTTGAAAAAGTCCCCTTTTCCACTAATACTGCAGCAGCAAGGACAATATTAGCATTAGGAAAACATACATTTACATAACAAAGAAAAAATGCCAAGATATACGAGAGGAGTACTTGAGCAAGGTTAGACTGCATGCTTCTGTGATGGTGTGTTTATCTTCTGGTATTTTTCAGGTTTTTTTTTTTTTTTTTTACATTATTATTATGTGTCTGGGCTCATATGTGCAAGTATAAATCTCTTGAGTAATAGAAGATTGTATAGACCTATTTGTTCTGAGTACATAAATAGCATGTGTGCGAGTTTGTGCATGTTACCTGTGTCCATTCATTTGTCTGAGGATCATAAGCTTCCACAGTGTTGAGGTACACTTGCCCATCGTAACCGCCGACAGCGTAGAGGCGGTCACCAAGGAGACAAACACCAACTGCATCTCTGCTGATGCTCATTGGGGCAACTGCCGTCCACACATCTGTCTGAGGGTCATACCTGTGTATATACATGCATTTTAATGCAAAGGTGACTAATGGAATCCAATCTAGCCGAGGTTATTGTTCCAAAGTAAAAAAAAATGTCAAAAGAACAATATGTTATTCTCACAAACACTCCTATTTACATTTCTCTTTGTGGAACAGCGTTTTACACCTTTTTATCTGTACTGATGGGTGTTGACAGAGACAAATAACCTCCCCTGCTTCTATCCTGTTTTACTAATTAAATTCTGATTAACTTCTGGTTTCACTATTAAAACAGATGTGGTATCTTCAAACTCTTACCATAAAAGCCAAGAAGTGAATCTCGTAAAATGTTGAACAATTACTTTTAAACCACTATAGAATTGGAAAATTATATTGGTTAATCAAATTTAATTAATGTTTTTAAAACGTCTTTCTTGCGATTGTTTTATAATCTAATAGAAAATTATAGCTCATATTTTGAATGTGTTTACTGCTTTTTGCAGATTTGTCCCATAATTTCACATATTCACTAATTTTATCAGTTTACTCTAAAAATACAGAAACACTGTTTAAGTGTTGTGCAGTGTGCTTCACAACCAGTGAGTCAAGTTAGATAGTGACTTAGGATATCCCTCAAAAAACGTTTTTCAATAATAGATGGACCCTCGCATCTCTGCACCGTGAGAGAAAGGACATAGCTGAATGTGTGGATATAAAGTATGGGGAAGGCAGTGATGTAAAAATGTGATTTTTTTGTGGATTTGAACCAATACGTCTGCTCTGATGTATTTTTGGGTTTGATGAGGCAGTTGGATGAAACTCCTGTTACTCTGAGGCTCATACTTCAAATGGTGTAAGTCACTGGGATTTGGTAGTTACACTGAAAGACGAACAAAGCAACTACATTTGTGGTACATATGGTGTACTGGTTGGTCTCAGCAACAGGAGTTTTAAAAGAAGAGCTGTAAATATTTCATAGAGTCTCTCTCCATTCTGACATCCACTCTAAGTCTGAACAATTCTCAAGAAACCAGAAAAAAGCATAGAATTGTGTTTGAGTAAACATTGTATTATGTCCATATAGTTAGTGATTCAATCCACTTAAGTCTGTGATCCATTCCGTTATGTTTCTAGGTTCAGGAATGATGACGCATCAAAGTGTGGGTTTGATCATTTTCATTTATAAAGGGGAAAATTTTCACTGGTATTTGCCACTTTTGTTGCCATGGCTACTAAAGCCAAGTCATTTGTACATGTCGCCAATTTTTTCACAAGTACTGATGTGTGAATTCTGTTTGCTCAATACTGTGAGATGGCTTATGTGCTGAAATTTGTACAGAAGAAGCTAAAGCACACGAACAAGAAGAATATCAACCATATCAACCGGTGTGCAATGTGCAATCCTCAGGCAGCGGCTTTTTATCTGTCGTAGTATTCAGGATGACAAACCAAAGGCAATCAAGTCTGTATCGCAAGTTTGGCCCTGACGCTCTGGAATGACCTGCCAGAGGAAATCAGGTTGTGTGAACCAGTGTCTACTTTTACATTTCTTCTTTACCAGAGGACATGTCATGGTTGTATCCCAGTTGCTTGTTTACCTTGTAATTGGTTTGGTTCTCATAATAACCTTTATAACATCCTTTGTATGTCTTATAGTTTCTATGTAAAAGGACAGTGTACTTGGTTTGAAAACTGCTTTATGAAGAAAGATCCACTGAGTATTAATATGTCTGTTTATGTTTGCAAATAGCACCTACATAATAAAGGTTTCATTATTATTATTATTAGCTTACACAGTGTTATTAACACATAATAACCTTAATATAAGGAATTGTAAGTGCCTAATTCCCCATTATGTGACGCTGCGTACAAGGTCATTCCTGAACATTTCAACAGGTCGTCACAGAAACGACCCTAAATGCAACATAGTCAAATCAGTATTCTTGTAGTGAATGTTTCCAAAAACAAAACAGACTCACCTCTCCACACAGTCACTTAGCCTCGAGGCCAGAGATGACGCTGGAGCATCATGACCTCCGATGGCATACAGAAAGCCATGCCATGTGGCCACACCCACACCTCCTCGCCGTTTAGCCATAGGAGCACAAGCGCTCCACCTAGAGGGAATTCAGTGTGTTTTTATCATTATCAGTAAGACAGAGATAAAGCACAAATAAAAATCATGTCCAAAATGAGGATAAATGACAAATGTTTTGAGTTTTTTTTTTTTTTTTACTATGATGAGGCACCACATATAAAACATTATCCTTAAACAACAGAAAGCAATTCACAACCTTTCCAGTGAGGACAGTAATAAGTGTCCTCAAGAAACAGAAGTTGTTTGAATGTAGTCTATTTTAAAGGCCTTGAGAGGGTTTGCTGCCTCTTTTGAACTGTGGGTAAATAACCTTAAAAGCACAGAGGCTCAGCAGTCTGGAAATAAAACCGGAGACAGCAATTAATTCTGGTCAAATGAAGTCCCTTGTCTCTGACCTGTTGGTGTGGGGGTCGAAACACTCCACTGAACGCAGACAGGATGAGCCGTCACGACCTCCTACTGCATACAACCTGAGATGGAGACAGCGTGGTGTTATCCCTCAGGACTAACACAAGTGCACCAAACCACCTGCCATAAAAAACACTGCCCATATTTCTGAACTCCGAAAGCCTACTCTCAATTTAGTGACACTAAAACAGATGGGACATCGGTGTGTATGTGTGTGTGCTGTAGAAGTTTGGAGGGGGGGGGTGTAAAGTGAGGTACGCAAAATCAATCAACCAACGCTCCTGGGACATCGCAACCCCAAGCAGTGTGTTGCAATGGGAGGGCAAAAACAAGGAGTGCAACTGAACCAGCCAAGCAAGTAATGAGCTCTATCAGGCGAAGAGCCCAGAGAATACACAACAGATACATGCACACTGCCAGAGCCACGCACACACACTACTGCTGGGCATGCTTAGCACAAATCACTTGTTTCTGTATTAATTACCATCCATAAAGCCTTTCTCTGTAGCTTCACTCTGAGACACTGGCTAATAAAAACAGCAGCACAATATTGCAATTCTAATATCTCCTCTAGTCAGCTTCTGGAAAGCTTTAATCCTGGATCTATCTGATGCCCACTACTTATTTATGTGTTGGAAAATGACTGTGTGTGTGTGTGTGTAACTTTATGCTGTGACTGTGTATCATCATCATTTATATCACCTTTGACACAACAGAATATTTACAGCAACAACATCCATCCCTTTCTCTTTCAAAACAGAACAGTTGACAGTGTGACTATAAATGTATTCTCACATTTGTCATATGACAAGTCACATATACATTAATATAGGAGCACAACAATTTGGTGTGAGAGGGTACCATTTTCTTTTTTATTCCCTTACTATTTCTTTTTTATACTATGCAACAGACTTGGCAAAGTTACAATAGTTCAATAGTGGCTGACCCACATTAGTCATGATGGAAACTGTTAAATCTGATTATTTGGAACTGTACGCCCACAGGGTGGCTATGACTCAGTTGGTAGAGCAGGTCGTCCAATGACTGAAGGGTTCGAATCACTTAACACTGAACCTTAAATTACTCCTAGTAGGTGTGGCAGCACCTTGCACGGCAGCAGCTGCATACTGGTGTGTGAATGGGTGAATGTGAGGGTTAGAGTTAAAGCGCTTTGAGCACCGTGAAGGTGGAAAAGCTCTAAATAAGTGCAATCCATTTACAGTAAAAATGTAAATACTGTGTCAAATTTCAGAGCAATTCCAACACAAAGCTGAACTGCCCCTATTGCTGATGCGGAAATCAATTAAATAGAAAACAATTCCAAAATACCTCTACAATATAATACTTAACTGACAGTTTTTACACTGACTTGCAGGAATTATAAGTAATAAGTATTAGTGAACCGATAAATGCTGATCAATGATGTTACAATTACAAGTAAACAATCAGTGTTGTGACAAGGACATTGCTTAAGACCACAAAGGCAACTACAGACAGACGGACGACAGTAATAGAGCCAAAGAAGTGCAGTTATTTCACACACTGAAAATTATTTTTTTCATGGGATATCAAATTAAAACAAAAGCCATCAGAGAAAGGCATATGCCCTGAGTCCTTATAAAATCATAAAAAAGTTTCAGAAAGTGGCATCCTGAATATGTTATCATATACAGAAACCAGAATTACCATGACAATTGAAACCAAATGATGGTTAACATGACTTGATGGATGGAAAATAAACAGAATAGCAAAAAGCACTACTTAAGCACATAATTAAGCACATAGTTTTCTAATTCAGCTCCAGAAACAACATGATAACAGACAGACAGTTATATCCACTACAATATCCTCTTGCATCATATGCCGTGGAAATAAAAAATAATGATACCAATAATAATAAAAATGCTGAGCACTGGACCCGTTGATCCCCAATGAATAACAGAGCATTAAAAACCTCTTAAACTTGAACCCAAGCATAATGGAAATAAGTGAATGTACTTTATACTGTAACTTTATGTGCTGACTTACTTCCCATTGAGAACAGCTACTCCCACTGTGCTCCTGGGCGTAGCCATACTGGCAACAAAGCTCCACTGGCGAGCTTGGGGATCCCACCTATCAATGATGAAATGATGACATATATAGTACAGGTAAAGACTATATTTCCACACCACATGTTGTTCCTTAAGGCTCATTTGTGAATCATTAGCTCACCTCTCTACTGTGCTCAGGTAGCTCCAACCATCATGTCCTCCTATTGCGTACATGGGCCCCTCTAGGACCGCTACGCCTGTAACATACCGCCACATGAGTGAGATTAAATGATGGCAACTGACCAAAACTTCATCAGCTTGGACAACTCACAAAAACACACGCTTTTAGAACAAGAGGTGTAAGTTTTTATTGTGTGTGCAACCACACCCAGGGCATTAGTCATGCAGTGATAGCAGCATGTTGACACCCCTAAGCTCAAGAGATTTATCTGCCAGAACATCTGTGGTGCCAGATGTGTGTTTGAATCCCCTCCAACTTTACACACAATGATGCACCAGCACAGCAGGTTGTATTAAATCGGAGTTATTTTAATGGTAGGCTTGCATAGTTAAAATGGGAGGCCCTTCCCTGGACAAGATCTTCACATTTGATGCAATCGTCTTAAATGTCCTTGAAGTTGCGTGAATCACTAAACACTATATTTGCAGACTGTGTTGGAGCAGAACTTGACCTTTGACCTCAATGAGGAATGAGGTGAGAACATCTTCATTCATTTCCAAATCAAGTATCATAAGAATATCACAAAGCACATCTTATTCAAGGAGTGGACAGGCCTCACCTAAGCCATGCCTGTGGGTTGACATGGGTGGCATGACGCTCCACGTTTTGCTGTGTGGGTTGTAACACTCCACTGTGTTTAGGGTTTTGAGTCCGTCCCGGCCCCCTACCACATACAGACGGCCATCCAGGACAGCTACCCCAAACTGTAGTCTCCGACCACTCATGGTGGCAACCTGCCTCCATGTGTCCCTCCGTAGACAGTACTGCTCAATACTAGTGGCACCTGGGAAATACAAAAGTAAAAGTGTGAAAGGAATATTTGTGTTTTTTGACATTTGAACTGTATACCTGCATGGGGTCAGTGCACCACAAACAAGCATACATTAATAGACACTCACACAAAGTATATTAGCTCTAATCATGATTTATAACATCTCAAACATGCGTTACTATCATAATTAAAAGAAAAGTCTGAGCTAAATTATATGATATGCATATGTATAGAAGAGCTGCACAATTAATCAAGATCCAAATGGTAATAACAGTCTGTGCGAATATAATGATAAAAAGCTACAGTTTAAAGAGCCAGTGTGTGTATAATACAGATATAAAAGTAATCTGTGTATTTTCCTTGAAAGTGTATCACAATATTTTTTTTTTTATCCCAATCTTGGAGCTATAATATAGAGTAATAAGAAACAATATACAGCATAAAATGAACACATTAGTTCATTGGGATGTGTGTGTTACCTTTTGTAGCATCCATGCCCCCGACAGCAAACATAGCCCCGACAGTGGCCTTGCGGGGTCGGGTCCGAGGGCTCTGAAGCATGGGTCTGCGCTGGGGCAGGAGGTGATACTTCATCCCCTCCATCAGCAGCCGCTGGCACTCCACACTGTCCCGGAGCAAAGGATTGGACTCCAGATCTGCTAAGAACTACATACACACACGAATACACACACAGGGACAAAAAGACTTACTGTTAAAAAGGAGACTGACTGAGTGATTGACGTTATGGATTATATGTTTAAGTGGAAACCTATTTCTGACATAGTCCCAAGATATTAAAACCCAAAGAAAAAATAAACACTACTGAACAAAGAGTATAGAGTAAAGAAATACTCCCATGTCAAAAAATGGTCAACTACATTAACAGTGTTATTTTTCCTTTCATCTATAAATCCGACTCTGTTCCACTGTGATGTCGTCCTAACCAGACCAAAATCTTAATGAAGTGGTTACTGACACAGTACTGTGGCCCAAAACGTTGGTTTGTCTATTACCACAGAGCCAATCATCGCCCTCGATTTATCATGTCCTGACTGGTAACTTGTAACATTCCAAAAAGTACCAAGGCAATCAGATAGCAAATAGGTCAAACTTAGAGACAGTGGACATTAAGCTCACTCTGTAACGTATTGGACTGAACGCAGAAGAGTTGGGTTCAAATCCTAACTTTTTTTTATATTTTCAAACGGGGATAGGAGTGGGTAGGTAAATCCTGCATTGATATAAATCAGCCCCTGGGACAATGTTCAGAGTGCAGAATTCAGACCACAGGACTCAATACATTGAACTGACACAGACCTGAGAAGTCACACAGCACAGTGCTGCATCTAACATGTAGCTCCGCCCACCTCCTCCAGCCTCACTGACTGCACAGAGCAAAGAACACCATAAAACAACATACAGAGCATTTACAACGATAATTTATGGAGGACCACCCCTGCCGTATTTGAAAAATGAATACAGAAATATAAAATTGGCTTGATAAATTAATTTCCATACCATTTATTTATCTATTTTGTCCTTATTTATATTGTTCCTTCTTTAATTTTTATCTTTACATTTTATTCTACGTTGATTTGTATTTACATTTTCTTTATCTCTTTTCTTATTTATGTCTATATTTTATTTTCATCTGAAGTCTTATTAATTTATTGCCATTTTTCATTCAGTCATATTTACCTTTTCAGTATTCCCCTTTTACATTTCTTCCTCTATTTATTTCTTAAAGCCTATTCATTTCTGCATTGCTTTGCATTTACATTTTCTTTAACTCTTCTTATTTATTTCTATATTTTTATTTTCATCTGAAATCTTATAAATTTATTGACATTCTTTTATTTATAGTCAGACATATTTACCTTTTCAGCAATTTCTGCAGCAGTAATTCAGTTGGTTTTCAAATAACACAGTTTCATGTCCCTTTGCCAAGACCACAAGCACCAGGTACAGCCTGGCCTATTCAGCACAGAGAGTCTTCTAATCTTAATGTGGGAAGGCAGTTTTGCATGTTCTAGGTATTTTATCCATCAAATACGCTTTTCTATGAACACACACGCCCCTGGTTTAACACTTAAACTCAATAGGGACCTATGTTATCTGAGAAAACAAGCATGGAGAAGACCATCCACTAATAACAGGGTACATAAGATGCAACGTCTGCTGTTCTACTTTGAGCTATACCAACAGGAGTGTAGTACAGCTCATTTTGTATCAACCATTAAACTGTCAGGCTATCAAACCAGGAAGAACATATATAATAAAAGTTTAAATACTGTGAATGCACAGTGCCAGTGTGCTGCTGTTTGGGGTCAGGATGGGTCATAGCATTAGCACTGATTGTGGAGTACATCACTGATTGAGAAAGTAGATGAGAGTCGGGACTATTAGTGCTCACACACACACACACACACACACACACACACACACGCACACAC
>JAPTYQ010000001.1:8101745-8122742 GCA_029814465.1 Ostorhinchus cyanosoma
TGTAAGAGAGAGACACTGGTAATGGGGAACAGGGATTAAAGGTATTAATCTGGGGTATTGACATCCTCTTGATGGGTAATCACATGACGGCCTAGATAGACAATGCACTAATTGGTTGAGGAATATTGATTGGCTCTCCATGTGAAGCTTATTCCTCTCTTTATGGGCATTTCACAGCTCATGAGGTGGCTGAATGTTAATCCATTTGTCACTTAAGTGTGGGTGGTGATGACAGGAGGGGTCACACATGAAATACTGTTAAAGGTGGAATCTAGACTCAGCATTATCCTCCATCTTTCTTGTTTTTTTGTCCTGCTCTGTCTCTATTCCACAGTTCACTCTTGGCCATCCATCTTCTGCCCTGATTACATGCTACAGCTACTTATGATTTCAGCTGACCAGGCCAAAGTCGTATATCTGTGGTGTTCATACTATATATTGCACAAGAGGTCTATGGGTGCAGACAGAGAAAATAGAAAGAGGTAGGGGAGCATGGGTGTTTTATCTCTACAGCATCTTTGTATAAAAGACTGATGAGGGAGATGAAGAGAGCAGATAATTTAGCTGTGGTTAAGAGAGATATCACACTTAATTAAGGTTTATAAGTATGTATGTGTATGTGACTGTGCCTCTAAGCCCTAGGCGGTAACTGAGGTTCTGTGTAGCATATAAACTTGCCAGAATAACATTACCAGTAAGATACTCAGCAAAAGATATGGAAAGAGAGAACACTGCTGCACACAAACGCAAGAATAAGGGTTGTGATTCACAGTAAATGTAATGGGTCTAATTGTGTAAAAGGATAGTGAGACAGAGACAGATTGGAGCCAGGATAAGATAGAAAAGGAAGATACTAAAACACATCAACAAAAAAAAACAAAACAAGATCTGCAGGTGAAAGACTGGCAAAAACATGCTTTACTGTGAGATTTATAAAGACGTAAAGCTCTGGAAAAATATAAGCATCCACAGGTTACTATTTAGAGGGACGTGTTTGAGTAACAGTCAGTCATTAGTCATTATCTGAACCTGCTTTATCCTCACTAGGGTCACGGCGGTTGCTTGGAGCCTATCCCAGCTACATGGAGCGAAGGCGGGGTCCACCCTGGACATGTCGCCAGTTCATCGCAGGGCTTGAGTTACAGTATTACAATAAATAAATATAATTAAAATACTTTTTATTTTTAATCAGCACAATGTTAAAGTGTTAACTTCACATTCAGAAATAAATACTTGGCTATGATTTTAAATTACAGTTTTCATGTGTCTTGTCATGCTATTCACCAGTCTCTGGCATTGCTTCATGCCACATTTAGAGCAAAAATACAAGCTGCCTGGCTGTGTTTCATAGTGTGTGACTGTACTTGTTTTTGGAAAATACTTTGCTTCAAAGATAAAAATGTGCTAAATCTTACATACTTTGATAATAATAATTGGAAAACAAATGAGAAAAGTGCTGATTGGTTCATGTTTTCAAGATACACACAGTTGTCCATAAAGTTGGAATAGTTTTGTTTTCAGACAAATTCCTGTTTTTATTCCCATCTATGCACATCAGTAATTCCCTTTGACCAGGTGCAATGATTACATAGTGAATCCTAGTTACACTTTATCTATGAAGAATACATCAAATTGTCACAATCATTTCATGAGAAGAAGTAAAAATATTTCATTCCAACTTTATGGTCAACAGTGTATGATTAAATATTATTACAAACAGTAATACCAGCTAAAACGTCAGACACACCTTTTCATTCAATGCATTTTTTTCATTATTTTGTACACTATAATCATTAAAAGTGAAAGATCATTTATATTAAAGAATTATGTAGTAATTATTAAATGTAATGAGTAATTCATTAATTCACAGATGTTCAAATATTGTTTGAGTACTGATCAAAAATAAAAAGCAAACCATCATTTTTTTTACTTTTCTTCATTAGTTATGTACTAAGTTTCATCACTTTAATTCTAAAAGTGTTTTGATTGTATAGTATCCACATTCTTCCTGATTACATTCGAGAGATTTTCAATGGGGATCATGTCTACAAATTTGGAGTATCACCTTCTTCCAGAGGTGTATTTTTTTAGTGACAGGTTTAAGGAAGAAGTTCTTTGTGTAAAATGTGTTGCATAATTTTGATACACTGAATTTTAGCGAATTTCTTTTTAACGAAACACACAATCATTCATTTAAAAGTGTGAAAAGAAAAAGATGGAGCTGATGCAGATGATAACAGAAGAAGAAACATGCAACAATAAGCCTAAAGTCCCTTTTTGCAGTGTTTACCTGTGGCTGCAACAGGGGCAGACGGATGTGAGCCAAGAGCAGGGGTAAGTGGCGTTGCCGACTGGTGGTGTCATGACGGACCCAGGTGAGCAAAGAGGTGACCACAGTTTCCTCATCAGGCACGTTGACATCATCTGATGTGAGCAGCCTTTCCATCTCCTCCACAGGCAGCAGCAGGAACTCCTGGCCTCCTACCACCTCCATAAAGTGTTCCTGTTGGAGCGAGCAAGGGAGTGAAACAGAGCAAGGGACAACATGATAATGAGAGTCCAGAGGCAAGGAAGCATTAGTTTCACAACAGTAAAAATGGATGAATAATGAACTGCAGAAGAAGAAGGGGAGTGGCAGAAGGAGATGGATGACAGGAGGATTTGAGTGGAGGGGGCCGAGGGATGAACGCTAGGAGGGAGGCAAGGAGAGAGAAAGAGACCAAGGAAATGAGGGCTTGAGAAAGGTCAGAGGAAGAAATGATTAATTGAGTCAGTGACTCATGACAAAGAGGAGGGCTGATAAACGTATGAGGATTATGGCAGTGCAATATGGTAAAGCCTTATACCAGATAAAGCTATTTTATTATTGACATGACAACGCATATCATGATATAGGACCAGTGGCGTAAGAAGCTTGCCACGGGCCCCGGTGCAGCTGCACAGGCTATAGTTACGCCACTGTATAGGACAGTTTCTGTAAGTTCAGCCCTAGGCAAATCTCTATATATTTACAACTATATACTCTACAGTGGAAAAAAAGGAACATTTTCCCCTTTTATTTGTGCAAATTTTAAATTCCCTTTTGCATGTCAACTTTGCTCTCCTCCATGTTTGGTTGCCTTTATGCAAATTTCCTGCCTGCAGTTATGTTTTGTAGGAGAATGAAAAAGCTGCCCAAATGATGAAACGATGAAAAATATTGCCATAAGGAGTGTGGTTTGGGACTTAATGAAATAAACAACAGAGCATAATATGAAACAACTTTTCCATCATCATACAATACGTGGCTGAGGATTAAATAGTAAGATAGAGAAGGCAGTGTATTGGACTACAATGACATAATTCTATGTTTCTCTTATATGGCTGTCATTACACATATAAATCTAATTAATGTAATTTGTTAATATAATATGAATTTCATAAAAGACTTCAAAAACCTATACAACCTCTATATTGTCATTTTATTGAACGGTCATTAGATGCTCTAATAATCCGGTGAGTTCAATTCCATATGTATGTCCTTATGGGAGTCTGTGAATTAAGAAGCAGGCAGACGGTCACACCCAGATAAAGCCATCTCTGCGATCATAATTAATTCAGATTAAAGTTTCACAATAATCCAGTTAGAGAAACAGAGAGTGAAAGAAAAAGAGGAACAGTGATATTGATGGAGAGATACAGGAGGGAGGTAGGGTAAGAAATAAGGCATATAAAGACAGGAGAGAACAAGAAAAGAAAAAGAATAATCAAGACGACAAAGCTGCTATTTCACAGTCACCATAGCAACCTAGAGGAGAATAACAGCCATTGTGGTGGTGGTAATGATTATGGTGTGGTGTGCGTTGTGAATAAGAAGCCAATTTGTCACTAAGAATACCTCAATGCAGCCTGACTAGGACAAGATGCCTAAAGGTAGAAAAATGGTTAGGCGACAAAAAATGAACTGCTAAATATGAGCATCAGCTGTTGACAAGCTAGAACTACCTTCTCATTCATCCATTCACATGTGGTAGCTCTACAGTCATCATCCCAGCAGTTGCATACCCACCATGGTGTAAGCGTGAGCGGACCTCTGCAGGTCGTGGCAACCCTGAGCGTCAGCGTATGAGCGGATGCCCAGGCAGTTGGAGGGGTGGAGCTGCTTCATTAGGAAGGAGCAGCAGGCCTGAACCACTGATGACAACTGGAGCAAACAGGAGGCTGACAGCAGAGACTCGATGGTGTCCTCTCTTAACTCAAGACGGCCTGGTGTATAGAGGAAGGGGAAGCATTTTAAAACTAGAAAAAACTAGCTGAAGTGACGGCTAAGGGTATATACCTGAATGCCCCTAATCCTTAACCGGACAGCTATGATGTCATGACATGAGGCGTACCCAGGTCATGACCTTTCATTTGCACTTGATTTGAAGTCAATCAGACAAATAGTTCTACAGATATAAACAAAAGAGTGTTTAGTGATTTTAAACTTTTGAGCCCCCCCCCGTGTCCAATCTAGAAATGGTAAATCATCCAAAATCGAATCAGTTCTTCCTCTCCATGATATTCATTGATATGGAAAATATGGAATTTCTAAACCCAATGTTTTTCAAGTTACCGCGTTAACACGAAGGGAATCCGGTGGCGGCAGCAGTCGGGCCAAAAACATAACATCCCCAAAACTCAGTTCGGGGATATAATTAAAGATAACCTATGCATAGGTCAGCACATGTAAAAAACATACCATTGTTTAGTCATCATTCTCCTTGTAAGTTGAGGATATTCATGGACATGTTTGGGTAAAACCAACCATTTCTTACAACATTGCTCCCAAATTTCAAACAAAAATATTAGCAAGTAATAACTGGTCAAAAGAAACACCAGAACTGTGTTTTCATGTTCCAAATAATGCAAGGAAAACAACTTTATATTCATTTTCTAACAAAACAATATTAATTTTTAAGGTAGGGAAGAGTGGAGAAATCAATATTAGTGCAATTACGCTGATTTTCAGTCTCAGCTTTCATGCTCTCCACCACTGTTTCACAATGCCGTGGGTGATTTATGCCACTCAAAAATAGAAGCAGCTCAGCTTTGTTTGATGACTTTCCCCTTGATCACATTCCAGGGATTTTCTGTGGGGTTGAGGTTTGCGAATTTGGAGTAGCCCATAATTCTTTCCAGATCTGCATTTTTAATTGTTTTTTTTTTTTTTTTTATTAAAGTCTTGATTGTATTGAATGTATCAAACTGATTTTTAGGGATTGGCCTTTAAATTTGAGAAAAAATGTTCCAAAAAACAACCTGAAAATGTATTAAAGACAATGTAACATCCTTTGATATGTTGCTTTCATAAGAGTCAACATTCTATAATCTGTGACAGTATCCATGATTTGGTTTTCTATTTACGATCCCAGTGGTTGTGTACCTGTGTATGCGTATTGCACCAGGACCCACAATGCATCAGGGTCTACTCCCTCCATCTTCACTTCATCCTGCTTGGCCTCTCGCACATCACTGGTGAACATAGCAGCAAAGTAGTCCGACACAGATGAAAGGACAAGCCTGTGAGGGACAGAGTGTCAAGCATCAGTCAGAGGACAGACGGGTGTAAATGGAGTCTTCTGACCCTGCTGACAGGACAGAACTGCACTGTAGCAAAGAGAAGGACAACTAGGAAACAATGATACATCTACACAATCACCATGTAAATTACCCTGTTAATAAGGTCAAACTGTCCTCCAAATACATTTTATAATAGAGCATACAAACAAGTATATATTCAAGTGTATTCAGGTTTTAAAAGCAACAACAAACATCATGAAGGTTTGTATCAACTGCAGAAATTAAATAATAGCATGAAAATGACTCAACCTGGAAGGATAAAAAACTTATTCAGACCTCAGCTAGTTAGAGAGCAGAACTTAAGCTGACAACCATCTGTGTTCTTAGTTTATGCACAACTCACAACAGATGTACCTTTTCCTCTGTGACAATCAACAATCATCTCAGAGTGAAAGGTCACTGTGAGCTCATGAGTATTAGCTCGACTTCACTCGTTAAACATATGACATGTACCTCAATCTCCTAAGGGCTCTATCCAAGCGTCCAAGAAAAGTTCTATCTAATCTAATCTAATCTAATCTAATCTAATCTAATCTAATAAGAAGAAATTCCCATTGTAGTGCAGAATCATGAGTATGAGCAGTGTTAAAATTCAAAGGAATCGGGTAACCACAGCAAATGTCACATTTTACTCTTAAAAATGGATTGTGGTAGTTCACACCAACTCACAGAGCAGCACAAGTGCAGCTGAGTGAAGGCTGTCTGCCTCTGCATACTGTCTAAGTCACAAGTACAATTTCCTTGCTATCATGAAGCTTAATTAGCTGATTTCCATCTCCATCCAATCACTCCTGGACATGCTCCTCTCTAGGCAATCAGTTGTAAGTTGTCAAACATTTCAAGTGTTGGCTTGCTCTCCTGTCATTCAGCTGTCAACCCTCATCCACCTGTTCACCATCTTAACATGGATGTCTGAGCCTCTGTATCAGTCCTTTAGACATTTTCCTCTCATGTAGGCATTCCACTAGAACACTTTTCTCATGGTCATCATGGTGGTGTGAGCACAAAGTTTATTCCTTTTATTTACACTTAATGGGATCATAGTCCACATTTTCTTTTATTCAGTTAATCTCTCCTGACTGGATTACCATCTGCTCCCAAACATTTTGTGTTAAAATCTTTTGTTCACACAATAGGGACTATTAGTAATGGATAGACCAACAAGAAAACTGACACAGTCTATGCATAGGATTACAATCCCTTACTCTGATTAGAAGTAACAAGATTAATATTCTTGAATATTTATTTGCTCAGCAGTGAAACTGTAGTGTGGTTTTGCCAAAACTTTATTGAAGTTTAACATTATGGTTATTACCACATGTGGTGTAATAAGGGATGCTTTAGTGTGAGGTATAAGTTGAATGATAAAGGGACAATAAAGGATTCATAACATTGTTCAATACTGTGGTGAAGATATGATTTCTGGTAAATAAACAAAAATAACCTCGTAGTTATCACCAAATTAAATAATTGATCCAAGGGTATCTGAAGTCTAGCTTTATCTTGGTCAAATGGTGCTAATGAAGGAATTTTGTTTTCTCCTTCATCACGTTTCAGAAGGTCTTTTGTGACGTGCTTATTTTGTACATGTTCATGTCACAGTGACAATTAAAATACAATATACGGGACAGCACTAGTTTAATGCTAATACGATTCTAAAGGTATCTGCTTTAACTGATTCCAACAGTGATGTGACATTTTCCAGCATTTACAAAACTTACAATACACTTTATCAAAAAGTCAAAATCTACAGCAAGAGATCATTTTGTGCATCTTCTCTGAAAAGCTCTGCATTACAACAAAAAAAATTAAATAGAATGAATGAAGTATATGACGCAAGAAGCTAGGTGAAGGTGTAACTCAGCTTGTACTGTCTATTAGAGATGAACACGAATAACCAGTTAGCTGAGACAGAAAGCATAGTCTGCATCTTTTGCAAGAGTTGATAAATTTTTATTTGGGGATGCGATAGAGGGGAATGTATTTTTACTTCTAGACACCGAACAGATATTTATGGTACTGTTTCTACCCACGTGCTGTATAAATAACATTTGGAAAAAGTGATTAAAATGAAAGAGTTCTCCTGCGGTACACCCATGGCTCTTCGGTTTTTTAAATTACTATTATTTTTGTTTGGGTGGAGGACATGCTAGAAGGAGGACCAAATAATAAATTGAAAAATGTCTACATTAATTCACTTCAAAAAGTAACCAAAATACTCCTCTGTACTGTTTATACATTCCCCTCTCTTACACGTTTTGTAGACATATTTCCATTACTGTCCCCTGAGTAACAACAGTATTTCTCTTTTATTTGGAATATTTTGGGTTTCCACACAGAACAACATAAAAAGAAGACACAAACTCAGCTAGATCAAGTCCTGGCAGGCACTATGAAAGACATGCCAGTCTGGGTAGTCAGTGAGGAGATTATTCAATTTGCATGTGTCAGTCACAGAAGCTCAGCTTCCGAATACGACACAGACGGAGAGGAATATGCAAGTGGTAAAGTCAAAGTAAAAGTCAACACAGCAGAGTATGTTCATTTGTAAAGACACATTTCATTTAATCATCACAACAAAAATGTATCATCTTTTTAAGTCACCTAACCATTTTATGTAAACATTTAAAATGACATTTAGATACACGTTGAAAGGTAAATATGAAAAAGTAGTAGCCTATTGTGGCTAGAAGTGCCAGAAAAGTGTCTTCATTTTTAGGTAAATGACAGTGATATACACACATTATTGCTGGGTTCAGTATTTTTGATGTCTTTATCTAAATATTTGTGAAAACACATTGCAGCTGTGTTAGACAAAATCAAATCACACCAGAATTTTTCTTGTTAAAATGGCTTTTCCGCAGATTTTACTCTTCCACAGTTGTGTGTGTTCTTGTGTGGGTTTATATTTTCATGGCCAACATACTTGAATGAACATGTGTGCTAAACTCATTACTGAGTGTGTCACAGAGACCTTGACATATAGCCTCAAGCAGAGAACAACAGTGTTGAGAGTGTGTATGTGTGGGTTTTTTTTTAGACAAAGATGTCAAAATAGACTATAGTCAGCAGTCCAGTCAGGTACAGTATCGCTCTCTTATCTTTCTTTTACTCTGACACACATGCATAGTATATCCGCCTCCATTTTTCATGTGGTTCTCCCTTCAGACTTGCTGTGAGCGACACAGGCTATATATACGGTGGTGAGTTATTTACTCACAAACATAAATGTGTGGAAGACAGAGACATGGCAGCCGGGGTGTCACACTGTAATGGAAAGAGCATAGAGTCGACAAAATGCCACAGTGAGAAGAGCAGGAAACAGAAGAGTTGGTTTCAGGAAAGGAGGGCAAGAGCTCAAAACTGAACACTGTGTGTTTGTGTTTGACTGTGGATGTGCTGCTTGGTACAGAGTAGTGGAAAAACAGAGAAAGAGGAAAACAACAGGAGCTGTGGTTAGAGAGGCTTACTCATCTATCTCTTCATACAACTGTATAGGCAAAAAAATTCTGAGAAGTACCACACCACGCACATAATTGGCCCCAGATGTATACCTATTGATTCACTACAGATGTACAAAGGTGAACTTAAGGTACACATGGAAGGTAGAATTAATGTAGCACTACTTCAGAAAACAAATTTGCAAGATAATGTATTTATATAGTGTTCTACCCCAGAGACAAACGGTGTAATTATGCTGATTTTTTTTCTCCAAAGCACATATATTGTATATAGTGTTAGAGCTTTGCTCAAAATGCATTTTTTGCAACAAACTTCAAAATGCAACTAGACACACTACAAATAGTCTATTCAGCATGTATAGTGTATTTGTTTGCGTTCCCGCAAGACACAGAGGGAAGGAAAGAAGAGTGAAAAGAGGAGTAGGTTTTGTTCCCAGAAAAGCACTCTTATCCTACACGTACAATAAATCAATTGCAAACAACACAACCGATTTCAATAACTGATGTCTTATTCCCACCCCCTTTCTTGCACGTAGACTCAATGTGGACACACACATACACACAGCTTTAGACACCAACACATTAGGATTCTCATACAGCAGGGTCTTTTGTTTGTCACCATCTGTGCCTGGAAGTCTAAATCAAATGAAGCAGAAGAGGAAGGCAGCAAGAGAAAAGGAGTCTTTTCTGCTGGTGGAGGGCTGCTCTTCTGTCTCATCTTTGTGCTGAAGGACCTTCCTGCTGCACCAGTGGCCACACGCCCAGAGTGCAACAGCAGCAGAAGAATATAGAGGGGTTCTGAGGCGGATGACAAGCACGTGTGTTTGTGCATGCATGTGTTTGAAGCATGATTCACAGGCTCAGCTGACTATATGTGGTACACAGAGACTACAAAAATAAAAGGGGACTATTCATGGCGTAACTGCTGATGTTGTTTAAAATATTCTAGGCATACAGTATGTGTCATCATGTGTGTACATGCATGTATTGAGAAGTTGTGGTGAATGTGTCAGCTTTGCATGCAGGATCTCTTGTTAACACTGCTGCATATATTTAAGTGTATGCTCTTGAGTGCATATATTTTTGTGACATTGCATCCAGTCAGCATGTTGGGTGAAGAGAAAGTGTAGATTACTGTGCCTGCAAACAAGCTGTTAATATCCACGCCTCCTTTTTATTAACTGCTGCTGTCTAAATGGGCAAAAATGTCCATTATATATTGAATGTACAACTATTCTAAAATTATAACACTAAATGAAAAATATTTTACAAAACCTTCCAGACAGCAAGTTCGATAGATGAAAACACATCTCACATTGTTGCTAGTATGATTTTGTGCACGTTTTGCAGTGCATAGCACTCGTGCCTCACAGCAAGAATGTCCAGGGTTCGATTCCAACACCAGTTGATGGGGATGGGACCTTTCAGTGTGGAGTTTGTTGGCTCCTACCTGTGTGCAGGGATACGCCTGTCTCCGGCCACTAATATGACATCACACAGCTGTCGGGTCCTCAGGTACCCTTCCATCTTGCGGAACGTGACATCTGCGTGGGACAGAGCAGTGAACATACACTCCTCAGGACATGCACATGGTTCCAGCGATACACAGGAGGACAGCGTAGCACTGCTGTTGGACGTCCTGTACACATAGAGACAATGACACACACACAAGTACACAAAAGACACAAAGAGAAGGAGACAGAAGCTGTAAGCGCATGTGTTGATATTGATTCTCTTTTGTTTGTGACAAATAGACAGATGTGTGGAGAGAGCTACACCAGCTGCTCTGCGTCTTCTATGTGCCGCGTTTTTCTTTGTACCATTGCCTCGCGCGTATTCACTTTCTCCTTCACTTTTCAACAGGCTTACTGTATGTCGCCAAGAGCAGACAAAGACTCTTTAATGGTCCAATTACAAGGAGTAAATGGCCAGATAAATTTAGCTCACTTAAAAGAGAACTTGCCAATTAAATAGCTGTGGGAGCTGAGCCCATAGGATATGCAGTAATTTACTCTACTCCCTAATGGAACTCAGTTTCCTTGTATCTGTACCAACAATGGCAAACGAAGCAAGGTTTTGGGCCAGGATGGCTTCAGTGTTCACTACCCACTGGTGGAAGTGTGGAAGCCCTGGGCTGTTATATCTTATTTCATTCTGATGAGGTGTGTGAGAGTAAGAGCGTGCAAGTGTGTTTGTCAAAGATAACTAACTAAATTACAGCTGCCTTGTGAATCATCAGCCATCATGGCTCCCTAAGCAGCATTTATTTTATGAGAGCCAAGGCTGTACTTCCATTTTTAATTTAACAGCAGGAGTGGCAGGACTGGCCCTACAGCACCAGAGATTACAAATTAACTGATACTTCATAGATGACACCATTTCAACTTAGTTAAAGAGAAATTAAGCTCTTCTAGAATATGACTTGTGCATTCAGTTTGTTTCCAAAGCTGCAAATGAAACTGTCTTAAAATATGATCTTCCACATGTGGAAAATGACATGACACTTGACATTATGAACAAAAATGAATATAACACTGAAGAACACCAGAAGCAGACACACTCATTCTGCAAAATGTTACACAAATGGTAGCTTAAGTACACAAAATTATTTTAACAATAGAGTTGCTGATTAGACAATCACAAAAAAAGTCCCATGTATATTTTTCTAAGCAAAGAGATATGTCTTCCACTGAATAATTATTAGAGTGATGAATATATTTCAGTTGCAAACAAGTTCTTTAACTTTAGCTGATATAGTGAGTAGCTTCTCATTTCTTAAACAGCCATCAGTTTGTAGAGAGCATTAAGAATAGACTATGTTTCAATAGAAAAAGGTCATGTGGTTTGATGAGTCAAAATTGACCCTGTTCCAGAGTTATGGGCGCATGACAGAGAGAAGAGAGGTGGATGAAGTGATTACCCATCATGTCTAGCATCTACAGTTCAAGACTGTGGAGTCAGTGGTATGATCTGGGGTTGATTCAGTTGATCAGGTCTAGCGTCAGTAATGTTATATGTCCATAAAATGAAGTCAGCTCCTGAATATAGGCCTAGTGAATGACCGGGTCTGAGCATAAGTGAATTTTCTTCCCCGATGACATGGGCATATTCCAAGGTAACAAAGCCAGGATTCATCAGACTCAAATTGTGAAAGAGTGGTTCAGGGAGCATAAGACATCATTTCCACATATGCATTGAATCGTTGGGATGTGGAGAAGAATTTATACAGCAGTCCAACTCTCCCATCATCAATACAAGGCCTTGGCCAAAAATGAATGCAACTGTGGATCGAAATTAATGTTGTGACATTTATTGTGACATTACATATGCACTGTGTGGCACAAAAAATGCCACAGTAAAATGTGTGACTTATTTTTTTGGCCATGCAGTGAATTAAGCAATATTATAAAGTATAGAGTGTGGTCATCTTGTACATTGGCTGAACTCTTTCTACATCTCTGTGATACAAGAAAGTTTTCATACAGAGAAGCCATTAGTCACTGGCACTAAAACAACCCCTTTACTTTCATTATCAATTTCCGGTCATTTTTTTTAACTAGCATCCATTTATTCTGTGGTTACAGCTGTTAAAATTTCCAGATACAATTTATTTGTTTCTGGTCTTTATTTTAAATTGAAATTTGTGACTCTTCCCAATTATTTTTGACACACAGTCATCTAATTGGTGATAAATAATAAAGTGTATAATCGATAGGTGCAGCTGTTCTTTTCATTGCTTTATCTGTTCACTGTTCACCATCTTTTAAAAGAAGGATCCTTGCTGTTACTGTTTTTGTTTTCCATTTTTCTCTGTGGAGTTGATTTCATCACTCGAAGAATCTAAGAATAGATGTCATATCTTTTAAAGATATAAAAGTCCCTAAACTAAGTTTTGATATTTTATTTTGTGCTATATAAATAAAAGAAAGGACTTTTCATGCAAACATCTGCATTTGTGTGTGCTGATGTTGATGTGCTAAAGCAGAAGTCATCTTCTCACTGTCCTCTCTATCTGTCTCTCATCCTCCCACTTTCATATTATCGACTAACCTTTCATCCATCACACACACACTATCTTTGCCTTAGTTTTCTCTCTTTCCTATCCTTTTCTATCTCTCTGAGGAGGATTTTGGCTAGCTCTCTCTGGCCTCTTGTGTGAGTGTGTGTGCAAGAGTCTGTGTGTGTGTAGACGAATGGTGTGGCTAAATACTGCCAGAGGAGATGGCTTTGAAGTGGGGGAACGCTGCCTTCCAGTCCCCTTAATTGAGCCTGGCAGCCACTCAACATGGACAGAAAGAGGGGCACAGAGGGAGAGAAGAGAGAAACAGAGTGTGTTTTGGGGTGAATCCACACCACGCAGACAGATTTCCTTAAACCCCTGAAACAGGCAAGGACACTCACACAACTGTCATTCGGTGTCTCTCACCCTGCCTCTCTCTCTTTAACACATAAACACACACACCATGGTGAGAAACTACCTTGTCTGCTAACACCTAATGTAAAGAAAACCATTCTATAAAATGATGTACAGTGCTATTATGAAGCTGCTGTGGCTAGTTACTGTGTTACACTCTCAGACACACACATTTAGACACTTTTGTTTCCCAACACATTAGCAAAGGAAAGCATGAATGGACAGAGGTGGGCCGAGACAAACATGGGATAGGGATACAGAAGGAGAGAGGGGGTTACTGAGGGAGACGCACAAGGATTACAGAAGGAGAGCTGTGTAGGGTGAAGTTTGAGAAAAAGAGGGAGGAGGGGATGGGTGGAGTAGAGATCAGCCTCCAGTCACTCTGAGATTCAGAGTGCATCCCTTACAATGATCCCATTTGGGATTCTGCCACCCGTGTGCTGTCATACTGTACACAGGAGCTCTCGGAGACAGAGAAGAATATATAGCATATAGCAAACACACAACTCTACACATGTCCATCATAAAACATATATGCCCAGAGCTGCAGAAAATAATATTGATATCCCTATAGCATCCATAACACATAGAATGACACAATGCTTGTGTACCACATCAGGTTCTTACTCTATTTTCTTCAGTCTATGCTAATGAAGCTTGTGTGGAAGTACGTGCACATTATTATTAATCAGAAGTAATTTTCTGTGAAAGTGCTGCCAGACTCTTATCATCACTGAAGATATGACATCAAGCCTTGCATGACAATAAACCTCATTTCTCTCCTTTTCACTCTTCTTTCACAAACAGGGGAATCTGCTGTGAAAGTGAAATGGGTGCACAAATGAAGACCTCAGATGTTAACTGATTAAAAAACATATCTGCATTTGCTCCCACTGAATGCTGTTGCAAAGTGGGATAGTGTGCATGTGCATGCAGGAGTCCATGCCTTTCCTATGAATCATTTATATTTTCTGATGCCTGTCTTGGGAACTCAGAGTATGATAGGAGGCTTTCAGTTTGATCATTATGCCAGGGTAGTAAATACACAAACATGGACATGGGGTAGTGAGTAAAAGCTGGCGGATCGGTCAGTGAAAACAAAACAATGTGAATGTCAAGTGCAGTATGTTGCCACATGCAGAGCTGAGCCCTGAAGTCATATTGTTAATTTGACTCTGTAAATCCCATATTCACAAGAGAATGCATTTCTGTTTGTGTTTTTGTGTTTGGCTGCATGGTGAAGCCTCATTAGAAGGTTGAGAGAAGAAATCAGTGGACCACATGTTGTCCCAAGGTTCTCAGCCATTATTGTCTCTCTCTCTCTCTCTCTTCTGTCCATACTGTATGAGTACTGCCTCCTCTGTACAGCCCGTTTGGTGAATTATCAAATTCACTTTACATTTCACACGACACATTACAATTTCCAGTAGTTTCGAAAGCTACC
This sequence comes from Ostorhinchus cyanosoma, assembly GCA_029814465.1. Classification (NCBI taxonomy): domain Eukaryota; kingdom Metazoa; phylum Chordata; class Actinopteri; order Kurtiformes; family Apogonidae; genus Ostorhinchus; species Ostorhinchus cyanosoma. The sequence continues at coordinate 8,116,666 of JAPTYQ010000001.1, forward strand.
GTTAATGTTAGATACAAGTGTGAAATTACAACAAAGTATTAAATTGTTATTACAAATCTTAAAACGTATGAAACTATAAAATACACTTAGTCCCTTGTTTTAAAGTTCTGCCTTCATTTACAAACTTTGGTTTGGTTGGAACCTATCTGCAGTCCGGTGGCTTTTGCGCTTTACTGTCACATCAGGTTTAAAGGTCAAAGGTCCTATATGTCATCTAAAACCAGATCTCCACCTCGGACTCTCCTACCTGCAGGAGCTGGAGTCGGTTTCCGGGTTGTTGTTGTTTTCCTCGGTACCCGGCGGCGCCGCTGCCGCTGCCGCCTCATCTTCAACTCCGTGCTGAGCCGCAGGTTCGGGTACCAGCGGGGCCTCGCCGGGGGGCTCCATGCTCGAGAGCGGACGAGAGCGACGATGAGGTGGTGGGGAGACCCACGACAGCACCGCGGCGGAGCTCCTGCACTCAGGCTGGCTGAAGGAGCGGGTACAGGAGCTCCCCGTCGCTCCGCCCGGACCGCCCCGACTCCCCGCTGGATCAGCAAACTTTCTGTTACTGCCGCTGCCGTTGCACAGGTTAGAGCCGGCGCTGCCACTGGCCACCAGCCCGCCGTGACCCGCCACACCGGGGTTTACACAGGCTGAATTCGAGTTGCTACAGCCGCTAACTGAAGGTCTGTCTCCGGAGCTGCCCCCCGCTCTCCTCCCGGCGAAGTATTCTCCTAGAGGCGGAGAGTGAGTCGGAGGGACCGCGGGATGACCGAACCACCTCCATCGGATCCTGAGGATCTGCTTCACATCGAACTCCTTCCGCGAGGAAGAGCCCGAGCCGCTACTCGACATTCCAGGGCTCGAGACTGAGGAAATGGCGGGGAGAGCCCGTGCCGCTCTGCCGTTAAAGCCGCACTCTGAGCTGCACGCGCGTCTCTCTTGGCAACCGCACGCCCGTGAACCGCGACTGGAGGTAGAGAGCGGAGTATGGAGAGTATATGGACAGTCTGGAGGGGGGGGGCTCAGTACCACAGCCTTTACACACACACACGCACACACACACACACACACACACACACACACACACACACACACACACACACACACACAAAACCACTAACATCTGCCACAAGGACACGTTAATGTCACATTTGCTCAAAAATAATGTTACACAGACCACAGACGTTTTGTTGCACAGAGCAGAGAACACTACTGTCATTATCATTATCATTACTCCAGTTGCCAGACATTGGACTAAATTAATAATTGAACTAGAAGATGTAGGCCTGACTCAACAATTAATCTTGTAGCAACAGTAGGCTTATATTAAGGATAATATATACTAGGATAGAATACTGTTGTGCGATTAATAGTGAAGGTAAAGCGACTGTGGTGTAGCAACACTTCTTAATTGGTTCATTGAGATTTACGGTAAAAGTCAATGCAAGTACAATAAACATAGATTTAAGTGAGGCTATTGTCGCCATTATGTAGCTGAGTCTTTTTTTTTTCAACTTTATCTCCTTTATGTTTTCATTCATCTGATACTAGCACCACTCTGCTGTAATAAGCAAGCAAGTAGATGTAATGTTTGATAGTGAAAATACAAAATAGTCCACACCACTTTGACTCATCACACACAGGGACCCTGCTGTCCTTGAAAATGAAATTTCACTTGTCAAACTCCTGCCAGAAGCACACCCTGAGACATACTCACACTTCCTCCCTGGCTTCTAGTGTTTCTCCACAAATCACATCTCTACCAGGACTTCACATTCACTAGTGCTTTCCTCTATCTGCAATGCAGCAGCTATTCCAAAACAGTAATGATCAGTGGGAGTGGGTCCTTTGGGAGCCATCCCATCCAGACGCCCCGGGCACCCAGCAGACCAACCAGCCAGAACCTTCCTCACCTTGCAGTAACCTCGAGACAACCACAGGAAGTTCCAGAGCTATGGAGCCAGAACACAATGTGTACTGGGTGAACTCCCATCAGCGTTGGGGACGGGAATGCTTTAAGAGTCCCACTCTAGCAAGAATCAATAAGTCAAACAGCCGAGGTCAGTTTGTGATTTACACAGAAAGGCAGATGTGTTACTCATAAATTGGCCCTGCACTGTAAGAGCCTTAGCCCAGACACTAATTTCTTCAATAAATGACTGAACAGATGAATACAGTCTATTTCATTTTTGCTTAGTTTGAAAGAAACAAGCTGGTTTTCTTCCGTTTCAGGATGTAACTGACAGATAAGTGCAGGACCACCCTGCTGCTCTATCTGATCAATACTACAAAGTCAATACACACACACTTACACACACTGAGACAGACACGCTGCAGATGCAAAGAGGCATGAAAACAAGCAACAAAAAGGAAAAGGGCCAGAGGAGAGGATTCAGGAAACCAGTGAGCAACATTAGACATGTTTAGATGTTTTGAATGAGAGAAACACACACACATGCTTAAACCAAACAAAGCAGATATGTAGTTCCACTTCACAGACTTTCACTCACAGCTGCTGCCTTGTGACCAAGTGCAGTTTGGAGACGGAACTCACCCCATTAAATAAAGACTTAGTGGACCCAGGAGTTGAAAAGATCTTCAATATCCTGTTTCAGATTGTATCCGTGATTATTCACACCCTCTCACATTTCCAAGTATCAACCACGTGTCAGTTTTTGTCATTTTGCTTACACATGTTTTCTGGATGCGTGACTCATTATCTTAGAAACAGACACACGCTACCTATAAAGTCTATCAAAAAGGCATTTCTAAAAGTGAACTGAGGACCGATTTCCTAATTTTCTAATTTTTCACTCATCAAATGTGCTCAATATTCTGATGAGTGACAAATCAGTGTATCAATACACTCCAAAATAATTTCAATAAAGTAAAAAGGGTTTGTTTCTGGATAATTTGTTTTAATCTTTTTAAATAGTGAGCTTCATTCTGTAGAGATGTGTAAGCCTTTTGTATTTTCAGTGATATATTACAAACATGTGTGTGCATACCTGTTGTGAATGGTTATCTCTTCATTCTCAGATATTAAACACGAAGAACAGATTGTATTCTGTAATACTGTATGCAGTGCAAATAATAATCCAATCAAACCCTGATGTGCTTGGCTAACTGTGTTGCCACATGCATTCGTCATTATTTGTAGGACTGGTATGCACTCAAGGTGCTTGAATTCATATATCTCCTCCCACCAAACTGAAAACGGCTCCTTTGACAGTGATAGTGTGACTGGTGGTGTGATTCTGCTTTTTTTTGTTGTTTTTTTTTATGTGAAATTACTGATTCTATTAATGGAAATTACATACAGAATAACTTGAGGAACTTTGAAAAAAAAGTATGGTCTAGCCAAATGAGTGGAACAGAAAACATGCTTGTATTTATGCAGAACAGGTGTAAGATAAGGGTCTCAAGTTCCAGGTTTAACTGAGAGAAACTGCAGGATGCACAGAGAAGGACCTCTGCTGGAAAGGCCAGCTCTTCTTTGTTGTGAAATCTCCAGCCGGGGGTGTTGTGTTGTCCTACAAATTGATCTCGCTTAAGCATTGACCGAAAGTTTATGTCAGTAATCAAGGAAATACAATGGATTTCACTCAAATATGTGATTTAAAACCTGACTGTGTAATAATCGGTGAGATCTATTGGTGAACATTACTAAACAGCTGAAACACAGAAGTTTCTTCAGTGTTTGGTTTTTGCATTCTCAGCTTTTTATTGAAAGTGGTGCTAACTGAAAGGTGATAGTAGGTGATAGTAATGTGTGTATAGTTTTTATTACTATTATTAATTTTATTCTATATTATTTGTTTGTTTTTTAGGGTTAGGGTTGTTTTTTGCACTATCTTCATGCATGAACTTTTTTTTGCACTTCATTCTGTTGCTGCCATGACTATTTTAATTTCCTTGTTGTGAGATCAATAATGTCTAATGTAATGTAAGGTAATGTAAGGTAATGTAATGTAATCTGATCTAATCTAATCTAATCTAATCTAATGTACAGTAACATTGGCTGCAATCCACGATTAATAGCAAGAAATAGAAGAGGAAGTACATTGTATGTTACTATGGAGATTTGGTGGACCTCTGTTGGATATAAAAAGCTAAAGAAAAGACTGAAAATATCATTGTGAAGGTTAAATTCAATTTCTGCCGTTAGATTCCCCCAAATCTTACAAACGGAACCTTTAAATTATGTTTGAATGTGAGAATTAAAGCATTATAAATGGAATGATTTGATAAGAGGGAAAGTCAAAAGATCCCCTGTCTTACCATAAAAAAAAAAAATCCAATGCATTTCTATAAAACTCACGATGGAAATGGTATGGTGTTACTGGGGGAGGCTGGGAATGAGGCTCTGAGGGGGAATGAAGCTGAGGAATGACGGGCCATTCAGCTCTGGTCTCCTTCAGTTGGATCTAATCATCGACCACTTGGCAGGAGCCTCCTTGAGCCGGCTACTGTTATTGGTCTCCTGGCTGTGGTAGTCTAAGACTATCACTCAAAACTCTCTGGCACCGCTTTATGGCCATACTGCACTCTGGACACACACGTATGCACCGAAGGAAATGACACCATGAAATTTCATTCACACATGGTTCACAGTCAATATTCATCTTGTTTATGTGCGTTCACATATGTAGCCTTGCATGCACAAAAGCACACATACTGGACACACATGCAAATAGTACCATGCAATCGCATTTATGCACACTTTGTAGTCTGGATGTGTCCATGCTAAGCACTCAAATACAAATGCAGAGCCAAATAAAAACAGGTAGCAGCCGTCTGGGGAGAGCTGTCGTAAAAAACATTTTATGGAGCCAGAAAGTGAAACATTATCTGTCTGGCATGGCTGTGATGATCAGGCAGTCTCATATGACTGATGTTCATTGACTGAAGGCCTTCCTTGAAACAGTCTTACTCTGATTTTCTTTCTTTCTGTCGTCCTCTGTTTTCCATGTTTTCCCTTCTTTTTCCTCTTTTGCTCAATTTTGAAACCTCCTCATCTCTTCCTGTCTTTCCACCTGCACTATCCTCCATTCTCCTCAATCTCCTTTCCAACCTCAATTTCCAGCTCCCCTTCCCTGCTATTATACTCTATCACTCAAGGGAAAATGTGTGTGTGTTTGTGTGTGTTTGTGTGTGTTGGTAATAGTAGGACTGTGGCTGTGATTCCCTGAGGTGTAGACCTGCAGGGACAAAGCTGCAAGAGCCATTGTTCTATACAGGCACACACATCATGATTTGTGTGTAAACACCACCCTTGTGTGCCCACACACATAAACATATACATATACATATACACACACATGCACACACACACAGCTGTGAGAAATATGAATCATATATCTACTATATATTCTGCATGCATACACATAAAAACACAAGGACTCGCTTTCATTCAAGTCATAGCCCCTATATCACAAACAAGACAAAAGCACACATACACAAACACATGCACACAGCCTGTTTCTGTTGTGTAATCACAGTGTTGGCTGGTTCTGAAACTGCAGGCAAGTCTGTCCTTGAGACTCAGAGCAGGCTCAGACTGGCCAAGCAAATAATTACCACTCTACACTGACACGCTGTCTCCTCCCAACACATGGACCACAGAATTTGTGAATGTGTGTGTGTAACTTAATGTTATGGGGGTGTAAATGTGTTTACACAGTCAGATAGGGGACTCAGTTCCCTTAAAATGCAGCTCTTCTCATTGTGTATCATTAATCATTTTAGCTTTAAGACTGAGTTTAAGGGCATGATTAGGTCAGAATAATGCTGTAGCCATGTTTAACCCTCAAAGACCTAAACAACTGGAGGCAACCAAAAGCATCTACTGACCTAAAAGATATAATAGCATTTAAAGCACTAATCCTATCAATACATGTAAATAATTCAGGTAAAATGCAGTTTCTCAGCCCTTCAACATCATTACATATGATCCATTTGGATGTTCAAAAGCTGTTTAGTGATCATGGAAACACCCTCATCTTCTGCAACATTGACCCACCAATAAAACCCATGTAGCTTGACAAATGACAGTGGTTCAGATGCTTGTTTTTATGTTCAGTTAATAATTT
>JAPTYQ010000001.1:8125083-8141000 GCA_029814465.1 Ostorhinchus cyanosoma
AATTTAGGACATTTTACATTTAAAGCAGTGCATTGGTTGGCAGTACTTTATCTCTTCCCTGCTTTCTTTATATTTCTAGGCTCTTTCTGATCAATTATTCCTCACTATTTGACATTCACAGACTAAAGGTGATTGAACATTTATTCCTCACTATTGGATCCTCCATTGTCACTTCTGCATTCAGTGAAAATATGAATAAACTGCATGATTTTTCTTAGTGTGTTCCATGTTACATATCATTTAATTATTGAAGCATGTTTTGAAATGTCTTTTCATAATGTCTTCTGAGGTGTTCTGAAGCATTCTGATCAAGAGATGTTCCTTTCATGTGTTCTCTAAATATAAATGATCTGACTAAACCTAACCTTGAAAAACACAGTGATACACAAGAGAAGAGAAGAGCAGTATTTTTTGTAAATCCAAAGTATAGAGTAGTGCTAAAAAAATCAGCAGATAATGAGCATCTATGCCTTCTCTGCATCCATTCCTCCTTGTAAACACCCTCCATATTTACATACATTACACGTCTGTGTGCAAAACGACCCAAATGATCACTAATTCTCCTGTTTGTGGTGTGCTTGTGTGCACATGCATGCACGTGTCGGTTTGTTTGCCACTGTTAAAATCGCTGAGGCATGAAGTTTGCAGCTGCACACAACAGGAGATAATACACATCCTGAATTATTGATGGAAATGAAAACAACTCTATTTTTTTCTTTTTACTCTCTTTCTCTGTTGATGAGTGTCTTGCTTGCTCAGTCTCCCTTTCTCTTCTCTTTCGCATTTGGCAGTTTAAGAGCCCTCTAATGACTGCAATACACAACTGGTCTCTTTGGGTTTAGCTTGTAGCATGTACACAAAGTACACACATATGCACAAACCAGCAAATAGTGTCTATTCTTAGATTTAAAGCAGGTGTGCGTGTTTACTCTCAGTTGATGCACTCAGGTCTGGTGTGCAGGGCAGGTGGCAGGTGGAGGATAGCAAAGTGCTTGCTGTGCAATTCATCAGTGCTCCCCCTGTCACTTCTCTCTATCTCTGTTTCTCTTCTGCTCCATGGCTCTTTTTCCCATTTCCATAACTGACATTCTTTCACTGTATTCGCCCATCACAGCAAACCACATTTATGTCTGTGCTATTTTCCCTCTTTGCTTTTCTCCCCATTGCTGCAGTGCCCTCTTTTCCTGTTCACTCTCTTCTTCCTCAGTGGGGAGGGAAGAAAGGAAGTAGAAAACACAAGAGGGGGGAAAGAGATGGAAAGAGAGAGAGAGAGAGCATTTACAGCCAAATAAAGAGCACGCCTTAATAATTTACTCTGCCCTGTAGCCACAGGCCAATCACAGCCCATCGCTCCTGTAGAGGAGAGAGAGAGAGAGAGAGAGAGAGAGAGAGAGAGAGAGCGAGAGAGAATGCTGTGAGTGAGACACTAAGGGAGACAGTGGTATGAATAGACAGACAGATGCACTGGTATGTCAGAACTGACCTTCAATATTGTCATAGATTTATATATTTATACGTTAAGACACTGCAGTGGCACACATTGAGGCACTTTAGTGAAATCATTTTTGGTTTGTATCGTTATAATTTTCAATGTAATGTATGCAAGTTGAATAGATATGATTTTTTTTTCAATAATAGTAAGTTACAGCTTGCTTTGCAGATCAGAGATGTTTCATATGGCCTGAGTATCTTGTTAGGAAGTATTTTTTGTTTGGTGGTTGAGAAGTCAATGCCTGTCAGCACCAAATTTTTTGGCCACTTGTAGGCAGCATAAATACCTCATTAACTTACATTTATTTCATAAACTTTGTAGAGTATATGTGAAACAACATCTTTCAGACTTGTGCCGGCAACTATTATGGATATATTCCTAAATTCAATCTTAAAACTAATCTTTGGTTAATCCCAAGCCGAGACAGAAACTAATTTGTGCTGAATGCACCCCGGGAGAAACATTTTATTCACAACTAGAATAGAAACAGCCTCGGTCAGCTTCTACAACCCAACCATTAAGCCCAAGTGTGCACATGTATGCACGTAGCGCTATTCTCCACTAAAATAGACAGTGCCAGCACTCTACTCTCATCCAGCAAGCTCTCACATTGGTCAGTTAGAGGTAGGTCACCTTACCCCCTACCAGCCACTGATCCATAAACCAATCAAGCAACAGAGAAGAGATGAGAACGGAGACGGACACAGAGAGGAATCGACTGAGACAGCTGCAAGAAGAGAATTAAGATGTGGTCAATAGTTATTGCAATGGTGGTTAAAGACTGTTCTAGTGAGACTGAATGACAGCCCGGCTCCAGACCAATCAGGGTGTCCTCACTTTGACTGTCTGAACATTATGTCTTAAATCGCCTTCGTCCATTCCCAGAAAAGCAAAAAGAAAAGAAACGGAATGTGAGGCAGATCTTTACATACCTACACAAACAGCTGCATCTTGTATAACCATATTATAATCCTTGCGGCTTTTCAAAAAATTGTAAAATATTATTTCATCTTTTAAATGTTTCTTCTCGTCTTTGTCTCTTTGTCATAGAGAGAAAACAACCTCAGAGGACAGAGGAAAAGACTAATTAGGAATAGAAGCCAAATAAATGACAATACAACCGTAAATGTATTGATTTATTCATGCAAAATTTCTCAATTTTTCCGACTCTAGATAACCTCAATTCTCACATGCAATCATAAAGATAAAGCAGAACACACTCCTAAACCTTTTTGGATGAACTAATTCTAATAATTCATTCTAATTTTCAGACCTTATTTCTGTGCAGCTGACTTAAAGTAAATGCAGAAAATAGTCCCAGTGAGTCCACTTCAGTGGCAATCCATTAAATAAACAGCTGCCTTTTCAACTGCAACATCCTGGGATGCTGACATGTTGATTTATGAAGTCAACAACAGGAGGATTGTGACAAAAATGAGCATGTTTGTTATTATCATTGTCTTCCGGAAATATTAAGAACAGTACATTTGACAGCTGTTATCCATTGAACTATGGTGAGTGGATTTAAACATGAAAACCCCATATGCATATGCAACTACATTGAATGCAACATAAAATGGACAAAGCATGATGAAACTGGTTTAGAATAAGTAGATACAGGTGCTGTTACTGATGAGGAGAAGGCGGAGGAGGAGGCAGGAAGTCATGTCGCACACAGTGACAATGCATTAATCAGCAGGAGGTCGGATAATTACCGGAGGGGGGGCATTTAGAGGACGCTGACACTGCAGCTTATCAACTCATAACTGGCCCTCATTACTTCATATTTTAGCGCAAGGGAGCTTTTAGCGTGCATCTGCTCTATTGCAAAGATGAGAAAATGAATGAAATCATCAAATGACAGAGGAAAGCATTTAGTTTACAGTGTTTGTGTCAGAAGAGAGCCTGGAGATGGGCGATAAAATGTTAATCAAACAGTAATGGCTTGAATGTTTTAACTGATGTGCGATTACACTGGCTAAAAAACAATTACAATCGATAGGATAATGACAGAAATTTGGATAACGGTGGTTTATTTCTTTTATCCAAAGCAAAAAGTGTAGTGAACAGAAATTTCAGTGAAAAGACGGTGTCACGGAAACGTCAAGTCTACCAGCTAGCTTATTCCCAAAACATCTGCTTGCTCCTTTTCTTGCAAAAACATGAATAACATTACCCTGAAATTAAATTCTTAAAATAACACTTTGCTTTCATGGAGGAGAAAGTGCATGTTTGTCTTATGTTGGTGCTTTCATCTTTCCATTGCTGTTAGAAGGCTCAATTCATTCTGAATTTTGTATAAGCTGTGCTACAAGAGAAGACATGACAAGAATAGTCAGCTCCACTACTGTCCTGCAGAATTTAGAAGAAACATGTTATAGAAACCTTTTGTAGTACACAGTTGAAGAGCTCTATAAATAGCAGGATCATATAGCAGAAATAATGCATAATACAAATCTATAAATTCCTTTGGAAAGGCAGAAGCCAGACTGACGACCCAGATTGTTTCTCTGTCATCTTTATTTGTCTTTTGCCAGTGATTTACTCAATCTTTTAATGCAGCTACAGCTAAAATCAGTCAAATCCCATGATGCCACTGAGAGGACTGTATGATGAGCGTGTTTGCTCAGAGGCGGTGAAGGTTGTAAAATCCTTATGGCCCATGAGTGAAAACGTTCTCTAAAGATACAAGTAATTCTGCAGTGGATGCCGTTGTCAGCTCTGTGTCTAATGGGTTCTTATTTTAATGCATTTTCTATTTTAAGTGATATAAAGTAGAAACGTTATAGACTATCACTCTTGGGGGGCAATAAAAGCTTTAAGATGAACCGATTCAATTGGTGTTTGTCCTGTTTTATCAGCTGATGTGGATATACTGTATGTTGTAGCAATTAATTATGCATTTTACCAAGCTTTTGTGTGGTGTGTTTTTATTGTGTTTTTTTTCCTTTTTTATTATCCTGATGATATACTTCCATTGTTAATTTTTATTGCAACCCTACCTGCAAACCCTTTTTCCCTTCAGGACAATAAACTTTGATGGTGTGAAATGTGACCAATAAAGTACTTTAAGTCTAAAGGGTTTATGTTAAGTCATATCAACAATAACTGGCTATTCAAGAGCATAAAAAGACAATGGTTTTCAGTTATTTCTTGAAAAAAAAGTCTGCTTTGGGAAATATTCTTTGACCACTTTTATTTCCCAACAACCATTCCATGTGCTGGAGTGAAAGCACTTTGGTTGGCAAGCTTGAAAAAAAAGGGTGCAACAGGACCACATTGATTTTTCCTCATGTTAAAAAGCTTTTATTGACATGGCATTTTCTCACCAGAAAGGTTACAGCGGAGGAGAAAAGTGAGGGAGAGAGGAGGTGAAACATAAAGGGACGCTAAAGAGATGCCGCATCGTAGCCCTCAGCTCTCCTCACCTCACTTTAGCCCATATGGTGTTTGTGTGTTTGTCCTTTGAGTGTTCAAAGTGCTGCCTCCCAACACAGACAAGAAAAGATGTGGGCTGACGGTAAAACCTTGAAATTCTGAGTGAAACAACAGGAGAGGCTGTTGCATATTTCTTTACTAAGAGTGAGTGAGGCAAACAAAAGAGCCAAGGACACGAGTTACAGAACTGAAAGTCAACACAGATACAGACAAGCAGGCAGTGAAGCACACAAATTAGACCATGAGAATTACAATTCTGTGAATGTTCATCACCTTCAAAGGTTCACTTGTAACGTTAATCTTTTTGTGAAACATCATAATTTCTCCATAAAGAGTCATAAAGCTGCACAGGAGCTTCATCGCCGGAGAGCCAGACGACGCCCTACTGCTGACACAGCACTAAATCACCATGCTCCCACCCTCCTCCTCCTCCTCTTCCTCCTCCTCCTCCTGGTTTTAATGGAAAAACATGCTCACTACTCATACCTCATTTCCTTCCATTTCAATCCTATTTGTCTCTCCAGTAACTTGTTTTACCATCTAGCTGCTCACCATTTCAGAATACCTTCAACCCACTCAATAGAGCATTAAATAGAAAAGCTTTTGCACTTTTTATTTAAGCATACAATACTTTATGATAGAGGTGGCTTTGACAAAGCAAAGAATCTGTATATTTTTCATAACATTTTTGACGCTGGTAATGTTCAGCAGTTATTCATCAAAAGCTATTCAACGTATTGGCATCTTTTGCTTTCCATTTAGATGCTTTATTTGCTGTTACATTATCTGTCTCAACATTCAGACTCTTATGTATGAGGGATTCACAAATGTTGCATCTTATTGACTCACTGTTTGTTCATTAATGCTGCATCGGAACAAGCATCAGTCCATGCTCCTACTCCTGGTTCAATACAGGAGTGGCTGTTACCGTCAAGCATGCACACACAAGAAATACACAACAAAGTGTCTGGGACTTTTCATCACAAACACATTTAAACGTTGGTTACTTTAATGTTAAGGTGATTTGTTCCTCAACAAAAAACCTTGGCTGCACATCTTTAACTTGGTTGTCCTGCTGTTGAGTTTGAAATAGATTGGGGCTATAATGAAAAAGTAACTGGGGGAAAAAAAGAAAGAATAACTGAGCTTGACTCTCCACAGACAGTACAGTCTCATGCAATTGCATGTATTGTATTTGATTCTATGTTTTTCACAACTCTACAGGAATAAAGTCATCCACACCAGTGACTAATCCAAACATTTTGTATTAAATCATACAGATTCATGAGAAAAACTATGACAACTGGAGTGACAATGGATTTAAACATGTGTTTTGTTAATAGATCTTAAGAGATATGTTGGACAAAATTAAATGGTGTCAACAATTATTTCCAAATTGGACATTATGAAATAAGTCAAAGTAACACCAACATCATGACACCAGGAGGCACCCACTTTCACTAAAACTTTTACTTTGCATTTTGGTTTGTATGTTATTTACAACATATATGGTGGTTATGTATAGAGAGCTGAAGTCCCGCCCCTCAGGGACACACCCTCAGGTGTGTAGTCTTTTTATTTATTTATTTTACAATTTCGACAGTTATACAACAAACTGTTCTTTTTTGAATTTGAAAAATTATCTTTTAAACTGAAAAATCTCATGTGTGTAAATGACCCCGTAATTTGAACAGGATCAAAAATAACTTATCACACATTGACGGAACTTCCATTTCATAGAATTAAGTCCCATGGTCCCAGTGCCAGAAAGGACAGGACTTTGGCTCATTATACACTACTGAAGGTTATTTACCTGTTTGTTTCAAAATGTAGCACATCATCTCTATAATAGACAGTGGACCTTGCACTTTTGTGCTTCAAATTAAATGGGGCCAAAGACGTGGCTCAAAAAGGTGTAACTGTTCCAATAATTGAGATCCATTTCTGACATTTCATATAACCACAGTGTTTACTGTATATAACAGTGGCTTTATCAAGCTGCAAATGCAAAACATAGCTCAGTTTAGAGTAATGAACATCTTGTCTTTTGTGGAAAAGACTGAGCATATGTACAGATGTATTCTGGGAAAGAAGGCAGGTCTTATGAAACTGTAAGGTGTGTTAGCAGCAGCTGCAGTAAAGTACAGCAAAGAAACAGAATAGCTTTGAAGTGAGTTGTATAAATGTAGAATGAGGATAGTTACACCACAGTGGTTGATAGGGTGAGCTCATGCAATAAGAAATGAGTAGAGCAATGATCCTGAGCTTAAGTTGACTGAAAATAAATGAGCATCATATGTCATGTAAAGGTTCCTCAGCAAACTCGTTCTCTAGTACTTCTTGACATGAATGAATGAATGAATGAATGAATGAATGAATGAATGAATGAATGAATGATCAGTATAAAAACCAAACAGGATGACCAGAGGTTTCCTTGTTCTTGAGTTTCATTTGACCAAAAACACTTTTAGTTACAAATAAATGGAGTTGATGAAAGGAAACTTCAAATCCTTGACAGTTTAGTCTATTTGGTTTCATCATTGTGTCAAAAACAGATCCAAGGTTTTAAGTTTAAGCATCACAAGGAGGGAAAGATTAAATATACACCTTCTAATGCCTGAACTACAACTATAACCTGCTGCTTCCCACTTGCTTTTAAATATCCTCTCAGGTGCCTAAATCCCTAATCTCATCATGCTGTTACCTTCAATCTCCACCCTCCCTGCATTAGATTCTGCAGTGATGCAGAAGTTCCTAAAATAGCCAACATCCAGCATCTTTCAGGTGATTTCTCGCTGAGGTGACACTGCAGACTGTCAAACTGTCTGACGAGATGTACAGTTAATGTTCATCATCTTCAGCAAATTATTGGGTCTTGAAGAAAAGTTAAGTGCTGATAAAGACACCCTGTTTCTCACTCTGTTACTCACCACTACACATGCTCAGTCAGTCACAGTCAGCATTTGTACCGCACTATTGTGTTCATCATTAGATTCTGACTGCTGCATTAAAAGTGATAGATGTGTACATTTAGTAGTGTGTGACAGATGCTTCAGATGGTGCTTTCAGACATACTGAACAAATGACTTTCTAGATTGATTCAGATGATTAAAAGAGTCCAGAGGTGTTCAGACTCCAAAGTGGATATTTGCAATAAACAAAGTTACAGTAAACTTTAGAAGTTCTGTCAATAGTCCCTGCAGGCTGAGCTCATTACAGCAATAAATTTTCAGGAAAAACATTCAACATAATGATATTTTTGTGTGCCTCGGTTGCAAAGCTGTACCACAGTAAAGGCCATGATCATTAAAATCAAAAGATCGGTCTTGGGAGAATGAAAACGCTCCAGCAATTTCATATCAGTCTGCTGTTGATTTTAATATTTCTTGTGGACACTTTGGCAAATAAAACTTTCTCATGATCTATACCGCTCTTATAAAGTATCTGTCGCTTAGATCTGTAGAAGCAGCCAGGACACAGTTTGCTTCTCTTAGCATAATGCCTGAGAGCAGAGGAAAACTACCAGAGTGGTAGTGTATTTGACAAAATGTCTTTTTAATTACAGCAATAAAAACCCAGTCATTAGTTTTTACAGCACTTTGTTTAGGAGCAGAGTATCAGTTAAGAACCTGATGGTGTTGGTGGTGACATGAGAAAGATCAGGGTGTCACAAAAGTCTTTCCTGTGGTCATCGACAAGGTTACATTTACTGAGGAGACATGTTGGCCTATACGAACCAACACACACACGAACCCTGGCAATTTAATCCTATAACACCGAACATATCATAATTGATACATGAGTTTTGAAGCCCTTTACATGATCAGTATGATTTTTTTTCTTGAAACATCTCATGTATACAATTAGATACATGCAATATAGGACTGCACGATATTGGCAAAACTTGCGATATGCGATACGGGTGTACAGCATTGTGCTATTGATAATATTGCGATATTTCCCATTCACCCAAAGAAATACCAATTTCATCTACCAAGAAAATTGTTCCTTAATAATGTTAAAATGAGCTAGTTTTTTGTATGCTAACTCAATTATTTATGGAACACACTGATAATCCACCAGGGGAGAGGGATTCGTTCACCAGAGGCCTTTCCAGTGACGCTACAAGGTTGTCAGGAGGCAGAACTCTGCAAATTTTGAAAAGGAATTACCAATTTGTTAAACATGTTTGTGTTATATTATGTTTTTGTTTGTTCCAAATTAATACTATTTGAGCACTGACACCTAATGTGTCAAATATGATAAAAAATTGAACCTCGTACATGGAAATTGATATTTGAAAACATTTGTTTGTTTTTGTTGTTCAGAAGAACCAATAAAGGCCCTGGTTTCAAAGAACTGGAATGTTCTGTCGGTGATTTAATGGTTTGGGCTTTACAGGGTTAACTGATATCCTCCCATTTAGATACCGCAGCAGGAAGCAGATCCATAAAACAGGGGTAAAAGAGCATTTATAATACATTAATTTCCTCCTTCACTGGACACCTTGAGCCAGATTCTAATGCTTCCAGCCAATCAACTCTAGTTTAGATTCATTAGATTTCTATCAAGCTGTCAGGTTGAAAGTGAACCGCAGCAGATTCCCAGCAGTTTACTAATCACACACACATCAGTGGAGGAGAGCGGACCATACCTGCAGTTTTCAGACCAGGTTTCATGGCAGCTGGAGGATCCTGGGGGAGATTCCTGCTGGTCCCCTGCAAAATGTTAAATATTCAGTTCCACTTAAGTTGATAAAAAATGATTTTGATCAAGCATTTCACTCTCTTGGTAGTCTCCTAATCCACTGATACTGCAGGGTTGGAATCATGCAGCTGTGAGATAATGAACTAAACTTTAAATATACATGCAGGTTAAACAGCTTTTTGTTCTCTGTTTTACAAAGTTCCCATTACACCTAGGCCTACTGACATCCAGCAATGATTAGAATAAGGTATTGTCTTAGTGGACTGTGGTCTAATACCTGCAGTTTCTTTCACAAGATGTCCAAATGCAATGAATATGAAGATACAGCAGTAGCAGATTTGTCTGTGGTCTAGTGATGTTTGTGTAGTGCTGGCAGTTGGTCATTTGTTGACATTAATTCTATTTCAGAGGTGACAATATCTAGAGTTGTACACTATTATCACTGTGGATGAGCGAATGAAAGGCACAGTAGGTATGAATGAGTACAGAGATTTTCAAGGTAAAACTGGCCAGAGACATAGCATAGAAATCTGTGTCACAGCAACGTACACGGTTCAGATACAGTGGATTCAAAAATACTCTATTTGTTAAAGCAGCAGTGACTTTCATCATTAATTTTTCGTCACATTTGTAAATCCCGAGTGATAGCCTGCTTATCACTAATCCATAAGTCTATCCGTGCTAACACACCTAAACCACTTTCCTCATGGTGAACTACATCATAGCTCATGTTTGTTAACATACCAAACCCAAACTAAACCATCACTCTGGCCTTTTCAGAATTCCACTCAGCTGCAGTATGGCCACAGCAGCAACAAACACGGAAACGGCTTCAATGCTTCTTGCTGCTGCGTGGAATTCTGAAAAGAATCGAGTGATGGTTTGTTTTGAGTTTGGGATGTGAACAAACAGATGAGTTATGATGGAGTACACTTTGAAGTTGTTCACCATGAGGAAGTGATATAGGTGTGTTAGCACAGAAAGACTTATGGATTAGTGATAAGGAGGCTATCACTCAGGTTCTACAAATTTGTAGAGAAATGATTGATGATAGTCATATGCTGCTTTAAAACTACATACTATATATGATTGAAGAAACACATTCACAGTTAACATATTACAAGAACCAAACAGTTTATACTGACTATGAAGGGACTCTGGAGGAATAACCTGGATTTCTGCAGTTTTGAAATTTTTCATAATTTCCAGGAAGTCAACCCTCTATTAATAGAATACGTTTTAATATATTCCCCAGCTCTAATGCTCGTCCTGTTGTATACGTCTGGTCCTGATACACTCCAACATGACAAACAGAGACCGTTTACAGTCAGTGGACAGAGGAACCATGATGTCACCCACTGGTGTCTAAGCTGCTGTGGTTTGTGTTTTGGTCACTGCCATGTTGGTTCTCTGGTGCCAGAAGTGATCATATTTGGATAAAAGGGATATGGAGGTGAGCTAATGCTAAGTGCCCACCCACTGGCAGTAAAATGAGGAATTTCATTTTACATTGCGAAACAAAGTAATTTCACAATTTTATAGGTGGAATCTTTTAACCACAATGACAGTGGAGCTGCCTGTCATTTTATTAAAACACAACATCTTATAAAGACACACTTAGTAGGTGAATGAGCTGTCAGGCAGAGCTGTCAATGAAAGCCCAACTGCAGAAATCTGAGCCTTCTGACCCCAGATGTTATTAACAGCCTAAAAGTGTTTTTTGCTCAGTATAAGCGTATGGGAATCCGGGCTTTGTGGATTAAATTTTTTATTACACTTCTGCACTGGCTTCATGTAGGAGAAATGGAACTGGCCTCTTGATAACAAAAGCAGAATAAATACCTGGCTCCTATAGGGCTATTAATGGTCAAAAACTCAAGCTTTGGAGGACAAAATTGTCTCCTGTTTGAGTCAGTGTTTGTTTTGTCTATTCTGGGATATCATCGCTGGTCCTAACTCACATATCCTCCTGAGACCCAGCAATGCATGTTTGTCCTCTATAAGGGACAAGAGTTTCACAGCTTTAGTTTAAAAAAAAAAAAGTTAATTGCAAAGAACATTAAAATAAATAAAATTGAAAATCTGTGGCATCATGCCGTTTCCAATCAAGGCCATTACTAAATGTAAAAAAAAAAAGCCAAAACTTTTACTTTCCTGGGTCTCTGAGGAGGATACAGCAGGTGACAGTAGTGTGCCTCAATAATAGCCATAAAACAGAAAAAAGGGAGAAAAGTCCATTGAAATCTACTATAGAAACACAGTGATATACAGTAAATGGCTCATTAAGTAAATCATCTGATACACAATAAGGAAAACACAAAAATGTTAAATTATTAGTTATTTATTAATTATCCCTAAATGCAGGAAGGACTGGAAGGTATCTTTTTTCTTCTCTGACGGACAATTCAACAGCACTGACACTAACTGATATTTGCCCACACACAGACAAATGTGTTTTATATTCTGCATTCTGCTAACATTCATTCATTCTGCTGCAAATGCATTTTAGCCATGCACTTGAAATATCTGGAAATGTGTCAAGCAGCTTTGATTGGACATAGAAGGCTAGAATTTTTTGTCTTTTTTTTTTGGCAGCTTCCATTCCGTTCTATAAGCTGCCGACTGAGCCCTGAGAGAGGCGAGCCGCTGTGGAGTGGAGATAAGGTTCCACCTGCAAGCCATGCTCATCAGTGTGTTTTTGTGCGTTTGTCTGACTCTCTGTGTGTGTTTGTGTGTCTGCCCCCATCCCAGTCTTGCCAAGATAAGTGGTTCTCAGGCATCCAACCATAAAATCTGAGCTACACTAAACTCCCAACAGAGATCAAGTCCAGTGGTACAAAGGAAAAATCATATTTTTTAGTATAGTGTAAAATAAAAAAATGACCTCTAGCAGTAACACAAACATCTTTCAGCTTCTACTGTAGACGGTCTGTGGCTTCTACTGTGTAGAAATGCTAATTCAAGTAGTGTCAGCAGCTGTGAGATCAGGCTATAGGAGGCTTAGATTGTATCAAGTTTCTCTCCTTGGTTTTTCCTTCAGTAACTGAAACAGTGAGTATGTTGCTGTTTGCCCCCTTTAAAAATCGTTTCATGAAACCACTATGTTTTGTCTGGCCTTACTTTCCTATGAATCTGATAAATCAGGAATGCCTTGAGAGAAGTTTTTCAAATGTGGTACAAATATTCTGTTGAGGCTTTTGTGACAGTAGCTTTCAGTTCATGGTGGACATGTACTGACACAACCATGCAACAGTTAGGGTTCATTTCATATCAATTACTTGCCAGTAGGAACTCATATAGGAAAAGATTCTAGAGGAAAAAGATGAAACAGTTCTGCTTCTAAACCCCCATAGCACATAATGTGATGGGATGTAATGATGTAACACGCATCATCAATGTGTTTCTGTGATTATAGCTGGAAATCCATCCAGTATTTTCTTCCAAATTTTCCATAATTTACCAGGTATGTGTAGCAGTGTCTCAAAAACAAATACCACTGTCTGATTTTGTGCAGGTTGGGGGATAAGCCGTCCTCTTGCAGCTGTGGTTTTCATTTTCAGTGCAGCATAGCAGAGAAGTAGCTCTGTTGCTGTGTGAGGATGTTGAAGTGGAATTCAATATTAGCTTTCATTCATTCATTTTCCAAACCACTTTATCTTTACAAGGGTAGCAGGGAAGTTGGAGCCTATCCCAGCAACCAGTGGGTTGAAGGTAAAGGATAACCTGGACATGTTGCCATCACAAGGCTAGAGATGAACACAGCTACAATTTAGAGGCACCAAATAACCTACTAAGATGTATGTTTTTGAACGGTAGGAGGAAAGAGGAGTGCCCGGAAAGAACCCATGGAGCCAACATGCCAGCTCTGGGATCAAACTCAAGGCCTTGCTGTGAAAAGTGGTTGCACCATAATGCCACACATAGCTATTAGCTTTCAGTTTTTGTCAGTATATTTTGTTGCTTCTACTCAAGGTTGAACTGATCAGAAATTCTTGGCCTAAGGTCAATTTTGCTGTGACTTCACAAAACTAACTTTTGCTCAAGAATTCCTACACTTAAATGTTAGAGAATTACATACAAATATATATTTGTAAAAAAAAATGTTGACATTTAAGATCCAAAAGGTCAAAAGTAAGCTTTACTTTATCATTATAGATTATTATTCTTTACTATTATTGTAAACCATGTACCATCATATATAGCATGGTTTTAATGAAATCATTTACTGCAATCACACATCAATATAATGAGAAGTTCCATTTCATAATAAAACACACTTAATATATTTAATAACATCCCTCAGTCTTAAATACATATATGACAGAAATCAACATAAACTATAACTTGATAAGTGAGTTAAGGCGTATAGTGAGTCCACAAAGCATCTCTTTGTTTCAGATTCAAACCATATTTCTCTCTTTTTACACCAAATACACAAAACCTGCACCATAGTTCAACATCATTCATTTTACCCACAGCTATTTATACAAATCCACACCCAAGACGGCGCGTAACATCTCTACTTACATTCTGTGGATAGACGCTCTCTTGTGTTTTTACACGCTTCCATTTCTCACACTTTCTGAGAAAACGACAGGAAGTGTAATAGGAAGTCAGATGTTAAGCTGTTGCCTATTGTGTACATGTGTCATGTTGCATAGTTACTCGCCTCTGTATCATTTTCTGTCATTTTATGAGAGGTTCGAAAGTTGTAGGCAGAGGGCTTGTGTACGCCTGTTTGAACCCATGTCTTTGTGTAAAACCGAAGACGGAAGCTGAGACCACGAGTTACAAGTCATGCCTAAGCTGGCGTGAAGGAGAGTGTGGATGCGTTGGTGCGAATCTACAATGTGTTGCAACCATGACAAAGGCAGCACTGGTCAAACTTGTCATCCTCGTGGTCCTCGCCTTTATCATCTGCCTTCCAGAATTCTTCAGCTTACATCGAGGTGGGTCTGCTTTAGATAGAACTTTATCTACCACGTGTCTATGTTCATGTGTTTGACTATCAGCCCAGGCCTCATGAACCAAGAAATGATTGCTTTGCCTCCATTTTTTATTGAAACTTTATCTTGTAAAGCAGATCTTTGAAAGCTGTAAACATGATTTTGTTGAGCCTCTTTGTCCTGTTTCTTCCTCTGAGCTAAAAAGCTCTCTCACATAACTCCATACACATGACTGGCAGCACCTTTGAAAGCGTTTCCATATTGTGTTGCATTGAAAAGCTTGTTCTGTGTTTTGAGAGCAATGTGCGTTAGCCTTGATACTAGTGCATGTGCTTGCCTTCAATGCTTATACGTCTCCTCTCTGCCTTTCTCCCTGTTTCACTTTATGTAGATATCAACTGGAGGCAACAGCTTCCATTTTGGGATGTTGCTCTGATCTCTTGAGAGCATCTTCAGTTTTTTTTTTTTCTCCTTCCATCTGCACCTGCTGAGAAATCACTCTGAATTTTCTGTTTGTTTCAGTATCAAAGGTTAACTTCCACTGTCTGCCATACCGAGCCTGTAAGCAAGAAGAGCAGGTGAAGAAAGGGGAGCATCTGAACACTGGGGAAGACCGGAGGAAACATAAATGTGACCCTTTAGAGACTTCAGGGAGTGAAGAATGGCAGCAGGTCTGCACAAAAGGGAATCACGGCAACATGACAGGTTTGGTGTCAAATTCCCAGAAGGGCGGGAATGATCCAGAAGTGAGCTGCTTTATTTGTGAAACAGACACAAACATGAAAGAAGTAAATAAAAAGAACTCATCGTCAGGTATCAAGTTTTTGTGTTTTTGTGGAAGAACATAAATACGCCCATTTATTTTCTATGGATTCATCCATCATTAAATCATCTATCCACAGCTCAACATATGAACCTTGAGGTGTGGGTGGATCTTCAGTTCAGAGATGCAGAGTCAATGAATCTCACCTTATACGGCCACTATAATCACAGCTGCCTGCACCTCCACCCACCTGAGAAGGAGGAAGAGCAGGAAGATGATGAAGGGCACAAGGATGCTTTCTTCTATTGCCCTCCTTTGCTGCCCACCGTGCACTCAGCCAATCACAGCCGCTGCCTCCTTTGGCTCGCCAATCAAACAGTTTTGACTGCAACAGGAAAGGAAAAGCTGCCATGGAAACGCACTCTGAAAGGTCGGTGTCAAGATGAGAGAAAGATGGTGGTGTTTACTGTGAGTGTGGTCAGTGGAGAGGAGAGGGAGAAGGAGAGGAGAGGAGAGGAGAGGAGAGGAGAGGAGAGGAGAGGAGAGGAGAGGAGAGGAGAGGAGAGGAGAG
>JAPTYQ010000001.1:8199200-8215613 GCA_029814465.1 Ostorhinchus cyanosoma
CACACACACACACACACACACACACACACACACACACACACACACACACACACACACACACACACACACAATAAGCCTATCTGCACATTGCAATCCTGCCCCTGTTTTGCATATAAGTAGATGGGCGTTGTTTGGTATGTGTGCTGTCATGTCAGGTAATATTTCACGGCCTCTGATCCGTATTAAGCACTTTGTAACTTTATGTTTTACGTAACAAAAACAGTCTTTCTTTCTCGCCTGCAGTTACTGCAAATAAAGCTTGAACATCTTCAAAGGTCACCGTACATTTCAGTGTGATGCAGTCTTTATGTTTAGTCCAGTCTCCAAACTTTCAAACCATGTTCACAAAAACAGCCTCTGAAAAACACACCTGAACATCCTCAGAAAGTCATGCATTCCTCTGTGATGAAGCGTATTGACTGTAAATCAGATCGATTAAAAATGGTTTTAAATCCATTTCTAGCATTAGTCAGGAGATGAAACATCATCAGTTTGTTAAATTAGTTATTTTACTCATTTGTTTTTTTTTTGCTATATTTTGAAAGCTTTTCTCTGTTTAAATCAGTGTCAGTGGGACAGTGTATCCTGATTTTTTTTTTAATAATAATAATAATAATAATAATAATAAAAACCTCACAACCCAGTTCACAATAGTGCATAAGAATTACAATTTTGTGGATGAATAAAAGTTCCTCACTATTTTTTTTCCCTTTTCCACATCACCTTTGAATAGGTAGAGCAACCATTTTGAAAACAGAAAGTTACAACTGTGCAATATGTAATTTAAAGTACAGTGTTTCCCATAAAGTTGGAATATTTTTGTTTTCAGACACATTCCCTTTTTAATTTCTATTTTATTACACATCAGTGATTATCTTTGACCAGATGCAATGATTACATGTTGAATCCCAGTTACACTTTATCTAAGAATAAATCACATTGTCACAATCATTTCCTGAGAAGAGGGGAAAATAATTATTTTGACTTTATGGGCAGCAGTGTATCTTAAAATATATGAAATACTTTATAAATGACATCAAATACATGCACGTAGGTCAAAAAGTACATTATAGATTCATTGTTATCATTCATTCATACATTTTCTGAACTGCTTGGTCCTTTAAAAGGCTGAAGTGTGTGTGTTTGGACGGTGGGAGGAAGGTCGAGTCAGTGGAGAAGCCGTGCAAACTCCCACACCCACCCAGGGTCTTGCTGTTAAGAGGTGACATTGCACTACTGCACCACTACTGAACTTGTGTCAAGAACTTAATGCTTAATGAAGGTTTTTGCCTAAAATGCCAGAAATGGAGAATGACCCCCTGAGGAAAAAAAAAAAGTTCAATATCTCTGCTGCTGTTTGTTTTGATCTGAGGGAAAGTGGAAAACCTTTGGCCTGAGTAACAGCTTCCATATGCAAATCACAGGAACATGCTGTTGAAACTTGCTTCAGATATCTTACATAAGACATTTTCATACAGATAAATTGCAGCAGAAAGCGATGCATCTGCTTGTGTATGCAGCACTGCAGACACTAAAGCCCAGAGGGAATTTATCCAGTCATTCATCGCTGAGCTGGAATAATGCCGGGCTTTATAATGGATGGTTCCTTCCACGACACAATTACCAATTCTTGTACAAGAAGGGTGTGGCAAGACTGTGTGAAAGAGATGCTGGGCTCACACATAGTCAGTGTCTGTGCCTTTTGAGCTGAGTGTCTGTGGATCAGTGAGTATTGTGTGGATGTGGATCTACCAGCGTCATCACACTTTGGACACTTGGCTGTGTTTAGGGCACGAACGCAGGCTCAGTGGTAAGAGCTGTTGTTTAGGCCATGTCTCCAGGAAATGAATGTAAGTCAGTGCAACGTCCCCTAAAGTGATGGAAAAACCACAATGTGTGTGTGCGTGTGTGTGCATGTGCAAGTGTGTGTGTGTGTGTGCACATTGGGTGGGGGCTCTATGAATCTTCTCCCCACCCTGCAGGGAGTAGTGCTTCCTCTCCAAGGTTCAGAAATAACCAACAGACAGCTTTATTGTTCAAGAACCTGCCTGCTGTCACTGCCTACACACACACACACACACACACACACACACACACACACACACACACACACACACACACATACAAAGACCCCCCTCTCCTTTTACAGATCTGAATAACTGACAAGTAGAGTCTTGGTTACACCCTGGCTCTGAGGAAGGGAGGAGGGAAGGGAGAGGGAGAGGGAGCGAGCAGGGGGTAAAGGGAGTGGTTTTGTGGACACTCAATGTGCTGACAGGACAGCGGCGGTCACACCCAAACTGTGGCGCCTGACCTTCTACAACAAACAGCAACACCCTTACACACATGGACGCACACTCGGACACACACACACACACACACACACACACATCCATGCGTAACATCATCCTTCCTAGTTTTCTGGTGATGCTGCCTCCTCTGTGTAGAACATGCAGTTTCATGTTTGCACTTAATGACTCAGCAGGACCCACTGCAGTCTGCCCTCTTTCATAATCTGGACTTCTTTCTTCTTCCCCTCAAAGACAGTCTGCTGTTGCACACCTACTTTTTGTCTCTGTGTGTGTTTTTGTCCTTATCACAGTCTAGGGTTTCAGCGCAGACGGTGTCAAATGTCGTAAATACTCCAAAAGCCTTGAAGACAAACTGAAAGTGATTTGGGGCCATAAATAAAGAAGAACAGTCTGAGCATCCCTGTGAGGCTGGAATGAAATAAACAGGCTGTCAGCGACGTGCAGGTATCAGCCAGTCACTGTTACAAAGAGATTTCAGGCTTCAGACAGAAGAAACAACAAGCCCACAGACCAGCGTGTCGTCTGTTACCATCGGCGCTTGTTTCAGCCTCATAATGTGTCAGTTTCTCACCTCCACAATCATGACTATCCATAAATGCTCAGGTTCACAGCAGCTGGTTCTTAGTTTACATCCAACACATACACAACAAATTACACATTTATGCCATGTTGTTGAATGATTCATTTGGGTTGGCTTAATAATTGTAAGATTTTTATGATCCTTTTCTGTAGAAGTATTAATCAGTTCAGATGTCAAGTCATGAATTGGTGTCGCCTTAACATGCCTTCATGCTGTAACCGCTCATTAAATCTTATCTCCACACATCTTCTTTTATACCTATTAGAAGCAATCATTATACCTTCAAATCCACAAAAATATTTAATTTTTCTGTTCTGATGTGGTGTAAAATGTATTAATGTCACTCCTCTGACTCCAGCGTGTGAATGAACTCGTGTACATGTTTGTGCACGAAAACACTGTAAATTAAGTTTAGTGGGATTTACAATGTGCATTACTGAATATTATGCAACAGCAACATGTAAACACACAGTTAGGCATGTGGAACTGCAAAGTCTAGGTGGTATGATGAAATGCACACAGACGAGGATGTTGAAATGCAATGATTAGTATATGTGTGCAGTTTTCCTGCCAAGAATGTCGTTTCTTTGAAACGCTGTTGTTTTCTTAGAATGAATATTTCTCTTTAAATTACGGCTGGATGATTCATTCAGACAGATGTCTGTATGAGACAAACCGACCTGGTAATCAGAGATAATTTCACATTTGTCACTGTTTGATGTATTGCATATCATATTTTGGTAGGCAAAAAATTTATGTTTTTTTTTTAGTTTGTTTTGTTTTAACCTAGGGCATCTTTAAAGTTCAGTGTTTAAGGTGTCTAATTACAGAATGAACATGCAGTGTTCATAATTGTGTTTTCATTAATATATGAAAAAAGCAGTTGTTTTTCATTACCTTAGGATGAGTCATGTATATCTACAGAGGGAGTGGGTCTCCACTATGTTGCAAAGCCATGTTTCTACAGTAGCTCGGAGAAGACTTCTTCTTTTTTTTTTCATTTTATAGAAACAGTATTAAAGTGTGTTACAGTCACCTACAGTGTGTGAGTGTAGTGACAAAAAACCCAGAACAGACCAACAGAACCAGGGTGTCTATGATCACAGAGGAGGGGGAGGGGAGGGGTTCATATCTGCAACTTCACCCCCAGATGTAAAAGAAATTACACATCAAACCTTTAAAGGACATACAATTCATTCCAATTCAAATGAACATTCTGCAGATGAAAAACACGCTGCAGCAGCAGTGGCTTCGTGGAGACCTGGTGTCAACGGTGTCAGTACGATCAGACTTTACGGCCTCCGTCACTCTGAATTATCCAGGTGCTGCAGGTAAAGTAGCTGCTTATCAGGATTTAGTGCTGCAGTAGTGCTTTATGAGCTGTTACTGAAACACTTTGACCTTTTGTACTGACCAGTGCACTCTCATCTCAGCACTGGATGTGCTTTGAACGGGGCACCATTAATGATTACAAACACTTGAATTACTTTATATACCACATAAAAGTGTGAAGCTGATATTTGTTGGTGTTTAAAGGTGAGCTGATAAAAGGTGTTGTCTGGGTCTTTTCTGCAGATTGGATGAGAAGCAGCTTGATAACCTCTGATAACACAACCTGAGCAGGGACGCTAATGCAGCCCCATTATTCTATTAGACTGATCTAAACTTTTTTTATTGTGTGATGTTTTGTCATTTTACAGGTGATTATATTTGGTATATTTGGGCAGCCTCCGAAAAACACTGAACAGAAGGATAATAAAAAAGAAAATCCTGCATGTTTGTGCCACCCTTACCTTAGAGAGATTCTGCATTTTTTGCATGAAAAAAAACTGTCTTTATTGAAAACAGCATGACACTCCAATTTTTTTTAGATACAGTTTTGTTTTTATGAATGGACAGCTTTTTATTTATTTATTTTTAAGTAAAACTGTGAATCTCTTCTTCCCTAAAAGAGGACAAACACTCATGACTGGGTCTCAGAAGGTTAAGCTCAAAAGACAAAGACAAAAAAAAAAGCAACTGCATCAGTCCTGCATCAGTACTGACAGGGTTGAGTTCAGGACAACTATGACCACATACATACTTCAAATATGAAGTGACCATTCTTTGAATCCTGATCATTTCCTGCCTTGATCCAAACACTCATATACTGATCATGTTTCCCTCTTCGTTCTTAAATCTAACTTATCTAAACTAGTGCTGGCGGGTGTTCCTGCAGGTCATGAGGTGTAAAACAGTAAATGACTTCTTTAATGTATCCATCGGTGTTTGCCCCTCATTTCCCTCCCTGACCAGGCGTCCAGGAGCACACACAGGCCGCTGTCAGGTTGTCTTCCTCTCTTGCTCAGTGTGTTGTCCTGAGGGTTGAAGGCGTTACAGGCGTGTGGTGGAGCTGGATGTTGGACATGGCAGGGCTGGGCTGAGGTGGAGTGCGGAAGGGTAAACAGATGCCAAGTTAAATAAAACAAGACTCTGGGCAACGGCACAACCTCTGGCAGTCTGCGCTGCCTGGCAGGAAGACACATAAACACACACTGTACACATCTGCTGTATTTACACACAGCACAGGCAGCGGCTGCTCCTGCTCCCTGTTGGTTCACTCAGCTCCAGCATTAGGAAAATCTGTCCACAGATGCCGAGTTTCAACCGCAGTCACGCAAGAAGCCTTGGGTCCTGAATAGACAAGATGTTTGTGTCCTTTTCAACCTGTACCAGTGGGCGCTCTGACACGGCAGGTGCACACACACTGCACAAGATCTGTTACGACACTGCATGATTTACCACAGACACACACACATGATGGGCAGGGCAGCTCCACCGAGACTTATGAGGCTTACAAAAATCCACTTAAGCTTCCAGGAGATCTTTTATAGATTAGTGCGCTTGATTGAAGCTGTTTGTGGTGGTCTGCAGGGCGCGGCTGCAGACCCAGCAGTCATGCAGTTTACCTGCTGATCGGCCTCAGAGGACGAGGGCGTGTCTGGCTTCTGAATGCTTTGTACAGAATCTGATTCTCTTTGTTGCTGCTTTGTGGAAATCTCCATTCAACAGAGTTGTTTGGTTTGGATCAAGACGTGAGCAGCTCTCCTCACTCAGACTATTAATTATTGTCTTACTTTGATGACAATGCGATTTTTTGGCTGATCCTCCTGGGGAAAGTGTGAGGTCTCGCCCTCTTCTGCAAAAAAGGTCAAAAGGTCAGGGTCATTTACAGAACGACATCTGAGGCATTTAGGTGGAAAACATTTACTTTAAAAAAACTTTTTTTTTTTTTTTAATCAGTTTTCATGTCAAATGACATTTCTGACAGTAGACATTTTTAGCCCACAATTCAACAGTAAAATTAAGGTGATAACTTCTATTTTATAGAAAGAACAGAAAAACATGATACTTTTTCTAAACCTTTAAGAGTCAAACTAGATGAAAAAAGAGGATTTTCACTGGAAAAAATGCAAAATTCAGAGGATAATATTACAATAAATAGTGATAAATCATTTAGGAAATATTAAATAGAGAAAAATTCATTTTGGAACTGCCACAAAAGTCACAGTGGGTCCTTATGGGTCAAAATGAAAGGTGTCTTGAACTATGTTAAACTGAATTAAACAAATTTACCTCAGTATGTGTCATTATTAAAATCAACCTTAAAATGAAAAAACAAAACAAAAAAAAAGTTGATGCATGCAACTGATTTTTAACTATTTCGATGTGTTTTCCCTGTGTGTTTCATTTTGAAGCATCTTTTAGAGCGTTTTTAAAGTCACTCAATGTTCAATTTAACTTTATACATTTTAATTTGACAAAAAGACCAGGTGTAATAGTTCTGATCGGAGTGAAGGTGCTCGCACAAGCATCCTGACAAATAAGCAGCTCAAACCATTTGGTTAATTAGTGGGTGTAGTCAAACAGGAATGTGAGGAGAAAACAAGTTCTGTGAAATCATACATAACATTTTACCTGTTTGAGGAAATGCAAATGTCAATAAAGAAGACACAACAAAGACCCAGTCGTCAGAGGAACCCGCCCCAAAAACAAAGGGCCTGTTGTTAGTACATACACAGCTTAGGTAGAGCTATTAACTCTTTATACAGGTTGTTTTTTTTTTTTAATGAGATATCTAATTTTATTGTAAATGGGCATTGTCTGACATTCATTGAGGTTCTTTCTTAGCTGGGGTTCTTTGGTTACACACACACACACACACACACACACACACACACACACACATAAACCTTATGTGCGTTGCTTTGACGCTGGGTGTTGTACAGTATGGGAACTCTCATGTCAGGTAGTATTTAAGGAAACTTCTTACTGCCTGCTGTTCATTATGTTTATCACCTTCCTTCTTGTTCTCCTGCTCTGGGCAAATGAGGCCCCGCTTTGACAACGAGAACACACATATAATGGATTCCTGCAGATTTAACCTGAACACATTCCATAAGGGAGAGGCTACTGCAACCCTGCGACCCTCTTGAGGATAAAGCAGATCAGAAGATGACTGACAACATACCATAGTCTAATAGTCTAACCTTAAAACAATCCTTCCTCAACATGAAACATTACAGAAACTTGAGGTTGCCTTCATGGACTCAGATCCCCACTACTGACTGCAGAAACTGATTTATGTCCTCATAATGTAGTAAAGACCCAGAGCACACACACCTTGCCCCAACTTGCCTTTTCTTTTACCTAGAGAGCAGTTTGTTGAAATAAATGCAGGTCTGTGTTTTAAATACTGTGTCCTGTACATTTCCATATGCTTGAAACCTTATATCAACGGCTTTCAAAGTAACTGGCATGTTTAGACCAGATCAGCTGCAGATCAGACACCTGCCACACACCCGCGCAAACGTACGCAAAAACACCAAATGAAAAACAGCTTCTCAAAGGGTACGAAATATATTTTCAAGAACAGATTAATAATAGTTATAATCAATTAAAATGAAGAAACAAAAACATGTGCAAGGACAGTCAGGAGTAAAAGCAAAGTATCGTTACAGTGTAAATCAACAGATTTGTTGCAATCAGTGACGTGCTTGAATTCAAGATAACAGACAAACACTTGTACATGTTCACATACAAATGCTGAGCTGCAGCTTAGGTTGAAGCGTTTCAGTGTGTTGAATACAGTAAATGATTAACTGCTGACAGATTGTCACCATAAAACAAATTTTTGATTGATCCGGCTCGCCGTAAAAGTCAGATCCGTTTCACAATTTGAAAGGCAGAGCTACTGTTTGGAAGTTTTCAGCTGAAACTGCACCTGCTTCCCTTTCTACACAGATGAATCAGTATATATTTAAAAGGTGGAAAAAAACAAGGATCTGACATTTGTCAACATTTATTGTGCTGCTTTTCTGATAAACTACCTGAACTAGAACAGAGAGGATCTGGGAAATGATGGATATAAAACTGTGGAAGCCTACAGAAGTACTTCTGAATATGAGCACCGCTGTCCAACATCTTTCAGCTTATATGACGTTCAACCCTTTACAAGAACACACGTCTTCATGAAGTTTATTTCATCACCCATCACTGCACCACTTGTCTCTTCTCTTTCTTTGGAAACTGCTCATCTTTGTATTTATTACTCATTAAACGTACAGGCTTTCAGAATAAATGAGTGTTTGTTCGAGCTTGGTTTACAAAAGTAAAGACATTCTTTGGGTGCTTTAGCCGTGAAGCATCTGACATATTTAAACAAAACCTCTTATAGGAGCATAAAATACATTAGTGACGACACTAACAGACATTCAAAGACGAACATGTACAGGTGCAAATGTTTGTTTTTAGAGAAGAGGAGCAGTGGGACAGCGCTGTCTTTGGGGGTTAATGGTCAAATTAATCACATTCATCCAAAAAATGTGGGAAAACACTCAGGAGTGTCATCCTTTAAAACCATCCACCTATTCTTCTCATTTCCTATCCTTCCATATCCTTCGTCTGTCCTCTTTACATAAAAACACTTTGGAGGTAAGAGGAGGATAAAGGTTGCGGTGGGGAATTTTCTCTTCCTGGGCCTTTTATTTATTTGTTCCACAACCAGCTCCTCGTCTGGTCGTCTCTACCATTTGGAAGAAGTGTGAGTGCAGTTGTGAGCCCTGTGGAGGTGCTAATGGATGGGGTAGGGAGTGTTCAGTCCTTGTGCCCCTGTGTATCTTTAACCTCAGTGGGTGTGGCCAGTGTGTGTCCGTCAGGGGACGAGTGGATGCCGAGGCTGGCGAGCAGGTCTTGAAGCCGCGTCACGGTGCTCAGCAGCTGCTGCTTCTCCTGCTCCAGCGCTGACACCTGTTCTTTCAGACGGCCCTCGGAGTGGACCAGAACCTGCACTTGGCTCTCCAGGCTGCACACACGAGCGTGGGACACCTGAGTGGGAGGGAGCAAGACAGGAATGAGGGGTCAGGACAGAAAAAAACCCCAACGGTCACATGTATTTCTCTGTGTGTGTGTGTTTACCTGCAGCTCCTCAAGCAGGTCGAGGTTCTGCTGTCGGAGGCTCTGATTGGTCCGTTCCAGCTGCGCTGCTCGCTGGTGCTGGTTGAGGGTCGGAGGTGTGTCGAGAAGCTCATCCTGCAGAACGTGGTACTCAACCTCATAGGCCTGGAGCTGCTTGGATACATCCATCCCACAGACCTAATGCACACAAAAATTAGCACAGAATCTTAAAAACAACTCATGTTCAATGATATCGTCTTATCAGATAAATAATAAAGGA
This sequence comes from Ostorhinchus cyanosoma, assembly GCA_029814465.1. Lineage (NCBI taxonomy): Eukaryota > Metazoa > Chordata > Actinopteri > Kurtiformes > Apogonidae > Ostorhinchus > Ostorhinchus cyanosoma. The sequence goes on from JAPTYQ010000001.1 coordinate 8,208,808, forward strand.
ACCAAAAACCAACAGTATTTACACAAGCAAGAAATAAAAAGCCTGCATTTTCAAATTAGAAAACCACTCTAAAATTTCCGATCCCCACCAAATGGAAAACCTCTGGAATGGGATTGAGAACAAAGATGGATGGTCACAAGCCAGCGAACAAAGATGAGCTGCATGCATTGTTGAACCAGAAGTTACAGAAAACATTAAACAACAGGGACGACTAGAGGAGAGTGAGCAGGATCAATGAATGAGTCAGTCCATCCAGTACAAGCTCCTGAACCCAAGTTAAAACACTAGGACTGTGTTGTTAAAAATGTATATTTGTTTTTTTTTACTTTGTTTGAGATCCGAAAACAATGCATTTTTTTTTTTTACTTTGATAATAGTCAAATTGTATATATTTTACATTAAACACAAATAATAAATTTTCACATAGCTAGAAATACTAGAGCCCTTAAAGTCTCAAGTTTTGTAGAAATGCTATGATAGCTCTTCTTCCTCTGTATTTCTCTCCTGTCCAAATGTACACTCCACATCTGTTGGACTGTTGGTCGGATCCCCCCTCTGTGGAGCTTTCTGAGGTTTCTACCATTTTTTGTGGGTTTATTTGGGATAAGATTTTCACTTCAACTGAAGGACAGTCAAAGGACAAATGGTAACAATATAAAACTAAATTGAACTGATCTGTGTTTGCTGAAATAACTGCCAAAACATGTCAGAGAAAGACAGTATCTCTCAGAGAATGTTTGATGTGAATGTGACTGACCACAGTTTAGACAAATGATGAAATATGCTGTTGTCAGACAGACTTCAAAAAAGGTGGAACTACTTCCAAGCTTCAGGGAAGGAATCTTAAAAAGGTCAAAACACAACATATTTCAATTTGTTGTTACCATTCCCTGTTGACTCTGACTGAAGGTCGGCTAACAAATAGCTTATCTGCAATGAAGTTGGTGCTGCTACTACACAGATTCAGTCAGTCAATGTGATTTTGTTGTTACTTAACCTGTCTGTTTAATATTCTTATGTGACAACAGAAATTACAGAGGCATCTATGCACACAAGGCTGTACACATCCTGCTCAATATGTACACTCCCTGTTTTTTTGTTGGTGAAACTGTGAGTCATGCCAGCGCTAACATATGGACAACCTGATGTGGATAAATGGCACCAGAGGGAAAGTCCCAGCACACTGGTGCTTGACTCAACAAGTCTGACATATCTCATGAAAATTATAATGTAAAGGCACACTTGGTAAACTGTAGCATACTTTGATAACATTGTTATACATGTTTGAGTCTTCAAAAACTCCTGTCAGCCCCTCCCATGTCAAGGCAACTGACAGCATTCACTACTGCACAAGGTAAAGGTAGAGGTGTAATCCTGACACAAATAAACACAGATTAGAGTAATTGAAATATGACAAATAAGTGTGATCATGATGCACAGGCAGGTGAGGGTGAAATGACTTCACTGATTCTCCACCCAAGCGCTGCTGTCACCAGCGTTAAAATGAGCAGGCGTGGCTGACATTTATAGCCTATGTCAAAATATCACTCTTGTTTCCTTGTGTAATCATAGCGCAGTAACATTATTTCTTTATAACTTGTTGTAAAATCTTACAGGTAACACAGCTGATGGATACACTGAGAAACACTGACTATGTTTATTAATACCAAAGCAACATGCCACATATCTTTTATCATATACAAGATTAGGCACGTTAAAATAGGTCATCTAACAATACATCTGCTTGTTACTGAACCTATAAACACAGTTCTTCATTTTTGACGTGGTGCCCCAGTAACTACTGCCACCTGTGGTTTACAGAGAAGTCTTGTGATGTTTTTTTTTTCATTGAAAAGACCAGCACCAGCAGTCATTTGGTACTTTGTAAACTAAAAGCTGTCAGTCAGTCAGAAAGGTGGATTAGCTCTGTTTTCTGTTTTTATTAAATAGATTGGCATTGGTTTTTATGTAATCTGCTGAAAACACCAGCTCATGTCAAAGAGCTGAGTGTTCAAACCACAGTACTGTCTTGGCAGTTGTTTTCTCAAAAGGTCATGAACTCAATTTAGATGTTTCTAAACCCACAAAATGACAGTAAACAGTAGTAGGGTGATCAGTTATTGTGTATTTTCCTTAATTCACGCATATTAGAGTCAGATGCTCCCTGACCTGGTTGATGGTTTTTTCCATCTGCACCAGGCCCAGATTAGGCAGAGTGGTCTTAATGAAGTCCACAATGGACTCGAGGCTGTCATGCTGCAGGATTAGAGGTTTATGGCTCCCCAGCAGACTTAAGGCCACCTTGAAGATGACCTCTGACCCCTGCAGGAATAACATATCTGACAAAAGAGAGAGGACAGACGAGTCACAGTTAAAAACAGTTTTCAGAAATGGAAACATGAGACAACAATGGCAGCTTTTATCATTATGTTTTGTGACGTTAACTATGACACAGCTCAACTTACTGTGTTGATTGGTGACTTAAGGGGTTTTTTATGATAGATACTTTGACGTCAATAAAAAAAGGTTGAGCAAACTTAAATATAGCCCTGAGAATAGGTAGAGGCAGTGTGCTATAGGCGTGTGCATTTGTGTGAGTGTTTTGAATGAATCAGGGTGGGGTAAGGGTTAGGCAGGATTGTCTGAGATCACACAACAGATTAAGGAATGGGAGAGGAGGTGTGGAGCCTCGCATACGATATCAAATGATACCGGCATGCACACACACAAACACACAGTGTTATGCTCAGATGAGCACAAGGAGCCAGGGAGTCTGGTTCAATGACTGAGCACCATGTAAGAAATTAGGCATGAAAAAAATCACTAGGATGGAATGAGGGAGAAAATAGACAGAGAAGACGTAAAGTAAAGGGGCTGTGGGTGTGATGGTATTTACACAAATGAAATAGGTCACTAGAGAAGATGACAACATTCAGTAACCAAGTAGTAAAGACATTGTCTCGAATGTGTCTCAAGACAAAGACGGCTCTGTGGAAGTCTGATGATAAGGGTTTGATCACTACCAGAATAAAATATACAATACATATTCAAATTACTTTTTGCTTTCATTCAGATATTTACTTTGAACATTTTCCTTTTGATCCTGTTCCAGATTTTACTTCTGCTTCTTTGGGTACAAAGGGAAATTGTGGAAAACGTCTTAAAGGAAGCAGAAAGAGTTGAGTGATAATTCTCAGAACTTACCGAAGACTCTGGCAACAAAACCAAGGGGGAAGTGTGACGCGAAGAAGGTGAGAAACCAAGGAGTTGCGTACAAGCTGGGTCCGATCTCCTGCTGCTCTAGGTGGCTATACAGATCCCTGTGGTAGTCATGGAGCAGCCGTGACAACTGGTACATCTGAATCTGAACCAAAAAAAAACCAAAACATATTCACACAGGTCTGACTGTAAATACGTGAAAAGATAGGACTGGAGAAGCTGCTCCGGTTGAAACTGTACGATCCATTGGAATCATACGTCTCAGAAATTATCAATTCCTTCTGTAAATGATGACACATCTTGATCTAAATTTGCAACAAAAATAAGTCACCAAAATGAGAAAGATCTGGTCCAAAGATGACAACAGTACTAGTTTTAATGACTATAAATTATGATTTCAACAATAATTGACTTAATGTCAATAGTAAGATATAAAATCTTTCTATGCATCATGGGCTTAAAATCCAGAGGCTACATTTACAACATACCAATAACATTGTATGTTGTAAGTAACAGTAGAGGTTTGCACACCTGAGTTAAAATCATACCTATTTTCAGTTATATTTCTAGACAGTTCTTATCTTAATCCATAGAAACTGGTTTTGTGTATTTTTGGGTGTTTTTAAGCTTCACTGGATCGACAGTGGTAGGAGATAGAGAACAAGGGTGAAGAGAGTAGAAGGATAGAGTGAATATTCCAACCAGCTGGGAATTCAACTGAGGACTCACAGCTCGGGGTATTTGCATCTATTTGGTACATGCACCCTATCCTCCTGTGGTTATGTATTTAAGAAATAGCTGAAGCTGACACGCACACCTTTACAAATACGCCTCATGGCTGTGATGGCTGTGGGAATTACTGGGATTGGCTTCAAACTTCTAATGTTGCTGCAGAATGTACAGCGTGAAAAAAAAAAACTGATCCATTTTAAGACGAGGCTTAGAAAATCTCTAGAGACATCTCTGCTGCAGTCATTGCTTCCCACAAAAGGGAATTAGAAAGCATAAATGAGACAAATGTGAAGCAATAGTCCCCACTTCCATTACAACACATGGTAAACTTTTCCACTCCTTGAAACACAAAAGACCTTTTTTCACAGCAGCCATTTTGATTTGTCAAGGCAAAAAACACATGGGGTAATTGGTAGACTGTTATTAAAAATGGCTGCATCCCATTTAGGTTTCTGAATTTCAGGTCTTGAAGTTGTGTACGCTGCCTCACAGGAATGGCCTCCTGGGGCACTAAATGGAACAGGGCCATAATTAATGTTATCAGTAACACCTGTGCTTTGCCTGCTTTTACAAGCCAAAATGCCTACTGTGAAAAAGGTCTGCTACAGTGGGGTATGTAATAAAATCAAGATCTAGCCTGATTATACCCAGTATACAACACTAATAACACACGAGTAGTTCTAAATAGGCTCCTCTTAACCCCTATAAATTCAGCTTATATCCTACAACGATACAACAGAATGTCTTAACCATTAACTCTTTAAATTAATTTATACTTACAATGTAGCTTCAATTTTCTCAATATGTTTGCTAACAGTTGGAACACTCTTAAGCAGCTTCAGCTGAAACTGGGTTCTTGTTTGTGCCATCACCTCTGACTGAGATAACGCAAGATGATTCAACAGATTGATGAATGAACATGTACATATGGTGACCTGTGACTTTCTCTGTGATATAACTGAAGTATGACAAATGTATGAGTTACACAGAGTGGTGATATGTCTGCGTCTTGAGTTCAGATCTAGATAAACAAATGTGTGTAGAGCCTGATTGATTCTGTAAAGGAATATGAATTGTAAAGATACTTTGTGCGTGTAAATCCTACCTGCAGGATAATCATGTCAGGCCTGTACTGTTTGCGGAGCCCCATGTCATACATTAGAAATTTGAGCATGTTGAAGGCATCCTCCTCCCCCATGTGTAACAACAGCACTCCTGCAATGAAGGACAGGCCTTGGCAGTAGCCCACCTAGAATAACAACAAAAGAAAATTTGACATCCAGGAAAAGACAAAAAAGATTTAGAAAAGTCGACAGTTTAGTCTATCTCAACAGGGAGAGACTCTTAAAAAGAAAGTGGAAGATTAAAAAAAGCATACCTCGGGGTCCAGCAATGAATAGGCCTTCAGCAAATTATACAAGGACAGCTGCCCTGCCCCCAACTGGGCTTGGAAATACGGATGAGTGGGAAAAGTGCGACCTGTGATGGGGGGGGAATCTGACGTAAGAAACACTTCACTACTTACTTTTAGTATGAAATTTAGGCTCATATGACACCAAAGAAGTTATTTGATGTTTGTGATTACAATGACATGCATCTAAAAATAAAAAAAACAGTTTGAATAGATTTGATTTATTACATTTCATGTGACATTCTCCTGGAAAGAAGCATAGTAAACTGGATTAGGCAGAGCGTCTGGGTGTATACATGTGTTTGAACAAAGCATAAAGTCTGCTAAACTTTGCCTTAGGGTGCTAGACCTAACACTTTTTTTGTTGATATTACAATGGTGCTCAGTGTGTGAGCATGTGCCGACCCATTCCAAGAAGTCATACATACTAACATGTTCTAAAAACCCCACGTGAATGTGGCTTTATGCAGAGACTCAGCATACCCTCCTTCAGAAGCTTAACCTGTTAAGGTACATGAGACATGTACCTTTCAAAAATGACAACATAATGAGGACCTAAGATCTGTAAAAAGAGCATTCTTAAGGTGGATGAGTAGTAATTGACAGGTGTGTGTGTTTGTGTGTGTTTTGGGACTGAGAACGTCTTGACCTACAGTAAGGATAGAAGACAATGATAACCGTGTGAGTGCGTATGTGTGGAATGTGCTGTGGGCGCTCGATGGTCATGAAAATAATGCAACAATCCCTCCCCTGCCTGAAGGAAAATGTGTCTGCCTTCCATGGTGTATGTTGGTCCTTGGAACGCTGATCCTTAGATCAACTCTAGAATGTCCTTGTGTTCACCTTGATAAAAGTTTGCACTTTTTGTACTAATGAAAAGCTTGAACGAGTTCAGCTGGTTTACATTTTCCCCCTGCAAACCTACTTATTTCAGTATGATGAACACAGGCTCTTTCTTTTATCCAGCAGTGCACAACCTCTTCATATTAGTATGTGTTAGCGAAGTGTCATTTTATATGCTGGTATCATATCCGCCCTGCTCGCTGTTGTGCGAATAACATGACAGGCAACTGGAACACACACCAGTCACCATCAAAGTATGGTTGTCTTTATTGCTGTGGGGATAGATATGTGTATATACAGTATGAAGGTGTCATGTGGGTGGGGTGTAGGTACTGTGTGTTTGTGTGTGGGTTTCTGGGTGGAAGGTGTTATGCACATTGGAGGGTGAAACTGTGTGATTTTGAAGACATTGAGGTGAGGTATGTAAAAATCAACAAATATGTGGATCAATTTAAAGGCTCAAGCTTCGGGTAGATAATACTGTGTGTGTGTGTTTATGTGCATACATGTGCACAGCATTTATTTAGTTTGAGTTCAAGTTAAGTTGAAGTAAAAAATAAAGCAACATAAACATGCCTGTATGTGAATGAATTGGCATGAA
>JAPTYQ010000001.1:8216748-8248998 GCA_029814465.1 Ostorhinchus cyanosoma
AAACCACATTAACCAAATTAACTGAGAGGTACACAAAAGCACTTTGTTAGGCAATAGAAACTATGTGGAGGGGAGAGTTACATTTGGAGGCACAATTCCTAAGAATATCTTTAACTCACTAGAACGTTAGAAGTTTGAATTTCATTTTTTTATGGACTGATATTTAGTACAACAAATGTAATAATAATGCTAACCTTTGAAACCCTTGACAGAGATCCCACTCTTTCCCTGAAATTATTTTCCAGAACTTTTCCAGGACATTTTCAGCCGCTACAGAGACAAGCTATCACATCATATACTCATCTATTCCCCTGTCTCATTCTTTGGACGTGTTCTTTTCTACACACTTTTCTACACATTTACTCAGATTGTTTCTGTTTATTACTCAGACATTTGATGTGCAGTCTATGGTTATTATTTATCTATGACAAATTATTATGCCAAATGCATGAAAGAATAATGCAAACACACCCACAGATTACAGTGTAGCACTTGATTAGCCTGACAAACTGGAGTTACAACGTTCAATTGGACCATTCCTAACTCTACTTTCTCTTCTCTCTTACTTTCTCTCTTGTATTTCCTCTAAAAATATTTGTATATTTTCAATAAATCACTGAAAAACAATTTCCTTTGTTTCATCTCAGTTTAGGCACACAAGGTCAAAAGGATAACTTCACCGTTTCCAGGACATTTGACCTTTTTTTTAAAAAAAAAAAATCATTTTCCATACGTTTTCCATGACTGGAAAATTGGTCAATCATTGTCCAGGTTTTCCAGGATGCATGGGAGTCCTGCTTGAGTATGAAAGATTTGAACATAACGACCCAACTGTCGGCATTCAATAGTCATAGAAGGAACATTTTCATTAGTCTGAATTTGGAGTTTTACTTTGAGATGATTTAGAGTATATGAACATATGCCATCAGCTTTCTTCATAATACACACACTTCACGTTTTAATGTCACTAATCATTGGCCAACCTTTCAATATGCATGTGTCTTCTGAGCTCTTGTGTTGTGCTCAAGGTCAAGGTCAGAAATGATAACCTTGTTTTTGGGACATTCTGATACTAGAAAGCCATGTGGAAGTGGACAGAGGGGTAAAGTCAGCAAAATAAATTATTTTACCATGACTGTAATACTAGATCATATAATATGGGATGTATTGTTTGGTGCATTTGGGAAAATGGGCCAGACCAGTGATAAGGGGAAGGGTTAACATACATATTTAATGAAATCAGTTTTGTTACAACATGATGTTATGGCTAAAATGCTTAATGCATATTTACAGAGCTACATACATACCTTGTGCAACAGCAGCATGTATAGTCTCAGCGTCAAATTTGACCTTTGCCCTCCCAGGGGTGCCCAGCATCTTCTCCCACACCAGAGTGACCTCCTTCAGACATGGAGTGATTTCCTCATAGTCAAGCTTTAAGCGCCTGTTTTGCAGATCACTTTCTGAGGCTACAAAAATAAGTGTAGAAAACATCTGTGTTAGCAATTAAAAGGCATACTGGTAGTTTGTACATGAAGTTAATGATTTCTGACAGAATAAGCAGAAAAGATTGTAATCCACAGACCCAGGCCAGTGGTATGGCCTGATGACTTCAAGTATTAGACAGACGGTTCTTACATATTTCTCATTTACAAATTGTGTATTTCACACACTAAAACTTCCTTAAACATTATTTGACATTGGATTAAAAAACACTCAATAAAACACTATACAATACATATTGGTTTATGTACTTTATTCATCTAACATTTGCAAAGTTGTCAGGTGTATTACTTGTCAGTCTTGGTTGATGCAGGGAATGATAGGACAAGATGAAGGTGCTTTTGCTCTTGCACATGTCTTAGAATTGCCACTTCCTCCATGTTGAAGATGGTCAGTGATTTCACACACAGCTTTGCATCTAGGTTACTTTTCCTATGTGCAGTTCTTAGGCAGCCAAAGCTTACATTTGGGGCAGTCAAGCTAGAAAGCTTGACCTGGCTTCTGTTCTCTTAAAGAGTGGTAAATATTTTACTTGAGCTGGATACCTACTCCAAATACTACAAAAAACTCTGCTTGTACAACTTTTCAAAAACAGTGATCCAGATCTGGAAATTCAACTCCCTTGTTTTTCCTGGAACCATGTACAAACAGCATTAGAAAGACAACTGTGTTGGACCAGCTATTTAGGTAACATTGATGTCATGAATGGCCTTCATCTGAACTTTTACGACATCCTGTGGCTTTACAGTAGATCAATACAGCTGCTGCCTATACAGCATGAAAACTCAGAAAGAAGCAGATTTTATTGGATTATATAGTAAATGTGATTTCATGTTTTATCAAAAAAATACTTAACACATTAGTAGGATGCTCTCAATCCATCTATTTTTTGCAAAAATGAAGCGAATCATCAATTAACTCTAGAGGTTCCCTGGACACGTCAGTGGCAGCAAGACGGAGTCTCGCTGAAACAGTTTTGCACATCACTTTTACACCTGCCAGAATATTACACAACCTGTTTTTTTACACACCCTGTTCCTCCATTTCTGCCTAATAGCGTGGTAGGAACAATGACCTTCTTTTTGGTTTTGGGTGATCAAATGCATTGGGGTAGCTCCAGCTCTGGACTTTCATATTAACACATCCTGTAAACTAAACAAAAACTGTGAATTCCGTTGCAACATGTTGATACCAGTGATCAAAGAAGGTGAGGGCACACCCAGAGCCCCTCATCTGGTTCTCTCTTTTTGACAACACCCTTCCTCTCTCCTTCCCCTATCTATTCTCTCACAGTTACTCTCTTCTTCTTTATTTTCTGGTAACACTCGACTCTTTCTTCTCATTCAATCCCACGTTTGTCTCATCCTTCAACCACGTTCTCCCTCTCTCATTCCCTTATGGATGTCCCCACCCTTTCCGCTCATGTGTGGTGTCCACCCAGTGACCAGCTGCAACTTGGCAATGCTGGGGAGAGTGACATCATCACTATGAGACAAGACAGACTGCAGATACTTTTCAGGAAACCAAGGGGGTTATGCATGTAACTAATGAAAAGGATGTAGCTGGAAAAAAATTAAAACACCACAAGTTAAATGAGTAAAGGTGTATCCAAAAATATTAATAATAATAATGGAGGTTAAAGTTTATTAGTTGTGCAAAATTAGTTACGCATACAAACAAAACGTAATAATCTTAGGAAACATACAGAACCAACTAAAATCTAGTATGAATCCATTGTATATTAAAGTAGTATTAGGATGAATATGTCCCAGGAAGTCGAAACACCTTTTACAGTTAATATTTATCACTGGCTTCTCAGAATGTCCCCACAGGTTTTCCGTCTTGAGCCTGGTTGAAGGGATTTACTGTGCCTAAACAGTTTAAGACCAAAAAGTAGTGGGAGTGACCAGGAAGGAGTATTGTGGGTAATAAAGGACGAGCTTGGACAGAGTAGATAGCGGACACACCCAGAGCAAGAATAGATGCTGAGTGAGAGGCCATAGCCCTGCTGTCTGTCTTATCAGCTGTCTGGTGCAGGCAGAGTCTAGTCCATCAGGACTCGATCATTGGCTATAGCCCAACTAGCGCTCAGTCTCTCCTTGCCTCCCTCTATCCATTTCTCTCCCTTTTCTGTCACAGGAACACTCCACCCTTGATAACACACAACAGGATAACATACCACACCCTGGAGCTGACAAAGATACACACAAGTTGATGGAGAAGCGCACACACATTTTCACAGTTGACCCACAAAGTAGGCAAAACAAGGAAAGATAAACAGATAGAATAGAGGACAGGGAGTTGAGCTCCACCCAGATAAACAACGAACAGAATGGTGGAGTGCACCCTGTGGGAGGAATAAAACACAATTAAACTACAAACACCCCATGAAGCCAGCAGACACTGCATGTCAGTTTAAGGTATGTGTACAAGGAAGACAGAACCGAATGAGGTTGCTGCATGGACTTGACACTCTTACATCAGTACTGACCCACATTGTCTCCATCTTCACCCATCTATAGGGAATAATTGCTACCTGTGTATAGACAAAGTGTTGTGAGTTTGTGGATTAATGGTTTGTATATAGTGCAGGTAGTTTGGGGTGTGGCGCAGGTTTAGGTGTGTGTTATGTGCCAAATGGGTCAGAAAAGAGGTGGTGCATTTGGAACACGCTTCAATATGCCTACCAAGAGATTCATGCACAAACAAAACTAAATATTATATGACCTGGAAAACTGCAGCATGCCTAAATGTTAAAAACAAGGTCTCAACTTCTGGAGAGGCAGCCTGCCAAATACCGATTAAAGAAAGACTTGTTTGCCTTGCTATTTAGCCTCTTATACAACTTATCAAGAAACTCAACAGATCTACCAAGGAAGAGATGCCAGTGTGGCTTCATGACATCAGTGCTGGCTGCTGTTATTGTTTTCATGCAGACAAAGGAAGCAAAGCAAAGCCAAGTGTGCAGGAGTAGCAATAAGACTAATTCAGTAAAAAAACTGTATCATACATATATACATAAGTAGTATACTACACGTCACTACAGAATCATTATTTATATGATAAACTTTTGTTGTAGAAAAAAAAATGAGATAAGGTCCGCACAACCTGTGAGCACCAAAGATGATATTTATTCACCAAATATCTTCTTGGGAGCTCACAGGTTATGCGGACTTTATCTTATTTTTTCATCCACTGTTTTTTTGGGATCCTGTACACCTTTTAGCAACTGGATGTGCATGCCATCACCTCTTTTCATAAACTTTTGTTGTAGGTAATTTATTAGTTTTTCACAGACATTTTGATAAGCCATGTTACAAGCAACTGCAGTATGTGTTGACCTGCCTAAGCAAAAGTGTCAACATGTGTTGTATCATTCTTTCAGATGGAATTTACTTTTATTCATTTATTCAATCGTGCTTGAGTGCACAAATATTCCATATACAAGTTTATGTATGCACTTCTCGACATGTGTGTCTGCTGTTGAGGATCAGAACCAGCCAGCAGCTTAGATCCAGATGACATGTACAAACAGATGCTGATCAAACACCTATCATTCAGCCAACTCACCCTGTAGTTTCTGGTTCTCCCTCTCCATCCTCTGCAGCAGGATCTGCTGCAGAATGGCCTTCCTCCAGAGCTCCCTCAGCTCCTCTTTGCTCCTTCGGATCTTCTCCTCAGGTACCACCCTCATGGACCCCATGTCCCCACTTCCTCCAACTCCTGCCTGGCCAGGGCAGACGCGACCCCCATCTAGGCAGGAATCCCCCCGGTCTGAAAGACATACCACATTCTACTTTAGTTTAAATTTAATTACAGCATGGTGAGTGGTCACTACAGAAGCAAAGAAAGTGTTAAAAAGACAACAGAGGAAGAGTGGCTTAAAACTTGGGACTTGTGGAAATATTGGGAGAAAGGGGGGTGCAGGTTTCAAAATATATGTATAGAATGTAAAAATGTATTATGCTGAGGAGAAGAAAAGGTTGCATATAATTGCAAAACAATATCTAAACTCAAAGAACTCAAATAATACACAGATTTTTTTTATTCAATTAAAGGTAATACATTAATTTGGTATTTCTGGCTATGGTTTCTATAATGCAGGAGACAAAATGCAATAATGAGCAATTCAATCACCATTTTGGAGTCAAAACTGAAAAGAAGCTGCATAGCCTCCTTTCTCTTTCAATCCCCTTGGACACTCTTGTAAAATAAAAAATAAAATGCTAAACATAGATACATTTAACACAGTTGGTTGAAATGCACAAAGAGAAAAAAAAAATGTGTTTGTGTGACTCCACCCAAAAGTACAGGGTGGATCCCAAACCTCAAAATACCCTGTGTTGTTTAGAATAAGGACATAACAACTATCCAGATAGCAATAGCTTCTCTTTCAGTTTGTACTAACATCACAGTTTAGTTGTACCACACACACATACCATAGGTTAGCTTAGGCATGTACATTTTATGCTAATCTTTACAAACTACCTTCCGAGCAAAAAGTAAAAACATGTAATATAAGTCACCTTTAAAACCAATAAAAAAAGACAAGGCTTCATATATACACACACCATGACAATGGTGTTCTTTGTGCCAGGTGTGGTTTACATTGATGTATATACCTTTGTGTCTGAGTCACAGACATTTTCTAAGACGTGTTGAAACCAGTACAGTCACTATACAAACATACAGTCCTTAAGTTTTAAGAGAAGCAGAGTTGATGCTAAACATACAGTGGACATACAGTATGTGCAGCACATACACTCTTCAGGGAAATACAACATTAGTTAGACAAACACAGACTGCTGCAGTACAGTCCTTCAACAGGACTAAGTTAGTTTTTAGATGTAAAAATTATTGCATCCAATTCCATATTCTTTGTAAGCTGAATATATCAGTTTCCAATGCCTTTAGCCTTTACCTAACCTTATTGATAAGAATTACAGTGGATGTCTAACCTAATCCTAAACCAAGATGTAACGCACACACACACCCCCTTTCACCTCTTTTACAAAGTGGCACAGTCCACTCCCTCAGCAAACACACAACTTGGACAGAACCAGGTCCCGACTCACACACATGCACACACTCAGAAACTCACTCACACTTGCAAAATGGGTCAACAAGACTGGCGCTTTTCTCTGGCGCTGTCTGTGTGTGGACTGTCAACATGACCTTGGGACACCACCACCACCTCCCCCTGCACACAAACACTCGACACACCCATGACCTCATAAATGTAAGTGTGTTCACGCACACACGCACACAAACACGCACGCACACACACACAATTTAACCCAACTTGCTGCATTCAACCAGCACAAAGCCCACTGCAATGACTATCTCTCTACAACTGTAACATTTTCATGTTCCATTAGACAGTGAAACTTTTTGCATCACAACAGGCATAAACCTTGTGCTTACATGAACAGCATACTCAGTGAAATTGCCACATTACTCCTGCATTCCATTTATTAGAATCAAAACACAAATTTCCCACTTATGCACAGGGAGTGAACAAATTAATGAGAACACCTTAAAGTCCTTCTTCACTCAAACATTTATTCTACACTGATTTTTTTCACTGTGCAGAATGATATCTGTAGAGTGCAACAGTTAACACTATTGGGATGTTTTCACAATCATATGCATTTTAAAAGTATAGTAATGAACTTGACCTTTGGGAAAGAAAGTCATATTGTGTTTCCAACTTTTGAAATGGCATGTTTAAAAACCAAGAAATTTTCACATTAACAGATTCTATTCAAAAACGCGCAAGAAATATCAATTGGAACATTTTTGTAGAGAAGCTATATCATGTAAATTATTTCTCAATGTACTGGGAAGGCTAACTGTCATTTCAGTGTCTGCAGAATCTTGTCAAAGCTTGCATGTGCAAAATGTGAGTTTGCTACCCCCATGTGGAAGGTTCAAAAAGGTACTCTCCAGAAGCAATACCTGGCCTCCAGATGCACCAAATGTACTGCTACCGTTCATTGTCAAAATCACACATTTGTATGCTGCCTTTCAATGGGTACCTTAGTTGAAGAACTTTAAAGGCTGTAAATATGGTTTTAAAAGAAGCTCCTCATTTTATCAAAAATTGGCACTGGAGTATTAGACCTGAAAAACAGCAACCCCTTTTGGTGTTGTACATGTCAGTGCAGGTGGAGCTACACCCTGTGTTTAATTTACTGCATCACTGCCTTCACTTTCACTTAACAACACTAATTTATCTACAAGTTAATGACTGAAATAACACATAAATCTCTTGAATCCATGACAGTGCAGCAGAAGTACTTACATCTGGTACCAAACCAAGTTTAACATGATCTATCTCCATTTGTTGGCACTTCTGTTGGCCTGCGGATGTTGGCACATTCCATGTGTGCACAGACCGTCAGATGACACATGCCACATATCATATGATGTGGTACTTTTTACTCTTCAAACTATTTTATGGGAAGACTTCTTAAAAACCCCGATACCAGCAGTAAACGGTGGTCACCTGAACAGCTATGAATGACTTCAATTACTGTAAATTACAGTCAAATACTCCATTTTATTTATCTATTATTAATATGAGAATAAAAACTTTTAGTTTACATAGAAATCATGTTTTTGATACCACTGAAAATGAATTTGTGAAACTGTAAACAATGTGTGACATGGAATTTAACTACACAATAAAAGATACCATATATACTTGCATGTCTTTTTCCCCTCCAGGTTTTGTTTTTTTTTTAACGCAGAGCTCTTCTAACAGGCACTACTACAATGAAGCAATAGTGCAAATATGTTAAAACTTGCTCTGACAAATGCACACACGCATACATAGAACACCTCCAGTGTATATAGGGTATAATTACTTAGAAGACAGTTCTGATGATGTACCTGCACATACATAATCTGTGTACAGACACACTTTCCAACAGATACACAGTTAAAGACTCAGTGTAGGGTTAAAAAATATGACTGCCGCTCATGTCCATTGATAACAACATGACTTAAATTTAATCTTGCTTCTAGTTTTAGTCATTTTAAGGCCACAACCAGCTTTTGGGCACTGGCATTCCAAGCCTAATCCTTTAGAAATGACAATCATATGCATGGAAATATAAACTGCCAGCTAAAATAAAAACTATTGTGGCAAGATGTTCTGCACCTACGTTTGGACTATAACCATGTGCACAATTATTGTCAGGGGAACATATACCAAGTCTACACGGTTCTTTGGCAACTTCTATTGTACAGAAATATTATGGGATGAATTTACAATCTATATTTTTTTATGAATCAATTATTCACTCTCAGTTTTCAGAGCAAGTGCAATAAATACAATTTAATTCAATTCAAATCTCTTTATTTGTCCCCAAAAGGCAATTTGAGGTGAGTAATTCAAGAAGACAAAGTAACATATTTGGCACTTTTTTTTTTTTTTTTTTTTTTAAATATCTAGTGATCAGTGTAGGCACCTTTCTTTTTAATAACTGCCATAAGTCTTCCATCCATGGAGTCTGTCATTTTGTTGATCTTATCATCATTAACTTTTGCTGAAATAGCAATCACAGCCTCTCTAATGCTGTTCAAATAAGTGTGTAATTTGTATAAATTGTGTAAACTTCATGTTTGAGAGGGGCTTAAAGTTCTCAATAGGATTTATGTCTAGTAAGAGAGGTGTCAGGCCACTATTTGGTGGTGTTTCTTCACTGGTTGGCTGTTGAGCAGCCAGCCACTAGAGTGCTTAGATGCATGTGATGAAGCACTGTTCTGCATAAAATATCATGGTCTTGAAGGCCACAGACTTCTTCTAGGACCACTGCTTGATGAAAGTGTGTTCCTGAAAGTTACAGAAAATTTGGATGTTGATTTTCAGTACCGTATATTTTCAGCCTAAAAATGTCCCTCTAGCTCAAACTTAAAGATAGCAGTCCATATCAGTATCCTTCCTCCACCATGCTGCTGCATTTTTTCTTGTCCTTGCATGTTGAAACCCTGTTGATTATTTGAGACAAAACATTTGATAATCCTGTGGTCATGCTTCAATAGCTTGGCTATTTCAGGAGCATTTCATCCGTCTGAAAGGTATTTTACAATTTTTGACTTGGATTTTTTATTCCGTCAGTAAAATCTCTTTTTTGACCCATTTTACCTTAAAGCAGCTTATGACTTTCATCATAATTTTTTTTTAAATTTGTAAAACCCTAATTAATCCATTAGTCTTTCCATGCTTATGCACCTGAATCACTTCCCTCACGGTGAACAACTTTGAAGATGCACACAGTCCATTTGTTTACATAAACCGAAACCTCACTTGGGCCTTTTCAGAAATTTTGCTGTGAACTTTAAGTAAAGAATAAGCCTAATAATTCTACACACTGGAATATACAGTGTTAATCATTTTAGATCATATGCTTCATTATTCCACATACATATGTATCACCTGAGAATAATTATATCCACTTTCTGCAGTCCAAACAGAAAGTCGATGAAGTATTAAAGGTTCACCCAGTCTGAAAATGCTTTGTGTGATAAAGTAACAGGATATGCATCATGTGTACATGCATGCATATTTACACAAGTGGCTTAATCTAACCATGTTATCTTCATTTGAAGGATACATGCTGAGATTTACAACTGGAGCATGCAAAGTAATCCTAGCTATCCCAAGATCTTACTTGTCAAATCTCTTTTGCAAACAGACCCCATATGCATAAAACAGAGCTGAATTTAGTCTTCACACATGGAATACGTAACATCCCTGCCTTCATTAACTTTATTTCCTAACATTCATTGGTCATATTTACATTAATGTTCATGGAAGGTTTGTTCACAGAAATAAAACTAAAGGCTGGAATTCATGCAGTTTTACAGTGTGCACACAAGAGGGAGGGTAAGGGGGAGAGAGTGATTGAGCGAGAGAGAGAGCAAGAGCAAGAGAAGAGAATGCAGCTCTGATTTAAAAATACTGTCATCAGAGGAAAGACACTGTTTCAGTTGGTTTGTTTGCTCTCCAATGACATTCATTTTACTGTTGTTTAAAAACCAGTGGAACCTGAATTTACTGATTTGTTTTTAATCATGAAGCATCAACGCAAACGGAGGACTTCAGGTATAAATTCTGTCCGTTTGTACATGTTCTTGTGCAAGTAAGTTTAAAGTTGGCAATTATTAAAATCTTAGGAGAGTTTTTCATTCTTTTGTTTCTGTTGTACTTTTCTGCTCTGCTGACATCTCTTTGTATATTTTACTTAAGGTGGTGAAGATAAACTTTTAGATAGCTCCTGGTTTGATAAAGAACAATGCATCCATTGTGTGTTATGATAGTATCTCTCTCTGGAAGAAATTAGAGTAGTGAAGAAGCCAATCAACAAAATTGCGTACAGACTTCCTAACCAAGTTCATTCTTACCATTGGACTCTGCGCTCTTCTGAGGTGTAGCGACCCGTAGGAAGATCTGCTGCCTCCACGAATGACGGTGGCTGCGCAGGGGGCTTTCCCCTACCCCACATGTAGCAGTCGGTGTGGATAAAGCTGCTACATCACTGAAAATGCATACAAGAACATACAGACACACTTGGGTAAATAATATGACTTATAAATGTCTGCATCTACTATATACAGGTACACACAACCATACATTCATAGATGAACAAAATCAGGTATGGGAATGTATAAAATGAGCAACACTGATTAGCACTTTGCTGGCCACACCAACACGGTCATTATAATTTGATGTATGTGTGAGTACCTGCTCTTTGGTTCAGGCCAATCATTCTCTTGGACAGGAGCCAGAAATTGAAATTTCAGAAAATTAGGAACAGAGGAGGAGGAGTGGAGACGAGCACGCAGACCACCCAGAGGGCTGAGATTGAGAGATGGAGGTAAATAAGCAAAGAGACAGAACAAATAAAAAGAGCTGTTTTGGCCCTAGTCACACAGAGACGGACATTCTCTCAGTGCAATAATGCCACTTGGTTGAAAGTTGTTTTGTTTTTAAATTAGAAACAGTTCTTAAGTTAGAGACTACAGAGAAGACCTAGGGATCAAACCTATCCACTCTGCTTTTTATTGCACTTGGTAGCAACTTTTCACTTCCCTTGCTTCTTTTGACACAGCCAGTATAATAAGGTAAAAAGTATGTATGAAAGTTCAAAATGCACATGTAAAAACAGAAAAAAGCAAGATAGGATGTGAGGTGGAGTGCAGGACGCTCACCTCCTTTTATTGAGTCGGGCTCCAGTTAAAGGAGAGGAAGGATGATGAGGGGGCAAAGACGGTGATGAAGGGCAGGGAGAAACAGGAGGAAGGGTGGAATTTGTTGAGACAGGTCTAGAGTCAGTGAAAATATAGAAAGCAAGAGCAAAGAATGCCAAAAAGACTGAATAAAGGACAAGAGAAAAGCATGTTATAGTTGAGGAAAACAAGTGAAAAAGTAAATGGAGCCTATCATACCCCCCCCACCCACACACACACAGTACCCAGGGATTAATTTTGAGTCTCAACTTTCAATCTTTTTAAAAGCTTTTCAGAAAATTGCAAAAAAAAACAACAAAAAAATTCAGCCATCAAACTGTGCACTGCACCTCTCCCAATGGTAAAGAACATGTGTCCAATTTGATAAGAATTGGATGAATAGTGTCCAAGAAATGGGCTGGACAAAAATGTCGGACGGTCGGACTTCCTGGTAAATCTATAAACCCCTGGCCTCTGAGGTGGGTGGGGGTATAGAAATGTAACTGAGGTAGAGCTGGGAGACAACATATATAATTAAATGCAGCACATAATTTGGGCTATTATTATTATTGGTAATCTTTATTATATTATTATTACTGGCAATCTACAATCTGATGATTATAATGGATCAACTGTTGAGTCTTTAATGCATGTTTGTTTTAACTCAAGTAACTGGTGTGATTTTAGTTAGTTATATCCAGCAATTATACCATCTATTAAATCCATGAAAATGATAACTTTACAAACACAAATTAAATAAAAGTGGTTCCAGACACAACAAACCCCGCCCCTTGCATGTATTGTATCGTATTTTGGCATTGATCCAGCTGATGTCATCATGTCTATGTGTGTGCTGATGTCAGCATAGACATAGACAGCATAGACAAATTTCAGCCATTATAAGTACATGGGGAAAAAAAAAGATTTTAAAAATTCATAAAAAATTGGAACTTTGACCCACTTTTCCCCAAAATGTAATCATGTCTATTCTGGGTCACTGGCAATCTATAAACCGAATTTGGAATGAATTCAACCAATATTTTGCTGCTAAACACATACCCATATGTGCCTTCTCACACATGTTCACACTTCTTACTTGCTCTGGTGTGGACTGTCTGTGCTGACGGAGTAGTGTCGTACGAGCTTGGGCTTGGAAACGGGGGAAGGATCCTGTGGTGAGTGGGTTACTATGAGTGCCGGCAGGTACTCTGCTGAGGAGGAAGTGGGAGGGTGGCTGAATGTGCTAGCTCGTCGGCGAAAACCCTGTGGCTGACCATCACCAGGTAATGAAGAAGACGATTGAGACATGGGGACAGAGTTGTCAAGATGTTTCAGGTCACCCGTTGAGTTATGGCACCTGCAGAGAGTTTAATCCTAGTTTGTAAGAACATTACAGTAACACAACTAAAACGTCATAAAAACTTAATTCCTATATTTGTGTAATTTTGTGGACATTTAAAAGCAATTTCATAAATTGTAGAACTGTCAATCAATGAACCGTTTCTATTCCCTGAAACAGGGGTGTTTTAATATGAATGGGTTACAGAAAGGCTGAGCTCATAATGAAAGGGCAAAGCAGTACTTCCAACATTAAAAACAGGACCAGAAACTCAAAAGTAGGTTTTGCACTAAATGTCACCACTTCTACTTTTCAAACAGAGGAATTTAGAAACAAAGACCTCCCTGTAATAGACGTCTCCTTCAAATACAGGCTTGGTAACTTCTGCAGTTGAAGTAAATAAAGGCCCTAATTAAGAAAATAGTATGTTTTTGTACTAATTTATCTTATCCTGAAAATAATAGTGAAAATAATAGTGTTAAAATAAATTCAAAGCAGGCTGTCTATGAATCGCTCATAACAGGTTTGAAATCATTTGTAAATGTCATTGACCCTATGAAAAAATGTCTAAATGCAGTATTTTGTATAAGGGATTTCAAATCACATTTGTATGAGTGGATCCTGTTTGAGACAAGGCTAGTGTTTCAGTATGTGTACCTGAGTGGGCTGGTAGGTCTTGAGAGAAGAGAGGAGGCAGGTAAGGGGTCATCTAAGCAGGGCTGGTCCAGACTACTGTTGACTGTACAAATGGAGGCGCTGCTGTCACTTCCTTCACTGTTCTCTCTCTGAGCTCTGGCCTTGCTGCTCCCCTACCAACAACAGATACATCATGGTTACAGCGGACACCAAAGAACAGCACACGAAGATCCTTATTATGCAACTTACCATTTCTATGTTCCAAATGTTAAACTCATTAGTTCATAAAATGACAACAGTGTACAAAAGTGAATCAAACAAGGACAGAGAGAGGGATATTAACCTTCCAGATGCCCTCCAGGGACTCGGTGAGCGAGCGCTTGGCTCGGCTCTTGAACTGCTCAAGTCGCTGCCGACTGGTACTCTGCTGCTGTGTCTCCACAGGGGCTGATGCTGCGTCCTCACAAATCTACACACAAGACAGGATTTTAACAAGTATTGTGATGGTGATGTCTGGTGGCAGAGATTTTTGTACGAGGGTGGCTTAATCTGTCAGATAGCAAAACATAAGTTATAAGTGAAAAACAACTGATGTTGAAGTGTGACCAAGCTGGGAGAGGGCTGTAATGTATACTGTGTGTGATTTAATGTATGCTGAGTGTTTGTTTAGGATATATGTACAGGAGGTACCGGTTTGCTGTCTACATGTAGATTGTGTTGATGACTCTTCTGTCTCTCCTCATACAGGCTCCTCAAAGACGCCATCACCAACTCATTCTCCTCCTGGTCGCTCTTAGGTCGAGCCCTCTGGAATAACACAAATAAACAGATTTCAAATGCTAAATAAAGTTTGGCTTAATTTTGCTGTATTATTACAAAAGCCCAGATGGACCGGTGCCAGTGAACTGTTTGTGTCTGAGTAAATACACTGCATGCCGTCTTAAAAAATCTGATGTTTAAGTTTATGTGTCCCCTGAATCGTTGAGAAAATACTGTAATTTTATTGTTGACTAACACTGCTATGACTACCTCTCGAAAGTATCAAGGGTTTTTTTTTTTTATTGTCTGTCTGTCTATCTTTTATGGGCTGAAGTCTAATAGACTGAGACAACAGTAACAGACTGCTATTTTGTGCTCATCACTTAAGTGTTGCAGTTCAGCTGTACTTCCAGCAGGTGTCAGCTGAATACCAGACAAATAAACATTGGAAACACTGAAGTTCCTCCCGTAATTTATTACATGACATAAAAATTACATAAACAATATCAAAGGACCTAGTCAGTCAATTTCAGATAAAAAATTGTTTCGTTTAAGAAACTTACAAATATCCCTAGTCAATAACAGGACAAAAGCACTGACAACGCATAACTGAGACAGTGGCATATGTATTTATGTCATGTGTGAGAAAAGATTAGTGTGTCCCTGTAAATCCTAGATGAAAAAGTGTGATTCCATAGTGACTGATGAATGTTGCTCAAACTGTGGAGTAACTGGTTTGGTTCAAGTTCACCTGTGAGGGAACCTAGAGAATTCACCTGCTCTACAGGTGAGCAGACAAATAGCACTGTAACATACCATAGTGTTTTCAAATACTGAAGCTTGCTCCTGGTTGTCCAGAGTGGCTAAGTGTCGCTGCAGTTCCAGCTTGGTTTTAGATGGATGCAAACCTGAAAATGATGCCAACGTGACTTATAAATACAACAGTTTTTCTTTTTTACTTGAAGTAAGTACTAATCTTTAAAGGTATGAAAGGAATTGACAGCCAAGCATGATAACAATGATAGCATCCAAATATGTCTTACTGCCTCAAGGACAAAGCTTTACCTCTGAGTCAAGAGACTGAACACAATGCCTGGGTTTTTGTTCATAGCATTTCCACACATGCAGCCCAGAGGCAGCTTCCTACCTTCTATCCTCTCACACAGTCTGTGGAGCTGCTGCATGGGGCAGCGGTCACACTGCTGGCTCTGGGTCTTTGCATTCTGCTGCAGGGCTGCCACAGAGAACGCCTGTTTCAAAGTCAGCATTATCTCATCCACCTAAAAAAGGAAAGTACACAGTCTTTGATAAAAATTCATCTCACCAGTAAATCCTCTTCTTATTAATAAAAAATATCTAAATACTTAAAATCTACCACAACAGTAACAGATGGGGTTGAATGCCTAGGTAAATTTAATAATATCCAAGTGAAAATTTCAGCTCTTGAATAAACAAAATCACAACAAATTAAGAATATAAAATGACCACTGACTACTATACAGGCTTGTGTCAGCACATGCTCATAATGACCCAAAGGAGCATAGATGCAGTGAGTCATAGATCCTTTTAATTAGAGCCGAATCTACCCCTGATGAACAGAAAATCACACTGGTGAAAAATACCAGCTCCATGCAGTGCAAAACCCAGAATTTAATCCAAAAGAAACGTGCCAAGTGTTAAATTAAACTAAATAGGTTGATCAAATATAAATAAGAGGAAATCAGTGACAGAGAAATATGAACATGAAGAGCAACGACTAACAGGAAATACACATAATGCTCAACCTTACCATGGATTCCCACTAATAATACAGCATGGACATTTCTAGGTATGTAATGTGAATTAAAAGGCGCAATGCATGAATCTTTTGTGCAAATTGAAGTTCACCTCCTTAGAGTTCATGCTCGTGAGTCAGCAAATACAAAACAAATCTCCCATGTGTCTGTTTGTTCTACATTGCTCATGTCATCTTTATCATTTGCCTCTCACCAGTGATTCATCTGTACATTGGAAGACATAGCAAACAAAGTGGCAGGTGCCTCCTTCCACCGTCTCCCTACAAATGAAGCCAAAATGATCCACATGTCGAATACCCTGAAAAAAATGATGATGGTTACTTGTTTGTGGGACTGGGATTGGTTTTTAAATCAAACAAACATTTCTCTTTTATATATATGCTTCATACCTGTGAGCAGAAGGAGATTTCTCTGAAACTCTTCTCTATTGCAACCTTCTTAGTGTCAGGACTGACCAAATAAATCTGTGACCTTCCCACCTAAAAAACAGAGGAGACAGACAGTGTATAAACACATTGAGATGTGAATGTGTCTGCAGTGTGATGATGTTTGTGGTTTGGTTTTAGATTTTAGCAGTCAAATGATAACCTACTACATGGTCAGAGTGGTTTAATTAATTTATTCTTTGATAAACCACAACTACAAGACCTTTGTGAATTTAATTAAATTTCAGTTTTAAATTACGTGGTTTCATTCTTGTCTCAAAGCGAAGCAACAATGAGTTTTAGGACAGTTTTGCTTAAGGGTATGTCCCCATTCACACCATCATTAGGATATGAGTCACTATCTCTCACAGACTTCAAAAAGGGACTCAGCAGCTCATAATAAGCATGTGATCTCATGTCTGTTAAATCCCAAGTCTTCATGCTCTGTGAGCACAGCTATTCTCCTCTGAACACGTTTCTCTTCACTGCCCTACAGATCAAATATGAATCAAATAGACAGAGCCTTTCCACAGAAGTAGAGGGATTTACGGCGTCTTCAAAACTAAGGACAGAAATGAGAGGAGATGATTTCACCAGAATGAGATCATTCTGTCTGCTGTCCCTGGCAGCAGTAGGATGTACCATCAGTGGTGATACTGACTGTATCTGCTACAGCACCAAGCACTTGAACTTCCTGTGTGAATGGTGAACATTTCCTGTCTGGAGACAAACAGGAACACCCCTTTGGGCAGGAGGTCAATCAGGTCAGAAAGAGGTCAGTATGGGGAGTGTGACTGAGCTCATTTTGTGCAGTAGTCAGCATTTGGCCCTGCTGAGTCATTAGGGGTTTATATTCTTGTCTCCCTGTAATTCTCTTCCTGTCTATCCTTTACAAGTAACTTTAAAATGTATTTAGGGAATCCAAAACTGTATTTCTTTGTTCTAAACATACACATCTGAGATAACAGTTTTGGCTGAACCAGAAAAAAGAAATGTAGAAGAGCAACTCAAATCAATCCCATACTGTATGTTAGAACAATTCTTGTACATCTGTTGCAGTGATGACTGGGCAATCTGATGGTCTTATATTGTGAACAGTGTTAATTTGGCATGTGATCTACTACTCAGTAAAACTGTGCAGAATTGTGCAATTGTTCAGAACTGATATAAAACACCAGAATTAAAGTCATGGGTCATGAGCATTTTTAAATCTCTATAATCTGAAATGATCAATTCAGATGAATTTTACTAATTTCAATTTACCGTAAACAACATGGTCCTGTTCTCCTGCAGGCTGGTGGGTTGGACTCCAGAGGGGTTTTGTGCATCAGTAGTGTTGGTAATGGACATCTCTGGTGACAGTCCATTTTCATCCAAGGCCTGCAAACTGGGGAAACTGGGGTCTCGTTTGAACAGGATGGGACGTTTCCCAGGAGTGGGACTCCCTGCAGCGCCATTACCATTAACACCAGCTCCAACTCCAACTCCATTTGATTGGAATGCCAATGCCCTCCTGAACCCATCCACTAAGCCCCCACCAGTTCCTCCTTTATCAGTAGCTCCAGTGCCATGCAACCGGCCAAATTTTTCAATGCATTCGTCAATTAATGCAGGTGGGGCCTTTTTGTGAGCAACACTCACACGGCCACAGAACAACACCTCAAACTTTTTGGCAAAGGCTGTTGGAGAGATGGCCGATGTGGATCCTGTAGATGTTGCAGCGGAGAGAGTAGAAAAACTGAGGCTTTTTTCAGGGGGATCATTTCCACCAGAATACATGGAAGTTTTGCTGGAAAGGGAGGTAAGGTCATCATTACGGGCTGAGCTCTTGCCAACCTGCCTCAGCGTACTGATGATCTCAGGAACCTGCAGAGATATGGAACAAGAGATAATGTGCAACAGCTGTGATAAAGCATTTTGCAACTAGGGCTGGGCAATATTTGTCATACGTGACTTCTACTGCATCAAGTCTAATAAATGCCTCTATCACCAACAACATAAAAACAGTCAAATTTGGCATCAGTGTTTACATGTCTTTCTTCCCCTCCTTAGATTCACATATTCATTTAAAACATAATGTGCTCACACTTCAAAACCCTTGGCCTTAATTCCATGCCAAAGTTTTTGCACATACGGACAGAGGGATGGATGGATGACAAACTGATGACAATACCGTGGGGCGAGGGCAGAGGGTAATAAAACAGTGTATTTTACAGATAATAAATTTTGCATACTGTTGCTGGGCTAGCAAATTGATTAAAGTCATAAATTCATAATAATTATTTAATTAAAATGTCCAGTAAATTAATTTTATCCTGTAGGTGTTTGTGTTATGTGTTTAGCTACTCCTGTAGTCATAATAAAAGAAGCTCTGACAATCTCCATACATCTGAAAAAAACCCAGGTGATGAGTTCAGACAGATGGAGAGGAAAATTAGAGAGAGGACAGGCTGCAGTAACGTGGTGAGGTTGCACATTTGTGCACAATATGTGGTTAAGGAAAACCTAAATGTCTTATGGTGTTTTTGTGTTTCATAGCTGAAAACATCTCCCTTCAATGTGCAATTCATCATAAACTGCAGAACTATGTGCACTTAGGTTATAGTAATTTGTTAGGGAAAATTGAGAACATATAAGCAGCTCATTGTTTACCTGTTTAATCATTTCATTAACATTTTAGGCAATATCAGTGTAATTGACTATGTTTTTAATTAACTTTTTTTTTTTTTTTAAATTTGACAAATACATTTCAATTCTATTTGCCTGCAATGTTATTCAAAGTTTATTTCATTTTATGTCTGTAAGTTATTTATGCTAATTTATTTATTTAATTGTCATGTACTTTATTTTGGTAGAGAAGCTAAAAACCTTTTTGAAACACCTTGTATGGTTTTAGCTAAGGGCTAACAATTAATATACAGATCATGCTCTTTATAAATTTATAGATGAACTGGTTTGTCATTGGTCTGAAAATGACAAATGTCTGTGCAGTGTATTTCCATACAATGCCATTTAAAGGTATTCTGTTTGTTGTCATAGGGGAGGAAGAAAAACAGAAAAGGAAAGCTGGAAAGTGAGAATTTACACTTTGTAATGCTTAAAAAAGTTCAAACCAATTTATATTAAAATAATTTCAATATGCTAGTAAGTTTATTCATCAGCTAATCATTACAGCTCTAGTTTTGAATACATTGGCATTTTTATATGCCTCAGGAAAATATACTGTGTATTACCAGAAAAATATACTGAAATAGCATTGTTTTTGTCCTTATCCTTGTTTCAATTGTGTGTCATTTAATTCAAGGTGGCTAATGGAGACTTACAATAACTGTTAACAGTAAATAGGGATGAAGAATAAAAATAAACAAGATCCAGCATCTGTTCCTGACAAGCAAGGAGGAATATACTCAAACTTACCAGTACACTTTAAGAGAATAAAATTAAAAAGCAGTAACTGACGAGTTGCACTTAACACTGAGGCAAAATTTACAAAAAACATTTAAATAAACCTCAAATCCATAAGACACACGTTTTCCATTTAATAAAGCTGATGCCACACCTTGCTATGAGCTAACCTGCCATATGGTGTACAGTGTGTTATAGTTCCCTGGAATAGAAGAGCCCTTGTGAAGTCTTCCTGTATTGAAAAGAGGCTGAACTGGGTCCGTTCGTCTCAAAGCAGGCTTTGTATTTGCTTTCCCTTTATTGCATTCCCCTTTTCCCTTTACTCTTGACCTCCTCATCTTTGGCTACTTTCTTTGCCAATAGTATTAAACTTCCCTTTCTTGTAAAAACTAGCTATTTAAAACTAAATGTTTACCAGTATTACTATACTGACATGATGTAGAAGTAGGGTGTGTATTTTGGCTCTGCATGCCATCATATCTGTTTATAGAGAGAAACAGGCCTTTCCAAAATAGACTCATCTATTCCTGGTGTTCTTTGAAGATCTGAACTTTGACTTTCTCCGTCATCTAAACATCTACTCATCATGTTGATATTAGCACAAAAATGCCCGTAGATTAACAAACAGAGGAACACACCTGCACAAACCAACAGATAGCCTACTTACAGTAAAACAGATTAAGAAGGGAAAGGGTGAAGAAAAGAGCTGCAAAATGTAAATCACACAATCAGCTGATCTAGAGGAGGAAAGATTCCTCATCTACACTAGTACATAAAGGTTAAAAAATAAAAATCCTCACTCTGTTATATTAAATTTTAATAATTAGATTAGCAGGGACTCATGAGTAGTTGATATTGCTTATTCATGTTCTACATTGCTTTGATTAATTTAAGTGGCATTTTGTATTAATGAGAAAAACACTTTATATTGAACAGTATTGTTTTTCAAGCTCTGTGGTTGAATCATGTCTTATGTTAGACATTTCATATAATCAGTCCATTGAGGATAATGAATGACAGTGTGTATAATTGTACAATCAGGAATGTTCTATAGAATAAATATTAAATAGCACAGAGTAACATGAATAAAATAGATTTTATCCGTGAAAAGCTTCTCAGTACAAATTAAAAAAGGAAAGACTTGAACTCATCAGTTCTGTAGATAAACAAATGGACGTTGAAGATTGAATACGGACACGCGAGAACAAATTAACCATAACTCATGGTTCTCATTCGCATAAAACTCTTTTTCTGTACCCACACTTTCCATGACTAACACAGAGGATTTCCATGACCATTAAACCAGTCTGACACATTGCTAGTGCCAGACGTGAAGACAGAAAAGCAATAAACAGAAAACTGTAGCCTTTGCTCCGACCACAGGGTGACACTCCACTAGTGCTGCAACAACAAATCGAATAAATAGATCCAAATCGATTCTTATAAGAGCTGGCACTGAATTCAGCAGTCAATTCATTGGGTCTTGAGCACGTTAGTACTGATGTATGCCCGCACACTGTGTAGTGTAACTGAGGAAATCACAGAATAGCATGGCTGAGGCTTCAGATGCCAGGCCAGATTTTTAAAGTTAGGTTTACATTACGTTCCCGGTGGCCATGGCAGCACCGTTTGACCAAAAACTAAACGTGAATATGGAGAAAAAAATTGCCAAAATCCCACAGCGAACTACGTTTCAGGCAAACGGGCCTGCCGTGGGCACCAGGAACACAATATAAACCTAAAGCATATATGGAAGTATAAACGTTCAAAAGAATTAGGAAATCACACCACTGTATGAACCACTGATGTCCAGCCACACTGCAGCCTAATATTTCATCAGATGTCCATCAGCTTTACCTTAGTATTTGTCACTATGGCACACACTTAACATAGCATTCTTTTGATAAGCTCATGCAATGTCACAGCATTTATTTTTGCCATTTTTAACATTACTGAACCAAGACCTGACAATGCGGAATCAACCATAAATCATAACACTGGCCCCACTGGCTTGTATTGTAGGCACTCTGCATGATGGGTAATCACTTTGTCCACATTTCTTCTCACCCTGATGTGCTCATCACTCTGGAACAGGGCCAGTCTGGACTCAGACCACATGACCTTTTCCATTGAAACAGTCCAATCTTTATGCTCCCTTGAAAATCAACTGTTGTTTATCAAATGAGAAAAAACATACTGCTGTAATTATTCAGACATAAGTATGTGGAAATTGCAAGTCATCTGCGACTTGATTTGATAACAGATAAAAGTGTAAAAACCTACCCAAACAATCAAAATACGTTAGCAAAAAATCCCATAATTTAATAATGGTGAAATAAGTTTTGGTAGAAATCATTTATATTCTAATAACCTAATTTATGTTTTTCTAAAAACTAATTTATGTAATTGTGTGGTACAGTAGATCCACCATCAACACTAAAATTAAATGTTAATTCACAGACAAACTGAGCATAAATTGTTACATAGCTCAGTATCCCTAGGATAATAAGTCTAATAGATTTTTTAATGCAAAAGGCTTAAAATACATATTTACTGCTTCTAGTATGTATTCTTTTCTGAAAAATATGCATCATGTCAGAATAGAGTCATCAACATTTTCTGGACCTGTAGCTGTAAGAGCTTCCCCTGTGTGAATAATAGGTTACCAAAAGTGTACAATACAAAGACTAAAATGAGACAAATAGGAAGTGTGCATTGTTGTGGTCCTGTGACCACCACTGCCATGCTGAGTTAATTTACACTAAATAATGCACTTCCTGTATACCAAAACAATTCAGCTTCCACAGAGCCCTGGGATTTAACTACAGTTCTGGAGCTCGTTAGGTTCTCTGTCCAAATCCTTGACCTAATTTTTTATGAAATGTTTTTATATATATTATTCATTATGATAAAAAATCTGAGCAACAGACATGTCCATAAAATATCACCATCATAAAAAGAACCATGAAAAAAAAAAGTGAGGTTTGTCTTCGGACGAACCCACACTTCTCTTATTACTATCTTAATACACTACAGTGGTGATGTAGGGACAAGGAACATAAAGGAGGAAGTAGACAGGCTAAGCAGAAGCAGTGGTTGAGTCACATCGGTGATGTCACTGATGGGAGATGCCAGAGCAGCTACTCAATCTACTGTCTCACCAACAGTTTCAGGCAGATCCTGCTGTGTCTTGTCCAAACATGAGGTGTGCTCACTCCTGCTACTCATCAAAACAAAAGCTGCTTCACACTGGCACACTATGTTTTACACTAACAGTAAGCTGCTCTGGGTCTCAGCTGATTACTTCCAGGGTTTTTGGTGGCTCAGCCAGTAGGTGTTTCTCTGTTCAAAGAATTAGGTATGCAATCACACTTCTCAGCACTGGTTTCCTAAATTTTTTAAGGCATAAATAATTAAACAACTAAAATAAGCTGAAAAGCTGGGGTAAATCCTGTGCAGGACTTAGCCACTCACCGACTCTAGAATGGATATAATATTTGCTTCAGGTATTTAATAAGGGTCGCAAGTCTGTGACACTGAGATTCACTTTAAAATATGTCTTTAATGAGTTTGGGTTCCTGTTTTGTCCTGTTTTTTTGTTTTGTTAGTCCATTATCTAAGTTAATACATTAAGCTAAGATAACTTAGTGTAAGCTACAGATACCACTACATGTTCTGGATATCCCCAGATGTAATTTCTTTAGTAAAACCCAATACATCCCACCCCACCTTTGTTTTTCTATATCATTCCTCTGTATGCAACCTTGGCTCAAACAAATCAAGGTATGAACAGAATCTGAGGATTATTACACCCCTAATATTTACTATAATAATATTCTTGTTCTGCTCCACTTTATTTGGCTTTTGGCTGGTTGTTTAACAGAAACTTAAGGCCCACATCCCAATTCCAGCTCTTTAAACTGTTATTTCCTCAGTTACTGAGTCTCTTCCTTCTGCAAAATCATCAGCATTTCAACACCTTGTTTCTCACTCTTGGTGTTCTAGTGTCTCCTTGTTTTTAATCATCCTGCCATGAGAGTGGAGTCTGCTATCTGTCCACTAACAACAGACCTCTCTCTGTTTGGTCTGCACCCTCTGACTGCTCCTTTCCTCTTCCTTCTGCTTTCACTACTTGGCTCTCTCAAACACTTCAACGAACAGATACATTTAATGCTCCTCCTCTCACTGCACTGCATCTGTTTTTCTGTCCTGTCACTGAGGAAATAGAACATCCATTTAGAGCACAGGTGTCAAACATAAGGCCTGGGGGCCAAATCCGACCCGCCAAAGGGTCCAATCTGGCCCGTAGGATGAATTATACTGAAGATATTAACAATCAATAGTGTAAAAATAATTTTAATTCCGGTTCCATATACAGAACAATTAGATCTCAATTGGGTCAGACCAGTAAAATGTGATCATAACCTATAAATAATGAAAAGTGCAGATTTTATCTTTTAGTGTAAAAAAGTGAAATTACATGAAAATCTTTATATTAAGAAACTATCTTTTTACAAAAAATGTGAATAACCTGAACAAATATGAACAACCTGAAATGTCTTAAGAGGAGTAAGTGTAATTTTACCTGCCTGTTACAAAATGTTTTGTGTATTTGTAATTGTATAGAAATTGTAATTGAAGCAAACTGAGGCAAAATATTGTTAAAATTGCACTTGTTCATGTTATTCAGATTTTTAAGGAAATGTTGTCGATGTATAAACATTATCATAATGTAATTTGACTTTTTTCCCTGTTATTATTTTACCGGTCCAGCCCATTTGAGACCATATTGAGCTGAATGTGGCATCTGAACTAAAACGAGTTTGACACCCCTGATTTAGAGGACGTGTTTATTATACTGTACAAGTTAGGCCTCTTTGTACTTAATTCATGTAAATATTTTCACATGCATTATCTCTTCTGTTTTCTTTAGCTGATAAAGCTCAGCATGATAATGATTTGAGCTTCTTTATTATTTGGTTTCCTCTCATGTACATCAGGTCAGTCTTACATCCAGAATATAAAACCTCTCACTTTTTATTTTCAATGTGTGTTTTGTTTGTTGCTGTGACCATGCTCAAAAGATATCAATTTATCTAAAGGTTGTGGCTCTTGACAACAGATGACTGACTCCTACAGCAATGTGTGTTTTTCATCACAATAAATATACACATTTGTGGTTTACATCATCAAACAACATCGGTAATGGGAAGTAATGAAGTGCATGTTGTTAATCTAGTAGTAGTTTAACTACTTTTTGCAGTAGTCTGTTGGTACTTCAAATTAAATTCTGAAATTATAAATTTGTGGGATATTCCCACAGCAGGGTCTGTATGAGCCACTTCAGTCTCTGAGCACACAAAACAGAACAAAGCCAAAATCTGCAAAAACCACAAAAATGTAGTTTGCTCTCACACAGCAGCTCTAAGAAAGGCCACGTCACATTACATTGCATGGTGATGAAAGCAAAACTAACCACACAAATAAAATTTCACAGTTACACATAAATGTGTGTATACCTGTATGCACAACAAAGAACTGAGCTAGACTCTAGACCCGCAGACTGAAGCCGAGAGAGTGACCGCTGCAATGAAGATATGAATTGAACTCAATGAGAAAGAATGAAACATTAACAGCGAAAAGTCAGCGATAGCTTACACAGCAGGCAGGTGCTCTGCCAGTGTCTGTTTATTACAAGGCCAGAAACAGGTCAGTTCTTATATTGATTCTGCTCAGATTCACACTTCAGCAGTGTAACTCTGCACTGAGCATCCATCTCATGAGGAGAAAAATAACTTTAAGACTGAAAACTTGAAGGAACACAATACAACACTAGACAAAATGCATCCATGAGATGAAGCAGATGTTCAAAGCAGCACCCGTAGGGATGTCACGATACCAAAAATTCAGAAATCGATAACGATACCACTAAAATCACACAATTCCTGATACCAAAGTTGATACCATGGTAAAAAAACAAAAAAAACAATCTTAAGAACCCATAAACTTAAACAAGAAATACTTTAAGTATTTTCATAGAACTGAATATTGCTATTCCCTCCAACTCTCTCATGTGTCTGCCCTGTCAGTCACTGTTTAGTGCTTTGAATGCACACATATGATTGGATGAGTGGTATCACATGGGAGGGCTCTACATGCATGCAGTTGGTCTGTGCGTTTCATCATCTACTTTACCTTAAGCTGCACTGGTTCAAATAGAAGCGTTCCACCACTGGCTTCTGGGTCCAGTCCCCCTCTTAGTGACCGCTGGTATAGTTTCTCATTGTCAACTTTTTATTTCGGCTGTGGCCTGATAGGACCGGGCTGTAAAAACTGCGGTCGGGCGATCAGACCAGTGCCAAAGTCAAGCCTTGATGGTATGGCATGTCAAATGTTTAATGCTGAATAACAGAACTCAACTTGAATTCTTTAAACAGATCTGGGTGTCTGTCTTGAAGGTGTTTTGCTAAGTTCGTGCTATTCCCCCCTTTCGTTTGAATTGTGTGGTGGCAGCGTTTACACAGTGGCTTATGCGTGCCAATAACCATGTCATAGTCATCTACCTGAAATGCCAAATACTTCCACACAGGACTTTTGGCCCCTTTTTTGTCCATTATACGAGGCAGGGCATATGTTGTCATTCTTTGACAAGTTGCTGTACCCATTACATGAGTGCTTTCGGCACATACTGCCCCATCAATTCTGGAAGAGTAGTAGCCTAGCGATGGTACAGATTCTTACACAAGCATCAGTTTTTCCATTTCTTAAAAAAATTTGTATCTATGGGGTTTTTTTCATCATAGTATCGAATGGTATCGTCAGTATCGGTTCTCATGACATCCCTAGTACGTATAAGTGAAACTTAATTACCATGGTACCTGAGATGCTGTGTCTGTCACTGAGCCTGTGCAAAATTCTAAATGGCTCAATAGTAAAATATAATAATTTGAACATGTGACCATACACAGCAGAAGTTCCACTGCTTAGATAAGACAGTGATCGATAATTTCATTGATGTCACTAATGTAGATAATAACCACACTTCACACAAACAAAATGGTGGTTGTGATTCAATTAATTGTGCTGCTCTAATGAACACCAAGTTACAAAAGATATTTTTTTCTCATTTGTTGTTTTAATGATGGTGCCTGACCCTCACTGGTATTTAACTGGTGCTCAAATGGATTGAGATCTGGTGACTGGAAAGGTCATAGCATTTGATTCACAACATGTTCAGACTAATCAAACCATTTGGTGAGTCCTGATGCTCCCTGGATGGGGGAACTGTCCTGGAAGTGAACAGTATTTTCCTTTAATTTGTCATAGCACCCCTTCCTCCTCATATCTTACACAGCATATGTTACTTGGATTGTTTATTCCAGTCCTTCTCCACTTCTATAAAGCTTCCTACAACTTCGTTTTTAGACACCTAGTTTTATACACTCTTAAACATATGAACTCCTGATGAGAAATAGAGTAAAGAGTGGAATCAGTTTTCTTGTCGGAAGAATAGCAACAGACACAGAGTATCTTATTGAATGAAACGTTTACATGAGACTGATCTCCCACAGGAAGGCAGCTGGACACAGTCTCAAGCCATGACCCACAGACTTGGACTATTACAGAGGAACAACACTGGAAAAGTATGGCGTCTCTCCCTGAGCCAGAAATAAATAGAACTACTGTAGTACTGACCTCGAAAGAAGGAAGTGACACAAGACCCACTTTAAAAAGAGAAGCCGCAACGTACTGCAATAAACATGGCAAACTGTTCAGTGTTTGTCAAAATAAGAAGGGTCAACATCGAGGATATCGTAAAAAAGAAAACTATATTATACCATATATAACATTTTATGGGTAATTACTGGGACTTTGTATTTTGAATTTATACAGCTGTAGTATGCACTGAATAGTTGAACCAAAGCTATGAAGAGCTGCTTGGCTGGCACATGTGAAATTATTTACTTTTTTTTTTGACAAAGCTATAACAGATAAACATTAGACACTATCGTCAGTTAAAGGTCATCTCATTTGCCAAAAGCTAATGCTAGTCAACAAGGCCAGTATTAGCAGATACCAATGTTTAGACTATATCAATATATCGGCACATCACTACTGGAAAGTTATCCAAACACATTTATAGTATGCACAATACTTTTAACATCACTCAGTTAATTGTATTGAGTGCATTAGTAAAGCAGAGATAACCCTTTAACCAACTGTAATGGGCCAGAAAAGCCTAAAAAAAGATATTACACCTTATACCGAGATGTAAAAATGAGAAGTTCAAGAGGAAAGCCCCTTAAAATCCAGTGACACAAAAACTATTTAAGAAAATCAACCATGATGAGCAACTTAAAAGTCCCCCTTCTGCACTTCCCATAGTCATGTGCCTGGATCTTGTGGCTTTTGGAGCATATCCAACACTCAAAGAAGTTCAAAGTTCAGGTGCCACACAGCAGATGAGATGCATCACAAACAAAAAGGAAGGCACTGTTAGAACAGGGACAATTTGAAGGGCCTGGGGGTGAGAGTGACGTAAAGCAGGAAATGTCACTGCGTAGCCATAAGAGTCCAACACATTAACATCACTCCATCTGGATTGAGGAGCCACTTCACAGCACAATGACAAGCGGGGGAGAGATGATGAACTAATTCAAATGCGATAACAGAGACACAATGTGGGGGCTTGTTTTCAGAGTGCTGTGCTGAGTCAGAGCAAAGCCTGTCTGAGAATCATTTAGGTCACTAGGCTCACAGATAACACCAATTTTCTCATCTCCAAAGGCAAACAGTCTTCAGATAGGAATATCAGGTGTAGTTATATGATGGGCAGAGGTCAAACAAGCAGACAAAACCACACAGGTTGCTACATTAACAGAAAAAAAGAGACCAGCAACTAAGCATCGGGATACATGCTGCTTTATAAAGACAGGATGGTGCCTTGAAATTTACTGGGTTGTTTTTATTGGAGTGTGTCACATGAAGAGAGGAGGGAAGTCACATAAAAGAGAGGGAGGGAAAAGCATGTGAGGCTAAGGGATTACAAGAAGAGGGTATGGCAGAAAAGGCTGTTCAAAATCCAAGCACTCAGTCTCACTTGGACAATCAGGGTAATAATTAAACCTTAATCTTTTTAGCTAAATCAAAATAACAGACTGCACTACTTTCTGGGTTATTTTAACAGTAACACTTGAATGCCAGCTCTCAAGAAAAACCGAGACAAATACAAATAATGCAAGAGGTAAAGGTATGGCGGACACAAGTTATCTCACAATCATCAAAGAAAAACTGTACGTAGGGCTTTAAGTCTCCATATTTAGCAGTCTGTGGAGTGGTGTAGAGTATCACTTAAATAAGAATGAGGATTTGAGGTGCCATGTTTACACAAATCAGCAATAAGACTAAGAGCCTGCTAAACAGAAGCTCCAGCCTTGGTATGTGTTTAATTCAGCGTCCAGAATGACTTTCTCCCAGTTCTACGAGTGAAGTTCTGGCATAAGCACAATGGCTCTGGGGGTGATATCACCATGATTCACTCACATGCTCACTCACCTACAACTACATTTGGCTTTCGTTTACACTAGCTAAACAGAGTGGATTTTCATGTGATCAGCTTTATAGAAGGTCTGACTGTAAAACAGAAGTCAACATGCAACTAATATTTTGTGAGTAGAATGATTATGTAGAGGAAAAAATTTTGTTGGGTCACACTGTGAGCCAAGGGGATAGATGCTTCCCCAAAAATCATGACATATTTCAACTAGCTTGTGTCAATTATGTACATTTTATTAGCAACCATTGTAATCACCCGATGAATTTAAATATTTGTGTAAAAATTATAGATGTGTCAAAAACATGAGTCTTGACAGTTTCTAAAAGCAAAAATCTAAACAAATTACAACTCAGTGTTTAATAGCTACAAATACTTCTTAATTAAGAGAAATACTAAAATAGTATTTGTTTTGTCCTATGTGACAGTAAATCATCCATTTTAAAACATAGTTTGTTGTGCACTACAAGCTCAGGAAATCCATAAGTGCAAGGTTTTGCAAAAATAATAAGTGAAGTGGATGACAAATGCTTATTTAAATTATTGTAAATGTGCTATTATGGAAGATTAAGAAAATGCTAGGAATTGAATACTTGGGATGATTTAAAGTCAAGATAATGACAATTATTGTTAGAGTTAGAGCCCGAACAGACAGACTTTAAAGGATTTAAGAAGTAACAATCCTCTAACTTCCACAACATATATATACACACACACACACACACACACACTGTAGTTGGTGTTTGTATATATACAAACACCAACAACAGTAATATCCCTTTGCTAAAGATGCAACTTATATTCCAGGAACATTTATTAAAATATGCAGGAAAGTACCCCAGTTATAGTTTATAGATTGTTCTCCAACCGGGATTTCTTTCCTATTCCAATCTGTTATGTTTTGTCTTCACCAACAACAACAACCACAACAACCACAGAGTATTCAGTTACAACATCAATTACATTACAGTACAGTACAATATGTTTTGTTCTTTTAAAGGCAACTACAGAGACATTCGTAATAGTAAAAACAGGGTCAATATTCAGTAAAAGAAGGGGATCAGAATCCACTATGTTTGCCAGTGAAGCTGTTGTATGTAGAACTCAACTATTAAAAACTAAGTCTATGTGTAGATCTGAACTAGGGTGTCAGTTTGTATAATATAGCATTATTTTCAGTGGTAAATATAAAAGGTTTCTAGATAAATGTGTACAGACTGTTTGTCTTAAGTTAATGTTTTAGTCAGTTAACCTTTCTATAATTATCGACAATTACCTCGTTTAACTTGACTTACGACAGCTTGTGCTAATTTGGCTAACATTAAGGCTCGCTAACTACCTACTCCGGTTTGTTAGCTAACTGTCCACTTAGCATGGCACGCAAACCAAACCAAACCGCCCCGACACAGGTCTCAAAGTCAACTTACATCTTTCTGCTCTTGCTTGACGTTGAACAGGTTGAATAGCTGGAGTCGCGCTTTCATCCCATTCGCCATAAACTTTCCAAAAAACAAGATTAGAGTGGGCACCTCTTGGGAACTTGACTCTGACAGTGTGGTACTCCACTATATTTCATTGGAAAGTTGATTTTGCTCCCTGAACCCGGGGAGGTTCCTGCGGTTGCGGGTGAAGATACTCGCGACATTAAAATACGACACGCACAAGCGGCACTTTCAAAATAAAAAGCTTTGAGTTCATAGGTATATGTATCCCCTATACGTTACGCGTTGGTGCTTTTATTTTGAAGACCCACTGACTCCCTTGTGAGTGAAAGACAGCTAACTTGAGACTGTTATCCGCCAATGAGTTGGGGAGAAGGGGTGGGCACAGTTCCTGTCCCGGGTCAGTCAAACTTTAGGCGGTGGGCTTTTTGTTATTTTATTTATTTATTTATTTATTTTAACACCGCTCCCTGTCACATGATGTAGCCTAAATTATGTCTGTCATGTCTGCAGGGATGTGAAATAAATAGTTGTTCATGCCTGCATGAGAACCATGAACAGACCCTGAGCAGAAACCCAAGGAGTTTCCTTTCCAACCGTCATCTCTGGACTCCTGGGACCTCATTTGATACTGTTTTTTTTTCTTTGCCCTCTGCCTCAGTGTAACGCCAAAAAACACTCCGTATTACAGATACAGACCATGTAACATCTTAGGAATGGCATTTTCATGGTCATGTCTTAAAGTAAGGTCAGAACATTTATTACTGATGGGTGTTTATTCTGGCCAATTACTGAATATTGAGCAATTTGATGAATACTGATAAGACTTGAGTATCATCAAACAGCTTCTTTGTCAAAGCTAGATTAGATCTGTGGTTATGTATTTTGTGCAGAAAAGTGCTAATACGTTATTACCAGTTAAAAAATTAGATTTAAGTGATAAAATGACTGTATAGTGTATCATATTTGAAGTCAGCTACAACTTCATATATTTAACCCATAAGGACTGAAACATCCACCATTGACCCAAACCATCTATTGATGTAAAACATCTAATACCTGTTGATCCACTAATCCTCTCAATACATGTAAATAATTGGTGTAAAATACAGTTTGTCATCTTTTCATGGTCATCAGATATGACCCATTTGGATGT
>JAPTYQ010000001.1:8255837-8269797 GCA_029814465.1 Ostorhinchus cyanosoma
CACACACACACACACACACACACACACACACACACACACACACACACACACACACACACACACACACACACGTCAGTTCTTCATCTCTGGTATGTATGAACCTCCAGCTGCTGTAGTCACTCACAGAGGAAAGGCATGAGATTCTAATTAAAGCAACATAATCATGCTATACAGAAACAGTATAAACAATGTGATTTTGCAGACATTTGTTTCAATACACGTTTATAGCCACTCCTACTAATCTTTAACCAAATAGAGGTGTCGTTAAAGGTACTCACTGTGTAGAGGTAACTAAGAATGTACAATGGCTTTAGAATTCTATCCAAACCTATTTAAGTTCTGGTTATTTGATGCATTATTGGTTTGTTGAAGGTAAAAGTTATTTTTTTGTAATAATGAAGAAATCTGAACTTATTTAGGCCAAGGTAATGGCAATGGGAACATGCATATTACACTTCCATTATTTTCAAAGCAGATGGGTCAATATCACTATAAGGTACATTTCAGACTTTAAAATGTCCAAAAAACCCTTGAAATTTTCCACTTAACTTCTTGTTCAATGAGTTAAGTAGACTGTAGGCTGTTAGAAATGCATGTTGGTCAAGCTCCCACATTTTTAATACACTTTTCCAAGCAGACCCCAAAACACCCCGTCACTGACAAATACCTCGAAAAATAAACACTTTTCTATCGCATAACAGTAATAAAATGTATATTTGCATAAAGATATTTGGTCCCTTTCTCAATAGTACATGTTACTTAATGGGAAAATCATTTTAATAATTGCGTAATTATGGCAAAAGGGAAGTTTTCCCATAAAATCTGAAATAGTTATATTTTCTTTTCTCAAAAAACATCTAACAACTATGTTATATGGTGAAAGTTTTAAGTGCTACTATGTAGCCCTCATTTATTTATAGAGAAACTTCACAAAAAGTTTAGCTAGCTTTTGAAAATATTTTGTTTGTTTGATAGGGTGGACAAAGATTTTAATAGGTGAAAACATTTCAAACTTTTAATAAACAACAGTAAACTCCTAAGCAAACATTTTTCTATTATTTAACTGGGGTGGCTGTGGATTATGAAAATAGAGCAGGTGCCCTAATAACCACAGGTTTGGCAGTTTGAACCCCACTTTGTCCCAGTCATGTCTTTGAGCAAGACACTTCCCCTACCTTACCTTTACTACTAGTCTGTTGTCTTTTTTTTTTTTTAAACTAACTTTTTTATTTGAACACTCAAACTCACTAAAGTTAGAAGGGCACTGTGTGGGACATACAGAAATCATCTACAATCCCTCAAAACTGTATAAAATAATAAAAATCACATTTCAAGAGGTTAAAAATTATACTGATATGTTTGGCTATTCAGAATAAAACCCCAGAATTTCATTATTTTGCAATATGTTCATGGTGACAGATTCTGCTGGAGGACACCAAAGGCACCTCATAGTGATATTGACACAGATAATGCTTCTGTTTCATGACTCGAAAATGCATCATAGATGGGGGGGCAGGGGGGGGCTGCTAAGTAGACATGTCAAGGATAAGAGATCTGTTAGATAACAAGAAGAGAATGTTTCAGAAGTAACTACTACTTATACTAGCTTTAGAATGTTTTACAGTTGCATAGGGCCGTTATCAGACCATTATGAGTTATTAATATGTATTCTGTTACTATTTTGTCATATTTTATTAATTACCTCCACCAAGGAACAGCAGAGGTTATCTGATTTGCCTTGGTGGAGGTCTGTGCTCTCCGAGTGCTTTTCTAGTTTACATAACAGTTCCTGATGTTTTCAGCTATATTCAAACCTTGTGAGATTGTGAATATTTTTATCCAACACGAAAATAGTACAGCACACTGACCTTGACCGTCAACTGATCCCAGATAAATTCACATCACATGAAAGCCTTTATGCAGATCAAATTTAAATAGTTTGAGACACTGTGGGGATCATTATATGGAAAAACTGACAGTGCAGCACACAAACCTATGGCCTCCTCAAAGGCAAACAGAACACTCTTGCCCTGGTCCAAAAGGTCTCTAGCTCTGTTCCCCATCCATTTGAAGCCTGTCAGTGTTTCCTGTCAGAGCAACACAGATATAACATTACTTAAACCGGTTTAAGTAACTGCATAGTGAGTTTAAATTTTAGCAATAGCTTTGTTTCCAACAATCAAACCTACACATTTATATACATATAAATAATGCATGTTGATCATATTTGGTCTTTTACTCATCTTGTAAGCATTTTAACAACATTCTCCAATGTGGGATAAACAGTATATACTCTAAAATGAATACTGCCTTCATGGGTATTTCACATCAGCTCATTGCTATTACCTCAAAATGGAAGCCCTCCTTGAGAGCGATGGCCCGCAGTATCTTGGATGAGACAGTGCTTGACAGCATGTAGAGGTTTTTGACAGCACCGGCATCAGAGTTTTGCTGTTTCCAGCAATGGAACATCCACCAGCCGAGCAGCGCTCCTAACTCATTACCAGTGAATACACGCCACTGTCCACTGACAGAGACAGATATTGACAGAGGTTAAGAAACAGGAAGCATGCAAACTAGGCTCCCCCTGCAAACAGCTTTAAATCAGAAAGGTTTTTTTTTATCATTTCAGTGATGATCATGATGGAGGCTTTTAAAATTATTTGGTGAACCCATTTATTAAATTCCCAACTGCAAGATCAGTGCCATTTTAAAGAGTGAATTTAATGCACTGCCTAAAGTAGATATAGGGTTAAATAAGAACTGTACACTTAATACAAGCATACCTCTCCTGCTTTTCAGCTATAGCCAGTCGATCAGCATCAGGGTCATTTGCCAACACCACACTCGCCCCCTCCTTCTCTGCCAGGGCAAATGACAGCGTCTGCAAAGCACATAATGCTTCAATCTCTCACACAGTCTATGTGTCGTTAAAGTCGTTTTAATGATTAAGCACATACCAGGACTCCTTCTCCCTCCTCGGGGTTGGGATATTTGAGAGTGGGAAATTCAGGATCTGGGTCTTTTTGTTCCTCTACTGCATATGGAGGGTGAAGGTCAAAGGCTTTAAAAGCTGACTGAACAAATGCATGGCCAACACCATGCACAGATGTATGGACAATTTTCACCTCTGAACTCTTGTTAATCTCTCTGTCAAGAGAAAAAAAAACAAAAGAAAAATCTTATGTTTCTGTGTCCCACAGGTCTTTTTCTACCACTAAACTCTAACGTTAAGGATATAACCCCATATAACTTAAAGTTACACGTCAGGGGTTAAAATGTACCACTGACTTAACAGAATCATCTGTCTGGTTCCCCAGCATTCCTTTGTCTAAGACCCCAGGTATTCGGATCGGTAAACACTCATTTATAAAGTTCATCAATGGAGCACCTGTGATGACAATGCTTCTGGATAGCTTTGAAGTACTGTGTGTTGATATCCTGGTAGGGATCTTTTAGCAAGGAGCTCTTAAGGGCCTCCTCTGTGTTCCAAGACTCGGGCCAAGGCTCCAGGTTCTCTTCTATGGCCTTGGAGATACCTTTGTCATGAGGAGACACTATCTGGGCACCATTCTCCCAGTACACCTAAAAGAGAGATAAAACAGTGGGGGAAAAACTTGAAAAAAAAATCTGGTACATGTATGAAGTAGATGCAGGTTAAAATTAAGATTAAGAGTTAAGGATGCAACCTTAAAAAAAAAAAAAAACAAAAAACTGACCTACAATCGCTCAATGGGCCAATGGTACTACAAATGTCAAATCAGTAGATTAGCTTACCTTATATCCATTGTCCTGTTTTGGGTTATGAGAAGCAGTAACCATTATACCAGCACACAGACCTAAATGGGATACAGTGAAAGGCTGCAGGAGAGAAAAGTAGACAACATGTTACCTTACTAAATAATACAAAGTGCAAACATGCACAAAACTTAAATAGAAACATGGGAATTCACAAAAAAAACAATGATCTAATACATGTTTGTGACAATAGTCCACAATTACACAAAGAAACAAGTATGATGGGACAAACTACTGCAACATTTTATCATAAAGTGTAATTTAGATGTATGTTCCTAAATGTGAAATGTTATCTGATGTAGTTTTTTTTTTTTACATTTTAAACTAGACCCCAGAGCGTATTCATGTGAAGTGCGAGCATAAAATCATGTGAGTAGTATCTTTAGAGGTCCTGAACTAAGTAACATCCCGGGAACCATACCAGTATGTGGATTATGCAACTTGTAGTACACTAGAGCAAAGGGAACATTTTGAGTGGAATTTGCCCTGTAACTTCAGTCCAGCTGTCACCCACTCTACAAGTTAATGAGAACAAACAACTGAGCTAACACGAACAGAAGTTAAAAGATGTTTAGATCAACTTAGCCTTCAAATGGAATACTTTTTTAACTTAAAATACCAACAGTATTAAAGTGTGATTACAATGTTGACAAAAATCCCAAAGCACAAAATGACATAAGTTCAAGTGATTACCACAAAGGGTGTGGGTGTGATGTCACAGAAGAGGTAGACAGGCACCCCTCGGCTGACAAATACAGCTGAAGCTAAGCTGGCGAAGCGCTTGCTGTTGCCACCACTGGGAGGGTGGGCACGGGCGTCATAGCCAATGACCACCCCTCGCTCCTTAAGGTTCCCAAAACTCTTTTCCAGATACTGACAGAAACCCTGCAGAGGAGACACAGGGACAATGAAATTGTAATGATCAGACATAATGGTAGAAAGTGAGCTATGCAGTCCACCACAAGACTTTAGACTGCCTCAGCTGCTTCAAAGTGCAGGAAACAAGAATCAATCACATGCATGTCTAACTCTGTATGTGACTCGATGTTAAATGTATTAGTCGTTTATCTATGAACCAACCTGTGTGGTCTGGATGATAGTGAGGTCATTCATACAGGATATGCCGGGGCCCATGGCAGCCCTCAGTCCTGCTGTGCCAAACTCCATTCTAGAGGAGAAACATTTTTTCAGATCCTCAACTGCTCCCTTCTTCACCAAGTCCTGTACCATAGACACAGTCTTGGGGTTCTACAAAGAAAGGAA
The DNA here is from genome assembly GCA_029814465.1 of Ostorhinchus cyanosoma. Taxonomy (NCBI): domain Eukaryota; kingdom Metazoa; phylum Chordata; class Actinopteri; order Kurtiformes; family Apogonidae; genus Ostorhinchus; species Ostorhinchus cyanosoma. The sequence continues at coordinate 8,260,899 of JAPTYQ010000001.1, forward strand.
ACACAAACCAACATATACATTTAAAGCACATGAAAATATCATCAGAGCTTAAATTACGAATTCTCAAAACAAGCAATTTCTTACTTTTATGTAAATGCTTAGTGTTTTAACTAGTCTGCATTTTTAAAGTTCTGAGTGTGTTGGTTATTCGAAGATTTCACTTGTGTTCATTATAGAGGAAAAGAATTCCAGCAGAAAAGGGAAGGGAAGATATGTCCATTCATAAAATAAGCCAAAACCTTCACTAACTGACTGCAAATGGAAAACAGCATTACATTAAGTAGGTTCATATGACACTTCCTGTTGAAACTGGTCACTAAGCAAGCAACCCTAATGAAATTATCTTAAGACTAATGCATCTGGGTCCCTCTTCCACTGTGACCTGATTGGTAGCAACCCACATCTCTTTAAGGTCATGAATGACTTATTTGTTTTGGTTAGAGGACTGTGGACATGCAAGTCTGATTATAGACCTAAGAATCTGAACTTTTGTCAGTGTGTCTCCAAGCCTTTTCTATGTCAAATGACTAATGTAAAACTAATGTTGGTATGTCCCTTCATTGAATATGGCTGAGAGGTAGCACGAGAATCTCTCACATTTGTTTTCAGAGCAGACTGCTATTTAGAATCTTACAAGTCTATAGTCTACATTTTTTTCAGAACAGTCTATAAATTGTATTTAGTGCTTTGGTGGTAAGCTAAAATTTATTTACAATTACTTTACGATAGTCAACTATTTAGCTAATTTAAGAAGGTTTTTTTTTTCTTTCGGTTTTTCCCCTCCTTCTCTTTTTCATTGCCTTTTAGGCACACGACCATTTCCATCAGATATATCTGAGGAATTGTATTTATTAATCCAATATTAGTATTTGTCATAAAAGTCATATTTGTAGCAAACTGAACATTGTCAATTCTTTTCACATAATCATATCAAAGGGGCTTGTTGAGCCGCATCTTGTAATAACAGTGCATTTTGTAATAAACTGCCGCAAAATGTAATAACTTTTTACACAATGCGGCAAAATTGATTACAAAATGCGTTGGGGCAGTTTATTACAAAATGAAATGATAAAGTTATCACATTTTGGACGTTTATTACAAAATGCACCGTTATTACAAAATGCGGCTCAACAGGGCTCTTCTTTTTAGTTATAAAGAAAATGTTCTAACTATTGCACTATAGAAAAATAAAGTAACACAATGCAGTGATAAATAAGTTGTAAGAAATATATAAATAATATAGCAGAATGGGTTTACTTATATCATTTTTCTCAGCCTAAACTTTAGCTAGCTAAAAGGACATATTTGCTAGAAGTCACAATATTTAAATATCCACAATGAATTATCTTAACAATAAGAAGAGGTCACATTTTCTCTTAACACAACCGCCTGTTTTTACTTTCAGTTCAGTCACCGCACATGAAGCTAGCTCCGCTTACCCGATCATACTGAAGCCATTGCTGCACAGCCTCATCCAGCTTGGCGTCACCGGTTGTGGACATCCCGTTCTCTCTGTAATTTCTTTACCTAAGTCCGGAGATTGTCGAGCTCAATATCTGTATCTTACGAAGTGAATAAAAACCTTCTGAAGTCGTCCGTAGCACAAAATCGAAAGGGAACTAGGTACGGATGTAGTAAACTGTCACTCCTTCAGAATTGCACGACGTGGGGCGGGGCTACGTGATGCGTCACGAGGTTTTCAGCTGTTGCATTTAGGAACTGCCGCAAATGTAGTAAATATACCATTCACCCGGCCTGAGGCCTTTCACTGGGGCTTTTAGGATTCAACAACTGAACCTTTTACTGCTGCAAAACTAGTGCATCTAGGAAAATACCTTTTCAAGAACACCGCGAAGACACAATCAAAGATTTTCACTTAAATGAATGTAGTTCCACTTCGGTCGTTGACCTGATGACCCACTATGTTATATGTAAAGTTTTTTTTTTTTTTGTTAAAGGTCCTGTTTAGACTCCTGAGGATCTGACCCCCAGGGCCTCCATACCCGGCTGACACCCACTCCACATTGCACTGGACCGTAAGTCTCTTTCTCAGAGTGGTGGGCCCACAGGAGGGCAGACCCGTGTTGCCCCTTTGGCCTGTACCCGTCTGGGCCCCAGAGTCAAGGACCTGGCCACCAGGTACTAACCGAGGTGCCCCTCCACCAGGCCAGGGTGGGACCCCAGTGCTGTGATCCGGGTGAGGGAACCTTGGTTCCACGTTCTAACATCCATATGGGTGGAGAGTTGCTGTCCATCTGACCCCAGGACCATTTGGCCTTGGGAGACCCTACCAGGGGTTAGACCAGGGGTGGGCAATCCTGGTCCTTTAGGGCCAGTGTCCCGCATGTTTTAGATGTTTCCATCTTCCATCACACCAGTTCATGATCAACTCATCATCAGCTCTGCAGAAGCCTGATACCGATGTAATGGCTTCCAGGTGTGTGTGTGTATATAAATATATTTCATGGAAATATTTGAACAACTGTAAATAGAATAAAATATAAATGAAAAACAAAAGTCTAATCATAAATTATTCTTAAAATTTAGGATTTACAGTTTGAAAACCTCAATCAACTATAATGCATCAGCAAATACACTATTCCATCAATATAGTATGTAGTAAACAACAGATTTGTAATATTGTAGTGTATTTTGGTGCAATTATGCACTTAACATTTTAGACCTGGGTGTAGTACACTGCTCAAAAAATAAAGGGAACACTGATACACAATGTAAGTCTAAATCAATCACACTTCTGTGATTCAAACTGTCCACTTAAGAAGCAACACTGATTGACAATCATTTTCACATGCTGTTGTCACATTCAACTATGTAAAGGACAAAGTATTTAATAAGAATGTTTCAGTCATTCAGATCTAGGATGTGTTATTTTAGTGTGCCCTTTATTTTTTTGAGTAGTGTATTTACTCAGTATGTAGTCGTATTCAGGGTGCTGGTGTATTATCTCTCATATCTAATGGTTACGTAGCCACTCAAGTACTTAAAATGACACTGGAACCAAATATTTTTATTGTGTTATGGACATAAATTATACAATCGACAATGCAATATGAAGTACTACTGATTTACACATTTTCAGGGAAATAAATGAAATTATTGAGATAAAGCAGCAAACAACTGATTTACTTCTCTGAAGCACTGAGCTAGCAGTCAGTCAGACAAAAAGAAATGAAGTTTTTTTTTTTCAAACCAGGGAGGCTTCCTGGTGACCTGAATTTATGTAATCAGTTTATAGTCTTAAGTGTGTTCCTGTTCTATCAATAACAACTATGTACAACTGGTGTTAAATGAATATTATGAAACAAAATTAAAAATGTGTATTCTATCACAGCCCCACAAGAACAGGTAACATTTAAATCAAATGGCATTCTAAACATATTTTCAGTATGTTCATGTATTGCATGTCTTTACAACTCTAGCACGTTGGCTGTTACAGCTAAAATGGCTGCATCCTAACAGTATTTAACTAAAATGTACCATTCTTTGGTTCCAGCCGTAACAGCAGCAGTGATATTAAAATGTTCACAGAGCAGAGGCACTAGGTAATTCTGTGGACACCAAAGAGCTTCTTTTGAACTTTACAGATGTATTAAAAGGTGAAATGGCAGACTTAAGCTAACGTCAGCTGTCAAATGTAAGTAGATGGATTCTTTATGCTCATTAGTAATGCCAGTCATCTCAGTATATTAGAAGATGCTAAACACTGTTACTACACCTGCATTACAGTCACTTCAGTTGTCAACATATCAAGGTCAAACGGTGCAGACTTGGTCAAAAGGTCACAAATGGGTATCATTGTTAGTGTTTTTATTATCAGCTGCAATTCTCGCGCTGACCATTTGGTGAATTACACTGAACTTCAACATCAGCACAAGTGACAACTCTTTAGAAGTGAGATCTGAGTGAGCTCAATGTGTCTTCTCCTCTGTACGCACCCTGAACGCAGAGACTGGTCATGAAAATCCCATCCCTGTCCTTCCCTGCTGCTGCCTATCTTTTGCGTTTCCTCTGTTTGATGATAAAAAGGTTCTCGTCGGTCGGGTACATCTGCGGGGCAAGTTTGTCTGTGGTCCTCCATGCTGGGTTTTTCCCCTTCCTGTGCGTTTTTCCTTTGTCCTTCTTCTGCTCATTGGGTAACCCCTGACTGTCTGCAGATGCAGTCCAACAGAGGCGGTCTGGTCTATCATTTTTCTTCATCTTCTTCTTTTTCTTCTTCTTCTTCTTCTTCTCCTCCGTGTCCCCTCTGTTTCCTCCCCCTCTGGGAAAGTCACTGGTTTCATCCACAATCAGTTTACGTGTTGGCAGTGGGTCTCTCGATGTGGGCACTGGTCTCTTGGGCTTCCACGGTTTCTCTGAGCTGGTGCAGTTCTGGTGTTTGTTCTTATTGTGCTTGTATATTTTGGGCGATGAGGTATGGCTAAAAAAGATGTGGCTGGGGGAGGGATGGTTTGTCCCAGAAGTTGTGTGGTTATAAGAATGGTTCCTTTTATCATGGCTGATTTTTTGTTTCTTATTTGGTGGCCCTGGAGTGGAGGGACTTTCAGAGGCGGTGGAGAAGATGCCATTCTTCTTCAGTTCTGGAAAATAAAAGACAAAGAGGCTTATTTGACCTTTTATTTCACAGATTCTTCCACCACACTGAGAATATTTCATCACAGAAAAACTATTAATCTGCATTTTTACATAATTTCTTTTGTATCTCAGCCACCGCTTATATCAAACATGTTTTCTCATAATGCTTGATAAGTATTTACAGTAGTCATTCACAGAAAACACAGGATTTAGGCATTCACCACTTTTATGCTATAATAGATACTTATGCCTCATCTACACTTAGGGATGGGAATTGATAAGAATTGAACAATTCCGATTCTATTAATAATTCTGCTTATCGATCCACTTCCTTATCGATTCTCAATGGGTGAGGGAATAAAACAGTACAAACGGGTGTCTTTGCATCAACTGTCTTTTAGATTTCCATCTCTGCACAGAAAATATAATATACACAGTATGCACAAATAATAATAACAGAGGACACCGTGTTTGATTCCCATCCCTATTTACACTTACATGGATATTTTATAAATTGCATTGCAACATGCACCAACTCATTTTGGGGGGGTCATGTGCAGGCAAAATTCACATAAAGATTTTAAATTGAATATACGTCATCAATTCAAACTAAACTGAGTTCAGTTGTTCGTCACAAACAATAGTTTGTTTGTGCATTTGTGCTGGTTGGTAGTGGTTTCTGCAGCGGGGACAGAATTTATTTTAAAATTTGTGGAAGAAAACGCCTGAAAATGTCTGTATTAGTGTGGGTAGAGCAGAACAGTAACAGTCCTTTTATTTTGATATTGTGAAAACATCACCAACCATCATCCCAAAACCAGAAACTATTTTGCTTAGTGTTAATACCCAGTAAATGCAGTAGCGTCATATACTGGGATTTAGTAAATAAAGGTTGCAGTGATAATTATGATATACATAATAATACACAGACATGTTTTTCTTCTTCTGACCTTTAACCTTCAACTTTATCCTGTGCTGAATGCGGTTCAAGTCCTCAGTGGTGTCATAATGGTTGATGAAGGGAGTGCTCGGATACGTCCCATTGAACATCCTCTGCCGCGTACAATCCTGAGGTCAACATACATAGAGGCACGGCATCATGTGCACCGAAATGTAACAAGAAACAAAATATGCTGGCTGTATGTGGCATCAAATTAACAGAAATGTAAACATGAATGACAATGCAGAGGTCAAGGAACATTTTTTTTTAACATTTTATTGAACTGAACTTTTTCCAGTGGCGATTAGTCCTGCCGTCAGTGACATCTTTTACTTTATCATTTGAACTGCCTGCTACTATTTGCTACCATAAGTTTGAACTTGATTTGGGTTTAGATTCAACAAAGTAGTGTCCAAGATATATTTACTGCACATGTAATAAAAACAAAAAAAAAAATGCATAGAAATGATTTGGTATTTAAATAAAAGCAGCTCACGTGGCCAAAGTGTCCTCTCTTGGCGCAGTTGTAGCAGTAAGCAGGAGTGCGCCCCTTGTCCTCTCCCAGCTGCATTACAGGAAGACCCCTCTTAATCTAAGCAGAGAAAGAAAAAAGAAAAGGACGGCGTTACTAGAAAACCAATAAAAACTGGTTTAAGCTTAATTTCTCTCACAATCTCCCATTTCGCTCCCATCATTCCCATGCTCTCTATTGAAACGGGCTGCTGTGTATTATGCACTGAATATGGGTGCTGATATCAACCAGTGATTACTGGGGCTATAGTTAGAGGCCTGTAATGACCCTGTATGATAAGTAAGCGTCTGTAGGTGTGTGTGTGTGTGTGTGTGTGTGTGTGTGTGTGTGTGTGTGTGTATTGGACACAGGGTCCTGTCCCCTATGGGCCAGTGTTCTGAAAGCCTTCCATGCTCCAGCGCCCACAGCAAATATACACTGATAAAGAGAGAGAGAGGAGACACAGGCACACTGCATTTACTCCTAATGTTACACACACCTAATGCCATTCTCTAACACACACACACCTTCACACTCATTTAAGGTGCCCCCCCCTTCCTCTCAACCCTGATTCCAAGATTACAAATGATTCGCTCCTCACGTCATTTCTTAAACATAGCTTAGCTAACCTCCCCTCCTTTTCTTCTCCCCTCTCTTCCTCGTGGCTCCCTCTCTCCATATACACCCCTCATCCCCACCTCAACCCTCACACTTGTTTTTTTCCTCTCCCCTTTCCCTCTCTCCGTCTCTCTCTCCCTCTCTCTTTTCCGCTTGAGTAGTTTTGCAGCAGAAAGGATGAATGCTATTAGAGCGTCGCGTCATTATCGGGTCAGGCCGGCCGGGCCCATCTCCATCACAAAGGCCAGGAGATCACAGACCTTTTTGCAAATACACACACACATACGCACACACACACACAGTCGTGCACCCTAAGGAGATCACAGTCCCCATCTCAAGCCCCCCGACCTCCACCCTTCATACCCCTCTTCCCATTCATCTTTCATGTAAATTGGCTGTAGGTCTCCCTCCGTCTCTCCCTCCCTGACCTTGGGCTTGGGCTTGTGTTATCTCAACATACTCTGATCCAGCACATAGACACAACCAATGAAAGCATGAGCGAGAAAAGAGAAGAAATGAAATCCCCTCCTATTCTCCCATCAACCTGTGACTGTTGTTTGAAACCTGCCGTGAATGTGCATTTGCATGCATATGTGTGTGTATGTGGGAGGAGCAGGAGGGTCTCATATGATATTAATTAACAGGATGAAGCTTCATGCCTCTGTTATTCCCACTGTCTGTTTTCATTCTGTGCTTCTTATCAGGGCCATCTAAATAGCCAACAGGGATCCTATCTGGATGGGATCCTTGCTTTTCTAATGGGTTTGAGGAAGAGTCCAACACAGTCTGGCCTCATACAACAACAGATAACTTGTCAACCTCATATTTGTAGAAAGTTACATTCATCATCTGGTACTCTGTCCAACACCAATAGACTAAACAAAGATAGATGATATGTTGCAGGTTCATGCTTCTATGGGAAAGTGAAGCCTAAGTACAATGATTATGGGGGCTGCCATGTTCTTTCTGTATCGTGACACAAAGTAGAACAGTAGAGTAGTGTTGACCTGCCTGTAAAAACACTCATGTTTAGCCATTGTTGATTGTGATTTTATGGAGTATGGGCAGAGAAAATATGCATAGGTGTGTACAGTGGATGAAATAGTTTCAGTATCTATGAGGCATGAGCAGGTGAAAACCAATTCTGCATCAAGGTCTGGGCTGTGAAGGATAGGGTCACATGAGCAAAAAGCTCATTCTGTGAGGAAAGAGAAGAAAAATTTTGATATTTTTCTGGTAATCTTCCATTACACCATCTATGGAAAAAATCCTCCCTGTTTTATGACAGTTACTACCAAAGAAAAAATGTGGTTAGCCAACAAGCAACTGGCATCCACTACAAAACAGACACTAAAAAAAAAAATCTTAAATTAGTTGCTAGGTGATTTTTGATTCTCCACTCCATTTATCCAGTCATTAAATGCCTGTTTATCTGAAAAATACCCAATAGAAGTCCATCCAAATCAAAACAAACCATATGTAGCAGCAAATCCTCTCATTCATGAAACAGAAACCACACACTTTTTTTCTTGATAAACTACTTGAACAATAATTACTTTCCAGTTGTTAATCCATTGTCTCATTTGGAGTTTGGACCGCAATTGCATTCGTAACAAACACATTTGTACTCTTTGTAATTGCTTTTTTCTCGCCTCCATCTCCCACTGCTACAACTAGTATAGAGGAAGACCTTTATTAGATGTTTTCCTGTTACTTTCTGCTCTTTGAAAACATCTGTCTGTGTTTTAATAACAGTCCTCGGAGTGCATCTGGGCCTGACCCACTGCCGACTCATACAACATGAAGAGCTTCCGGAGCTGCTGGGTGATACTTCACCAGTCAGACAGAAAGAGGATGGAAGGTTTAGGCTGTGTGTGAGTACAGAGGAAGTTTGAGAAGGTCCTAAGGCCTTCGCTGTGTGGACATAGTCAACCAGCCATCCGTGGCCTCTCATGCATGCACACACAGACACATGAGCGCCCTCCCTCTCTCTCTTCCTGTCACATACACACACAACTGTGTTTTCCCACAGTTGTCCCACACATACACTCTGTCTCTCTAAGCCCTGCTCTCCTCTGCTCCTTGCCTTAGCTGCTGGTGGCAAAGCCGTGATAATCCTTCGGCCAACACAAAGCTCAGACTGTTACAGACTACAATCTGAAGGAACACACACACACACACACACACACACACACACACACACACACACACACACACACACACACACACACACACAC
>JAPTYQ010000001.1:8278643-8304894 GCA_029814465.1 Ostorhinchus cyanosoma
AAATGTACTTGGGGTCATCTGTCCATCAAATAGTGAGGAAAAGTCCCTTAATCTGTTTCTTTAGGGATCTGTTTGGAGACTTGATCAACTCTTTTAAAATGGAACCAATGTATGATCTGACACTGATTAAGTTGAAAAAACACAACAAATAGTGGCTTTTAAGAGATTTTAAATGTGCTTTGGGTCAGCATTGAGGACGGTTTTAGTTAAACTACTCACCGTTATGTGGTATTGTCTCCAGATTTCTGGACAAGCCTGAGGAGGGAAAAAAAACACTATCAGCTCTGGAACAGAATAAAATAAGTTACATGTAGTCAGTGTTTGTGCATTAAAAGATGACACTTTTTACTCTTACAATAAAGGAGAAACATTTAGACATTTAATTCTTTTTACAGAAAAAGTGCAACAGACACTGATGGACAGGTGGTGCTGGTCTGACAGGGGCCCAGAGGCCCCAAAACGAAATGAACAGAAGGATTTATTGCGATTGGTTTCCATGCCTGACTTTTAAGTGTCTTTTTGTCTCTCACTTATGTTATTATCCTGATTTTTAGGCAAAGCCTCCCTTCAAGTCCCTGTGCAGTGAGTCAGTCACTCCGACAGTAAGTAAGGCAGTCAGTCGTTTTGTCCCGGTGTGGCTAAAGCATTATCTCCGGGGCTTCACCACGCTGTTCCTTAAGCGTTCCGACATCCTTTCCCAACTGCCGCCACTTCCCACTGGGAAATTGAAAATGCCGCAGTCGCCGCAGGCAACAAGATTTATCTACTTACACACCTACTGAGTGAGAGAGACAGCAAGAGAGGGAAAGAGGAGAGGATTTCAACCTGACTGAAGAAGACTGTTGGGTTACTTTTCTTACATACACTAAACTATTTCCTAGACAAATTTGCATGATAATGCAAATTCACCTCACATTAAAAAGGCTCCAATTGCAGACGCTGTTCAAATCCTGGCCTTTAAAGAAGACTAGACATTTTTTTCTGGCTTAATCTGTTCTATACAGATCTAAACACAGTATCTTCCTCCACCTCTCATCTAGTTCTCTTCGTCAACAACCCCTCTCCACACCCACTCTCTCCCGTTTGCTCTCTCCCTCCAGACCGCCGGGGTAGTGTGTTGTTGTCGAGGGCGACAGGCGAGGCGAGCGACACACTCGCGCTCCGTCAACCGTCTGTCTTTAATGAGAGACACAGAAAGGCCCAGGGGACAGAGACCTGACTCTCTTTCTCTACAACATACACACACTCACATATAATTTGAGAGTGTAAGAAAAAAAAGTTATGCATTCCAAGAAAGGCGTAATTACAATACCACACAACTATGCACCTTAGTTTGCTGTTGAAAACAATATGCAAAAGAGAAAGAGAGATGAACATGAGTATCCAAGAGGTAAGAAAGAACCTGTGACAGAGAGGGAGGGAGGGAGAGAGAGAGAGAGAGAAAATGGGCTGTGTGTGTCCTGGTCTCCCCTCTGCCTCTGGTGTTCACCTGGTTACTCATCCATTACACAGAGCACAGTACATGACTGACTGACGGTGAGCTAGCGAGAGTGAGTGGGAGAGAAAGTGTGAGTGAATGAGGCGGGGGGAGACACAGGCAGGCTCTTACATACACACAGGATTTTCCATTCTATGGCATTAGTGTAAATGGGCAAGGTAATGAACGCTGCGGTGGGATAATTGTCATTGATGGTCATTAGATTCACCCTTCAGTGCCAACACACACAGCCAACACATGCACACATACACACACAGACCCACAGCTGGAATATGTAGCATGGCAGAGACATAACTAAGTTGTAATTGCTGAAGTGTATCAATTAATGTGAACAGCAGCGTGTGCTGACCCCTGGTCACTCATTAAAAGGAAAGATGGGGAGAGTGGGGGGAAAGAGGGAAAGAAGGGAAAACAGACAAAAAGAGGAGGGGGTGGTAAAGAGCATCTAAAAATTGGTGTCCTTATACTGTTAACACTCAAATAGAGATATAATGTTTATCATAAAGTCACAAACCCAGATATGTAGCAAATTTCATATTATATGGTTTATATATTTATTTCTATACATTTCTGAGTATGTTTTCAGCAACATATAATGCATACCGGGATACTTATAACTGGTTATTTTTCACAGATATTGCAAAATACTTTATCTAAATAAATGTGGCCATACTTGACAAATGAATATATGGCTTTTCCAACAACTTACAGACCTATAATATCTGAAACAAAGTACTGTAAACACCATAGTACAATTGGGCTAGAAGTTAAGAATATAATGTAAATGCAAATTAAATGCTCAAATGTAAGTAAAATGGCAGAATCAGTTGTCCTGAAAAATATTAAAATAAAAATAGGCAAATAAAGACTTGTCTGACATTCTCTCTTTTGTGCTTTTAGGTTTTCCTCATCAAAATGTTGTACGTGCTGTACAGACACACTAGTTGGTTATTGTAGGGAGTCATCTGTGATATATTTGGACAGTTCTCCTTTTTCATACTGTGTTCTGTGTGACCCACAATAAACACAGTCAGTGCCCAAACGGAATTATCAGGTGTCATGAATTTACAGTTGCAGAGAAACCATGTAAAATAAACTTCAGCTGACAGGCTGAACACTTAGTTCTGAGACACTCAAGAAACCCTATAAATGAAATTCACTACACTTGTGCTATAAAAAAAAATACACACTATGGAAGGCATGTAAAATTAAAATGTGTGAAGCAAAAGTCTCTGCAGGTATTGTTCAGCAGATGTATAACAAGCCGCAATATACCAAGCAAATTTGATTAAAAATAATTTGATGTTACCTGGACCTACTTCTATTCTAAATGTCATTGTCTATATTTCTTTGGGTTTTTTTGGATTAGTCTTGTGATATACACATAAGACATGTGGTCTATTTCATCAAGGGCAGGACCCTGAACTACAGTTTTTAAATGTCGTTAAGGTGATGTTCCTTTCAGTTAAGGACAAATCCAAGTGCTGCAGGATATAGTGAAATTTCAATGTGTTTTGGATTAGTGTTTTAGACGAATGTTCAAAGAAGGACCTTTGCTGTTTATACACACTATTCTCACTGTACAAATCAATATGCGCAGATGAGTTGATTTTAAAAACCCTGAATTAGACCCTGATTTACAGAGTTTTCTTTAATTTGAGACAAGACCAAAGTAAATCACTCATTGATACTCACATCAAAGAAGTGGCCTCTCATGTTGCAGCGATGGCACGTTTTGTGCCAATAAGCTTTTTCGTTGCAGGACGCGTACAGGTGCCCAGGCAGGCCACAGTTGTTACAGTGCTTGTAGGGACAATAACTGGACTGGTGCCCTGGGGTGCCGCAAAGGAAGCAGGGTGACATTTTCTGCAAAATGACATGCACATACATTATGTGTGCGCTCATCAGCGTGCTTAAACTGTGGATGCTACAAAGAAACGAGTGGAACTGACTTTGGGCTCAGAGCAGTTCTTGGACAGATGTCCAGTCTTGTTGCAGTTTTTACAGTGGACGTTCTTGCTGGTATAGTATCTGCTTGCCATCCTCTGCACCGCTAACCTGGTACCCTTGTCCTTGTTATAGATTTGAGCCTAAAAACACACAGTTATTCCATCATCATCTAAGAAAACCAAAGTAAAGGTCCGGTTAATCATTTTCATACAATATTGTAATCATGAAATTATAAAAAATTATAAAAGTTTGTTTGGCCACTGACCTCCCTGTCCTTTTCAGATACCAACCATCTGCCATCTTCAAAATCTTCAACATCTGCAAAAACAGAAAAATACAACACATTTTAAAATGAAACCTAATGATATATAGTTAATGTTACATACATACATACATACAGCATGTACAGCTAGCATTTTACTGCCAAAACAAAAAGAAGAAAGGAAGACATTTCTGGGATAACCTCCTTACATTTCAGTGTAATTTACAAATGTTTCAAAGGTGACATTTGACCTACATGTTTGTGGATTTGGTTGGATGTCATTGTCATGAAAAGGAACTTAAAAAATGGTGTTTAAAAGAGCTTACAGATTATTGACTTTAGTATGGTTATTTTCTTAATCAAATACTGATGAAATGAGACAAAGATGAGGTAAGAGCTAGAGCCAATAAACATCTGATAAATTCGAAACCATATCCAACCCTATTAAGAATTCTAAGCCCTGAGGAGTCAGTTTTGCTTCCTGTAGGGGAAACACACACACACACACACACACACACACACACACACACACACACACACACTGACACAGTGGCAGCCCAGTGCATCTGTATGAGAGTGGCACTAACAGTGCCCTGTGGGAGACCACTGTATTCTCCTCAGGCCCACAGAAGTGTAACTGACATCCAGAAATTGTAACATACACAAACACACACAGTGAAACACACAGACACGTGTACTCAGCATAAATTATGTGCTGTAGCAATGACCCACACAGACTCGCATGCTTTCACAAATGCATACAGAGACACCCACGCATCGACCTCCGCGATTAGCTGGTTGACAGTCTTTAGCCTTTGGACAAACACACAGCCTTGAGCCATAATCAAATATTACCGCTCTCCTTTCCACCTCTCTCTCCTCCTTTCTTTCTCTGACTCTCTCTCTCTATCTCCACCTTATCGCTATTCTGCTCAGCTCTCCTTTTGCTTTCTCTCTCTCTACTTGTTTTTGCACCTCTCTTTATCCCCATCTCCTCACTGGGTGTGTGGCTGCAGAGGAGGTTATCACCTCTGTTCCCCGTCAAACAAATTAAAATGGCTGCTGTTTGGATGGGGCTTCTTTCTGCCACGACCTTCAACTCCAAAAAACACAAACAAAACCACAAATGTAAGCAACACAAAGTCATCAAAATTGTTACAATGAAAGCCTGTGAGTCCACTTAAGCTGAATTTATACAGTTTAGCATCATTCCAATGTCCCATGTGGGTGCATCCTCTGAACGGCAACAGAGGAAAAAACTAAGCAGACTTTGGTCCTAAGAACCATTTAGTTTTGGTAAAAAACACAACACTGACTATATAGGCCATGAATTATCCTAGTTGAATATGCATATTCAGTTATAAGCTCATCCATTGTCATAAAAGAAGTCCATACCTTCAGTCCAGGCTCAGACCCCGACCACAACCCAACCAGTACATCCTAACTGGCCTACCTATCACACAGTGGAACGCCATTCTCTGTTCTTGTTCCACAGTAGTGACATTAATTCTGGAGTGACGTCAGAACAGCCAGATCTTTGACTGCAGGCTAATGAAACATCCCATCTTTCCTGTGATACAACTAGAAAAAATATTTTAAAAATCTTTGAAAACTAGATGATGTAGAGGACAGCTGACATCTGCTAAATGAATGCAATGTGTAGTGACAACAGAGGCTGTGATTCACTTTGAAAAGGGTTTATTTCAGTTGAGAAAAACTTGTGACTGTTTATTATGGCTATGCTTAAGTTTATTTTTCTGAAATGACAACCACAGATATATCAGTTTATGGTTTAATATGTCGGAAATGTTTGTGGTAGCTCTGTTTGAAAGCTTCCAGTAGGTTTTCTTGTATAGTTTTTAAAGCTGAACACTTTCCTGTGTGTTTCATGTTCACACCACATATCAGCACACAAATTTACCATATATTAATACAACAGACAAAAGTGTGTGCATGTGAAAGTGTGCGACGACACACTTTCATATCATTCCCATCTGAGTTATTTTACTTTTGGTTATTCTAGTACAGAGGAGTGAACCTCTGCAGCACTGAACAGGGTGGGGGGCCTCAGTGTGATGTGTGTCCATGCACACATACTTGGAGTTACACAACAACCAGCAGCTAGGTCAATGGTTAAAAGGTGTGTATTTGTGTGAGAGAGGAGGCGTTAGTGACTCAACGAAAGTCATTCCCAAAGCGCCTCCCGGGGGGACTCCCCAAATAAAGAGCAGGAAGCTTTCCCTTAATCTAAGGGCCCCCCATCTCACCAACACACACACGGATAAAGGGTGAAGCTCTTTGTCACGGCCGAGGAATCAAACACATGGGTGGAGGGGTGGAGGAGAGGATGGAGGAGGAGAGTAGAAGGTGGGGGGCTGTTGTCTGTACCACTGGCTGAAAATATGCTAATCAACCTTGAGGCCCCGCTCAAAACCAAACCATTAGAGCTGCTTCATCGTGGCCCAGCAGATCCGACGGAGTCTGGAGCTGAATAAGCAGATGGCAGCGGCTTCGCAGAGCAGCTGAACGGGCTCGAGAGAGGCCTCCGCCATGTTGACTGCAACTGTTCATCTTTAACAGATACCAAGGCTGTAAAAAGCACTCACAGCGATCTTAGAGGTTCAAGTCCAAAGATCACACAGAAGAAAATGGGTGCGATACCTCAGCAGGAGTGGAGGGTGCTGAAAGGTGGAAAGGAGGGGGTTGAGACTCACAAACTGTGCTTGTGTGCATTCAATAATTGAAAAATCCACATAAAATGTGTGAAATTATCAGTATTGCTTGCTCTTGGGGCTCCACAGATTCTGATTCTACAGGACATGTCGTACATTATCACATCACTTGGTCGTCGAGAGAAATTCAGTACAATGGCGTAGAAGAGGGGAGAAGGAAACAGAGGGAGGAAGAATCAGGGGAGAGAAGGCGACAGATGCTACCTGTCTGTCTCATAGGTACCCTGATTACTAGAAGATGAGGAGGAGAGGGGAGGAGGCTGCGTGCCAGTTCATCAGAGCCGGCAGAACAGAACAAAACAGAGGAATATTCAGTGTGTGTGTGCTTTGAATGTGTCCCTCTTCTACCAGTGGGAACAGAACAGAAGTGTACGTGTGGCTAATGAACCATGAACACCCAGCTCTCCTGGGGTGACACACACACATACACACACACAAGCACACACATACACACACACAAGCACACACACACACACACAAATGCAAGGGCAGAGAATATTAGAGGACCGTCCTCTCATGGGACAGACAGGGTGCTTTTTAAGTTTGATAACCAGAGGACAAGACACACACCCTTCCTTCAATGTGGCACCTGACAACCATCCCCAACTCTAGCCATTAACCAGTTTCAACAATGCATGTTTGTGTGTCATCTACAAGCTGTTCTCCCCTCTGGTCCAGCAACATCAAAGCCTCAGACCGGCCCGCCTCACTCCTATCCTTCTTTTCCTGTCCCGACACTTAAACAGGCATCCCAAGCCAGCCCGCCCATTGTACCATGCTGTTGACTAGGCCCATTAACACACCAACGCGCACACACACACTGACACAAACACAAAATGGAAGAGAAAAAGAGGCCTTGCCCCCCCAAATAGAGGTTATGTTTGATACTGAAGCGACAGGGCCGGATTAGCAACACTATACATGACAATGGTGAGGGTGGGCGGGAGTGTGCAGGCTGTATGAGTGTGTATGTGTTGATCTGTGTGTGTACAAAAAAAGTGCTTCCTTTGTAACATCACCCTTGCCCTCTGCAAGGTTAAACACACCAAAAGGTTGGCTAAGTCAGACGTGCACGCACACGCACACACAAACACATACACACACACACACACACACAGAGCTTTTCACTGCTCTTTTGTGTGACAGAAAAGTCTGGATAAGGGTCTAGAACACAAAGGCCGAAAGAAGAGGGGAACAAGTGAGATGAACATGAACGCCGAGAGGAAGATAGGGGCTCCTAGTGACTAGAAGAGGACGAAAATGCATGGGCACTGGCCGAGCAACATTACAACACAAAAAACAGAAGCTGGATGAATATGAGGCCACACTGACAATAGACAGCATCCAGGTAGAAGAATCCAGGTAAAAGTAGTAAAAGATGTGAAAAACAATACAGGAGACACACTGTGTGAATGTGTGTCTGAGTCTGTGTAGATGTTTGCAAAACAGGGAAGAGATCAATAACTGTACAGGCCTATTATAGATTAAAGCAGCAGATTTCATTTGGCTTCATTACGTGCTCTTTCTTTGCCCATCTTTACTGATCTCTCTGTTAGGCAGACAGACAAAAAGACAGAGGATGGGGAACAAAATAAATCCAAAACATAACAAAAAAGATAATGGTAGACATACAAACATTCAAAAACACAGACGATAAGGCTTCAGTAGGTGTTTAAACCCATCTGACAGCTCAAACCACTTAACTGGGTCTTAAGGCCTATGTCTGTCACACTTATTACATAATCACTGAATAGTGATTATTTGTTCAGATCATGATGATTCTGCATAATCATTAGAATCAAAAACACTTGGATGGACCAAATAGAAATCATATTCCTATCACCACTTCCACATCCTTTTTCACCAGGTTTGACTGGCTGCACCTCTTTCTTCTGTGATGTTTAATGCCACCTGAGTGGAGAAGTAGCACCACCAGCAGTTTAACTCCAGGCACTTAACTCCTAATATTTCACCAACTGAATTTCAATGAGCATCTATTGACGTTATGAAGTCCGAAATGTAAATATCATTTTTATTTATTGCATGGCTGCTGTATACTCAGTTTGGATTGGTTGATGATGACAATCTATGTTGTAATTTACTTATTTATGGGCCAAATTCTGGTCATAGACTCAATCCATAAAATCTTTTGTAAAACATTATTTTCTGGCAAACTATTGATTTCTTTCTCTTAGTTCTTTCTCTTAGTTCCAATCTCACATCACTACTATACATTAAAGGGCTTTTTGTAAAATTTTTCGCCTGAGTTGGACTCAAAGAAAAATTTTTTTTTTTTTTTTGTAATTTTTACACCTGAGTAGGACTCAAAGGAGAAAATTGCAGGTTTATCGGGTAAAAGTGATGGGGGATTGGAAAGAGATGCCCTGAATCCAAGACTTACGGCCAATCTTGTCTTTTAAATGCACTTTTTTGATTTAAATGTTAATTTTAATGTATGGTTTTAATGTTTTAAAAACCACATTTTATCTCTGATTATTTTAATGTCTTTTAGTTTTAATGTCTTCTGTGATTTTCTTTTTGTGTGATTTTTAATGTCTTTTCTTCCGTGATGTCTTTGTAAAGCACTTTGAGTTACCCTGTGTATGAAAAGTGCTATACAAATAAACTTGCCTTGCCTTTACAAAACATCTGTTTAATAAGCAAGATCGAGAACAGATGCAAACACATCCCATTAGAATTTATTTCACTACGAATGGCTCACTGTCTACACATTCTAGCATTCATTGCCAAAAAGTTGTATGAATTAAACCATTAGTGGTAAAAAAAAATGAACAGAAAATGATAAATATGTCATTATTTGTATGACAACTTATTGTCAACTAAAATTCCACGATCATAAAAAACAAACCAAAAAAAAGACCAAACTTAAACCAAGTCCCCCTTTACTACAGCATCTGGTTGAGTAGCAAAGCCAAGCTGCTACAAGATGCTGGACATCTGTCTTGATCACTATCCAAGAAGCTTTCTTAATTATATAACCATGGTATCATTAATTGGGATACAACATATAGCAAATGCAAACCCAAATTACTGACTTTACAGATGATATTTCCAGTGCAGTGTTGCGAAATTCAGGTGAAATGCAGGCAGATGCCATCACCCGGGTCCCTGTTGAATCTGCCTTGTGCTTGGCCATCACACATTTCATCTTTGATTATCCATCGCCCCCCTGACACGCTGAGGGTTCACCCCCTGCCAGCTCATGCCACCTCCTCCCATCCCACTTACCCTCTTCCACTCGTTGTTGGCAGCCAGGGCAGGGCAGGTGGCCAAACCTGTCAGTCAAAGCACCGTCGCCACGTGGCAACATCACAGACACCAATTACCACGCAGCAGGGGCGCGGCCTGGCAACCGCATGGCAACCACATGGTCCAATCAGGGTACACAACAACAGGGACCAACGAAGGCCAAGAAAAGTGAGCAAGTGTGTTTGTGTGTGTGTTTGTGTACTGCGGAACCATGTTGAAGTTAACCAAAACCAAGCCGGTGCACGTCTGTGGCTTTGACAGAGGACAGGTAGTCATTGTGTCTTTTTAATATCCGTTAGCCGTCTTTTAAGGGGAGATTCTCAATTCAGACGCAAAATGTATCTCTATCAGTTGATAATCAGGAAGTGTCTTATTAAACGCACAGTCCTGACTCGTGACCAGTTCTGCTGTTCTCACCACAGAATCTGGATAATATTTTTCAATTACCACAACCATGCATGGATGGTCTGTGTCTTATACACATTACAGGACAATGGAGGATCTGGATCTCACTTTTAATTATGTGTTCTTTCTACTTGTAGCTCTTTATAGCAAAGTGCTTCTCCTGCTATAATTGGTTGTTTTTAAGCCTCACAAAAAAAAACATCAAATGTATTGTCAAAAGGATAAAATAAATCTCAGTGTCCAATCAACTTTACTGTCTTGTACTTCAACTTAATATACTTGGACTCATGAAAATTGATTTATGGAAGGAAATTGAGGTGGTTTTCTACAAATTTGCATTGAACAGCTATAGGCCTACTGTGACAAAACTAAAATGGAACTGGGTTCAGAGGTGAAGCATAATCAAAGAGTACAAACTACAAAACGCTTTCCATGAAACATTAAAAGCTTGTTAAAAATAATGATATAGATATTACATTATTAAATGATTAACAGTATAACAAGTTTATATAAAGTTTATATACACCTAATATACTTGTTAGTTTGTTTTGCATAGTGACTCACATGGAGAAAAAATAGTATTAGAAATAACCGCATCATTCATATTCAGTTTTGATGGAAGATTTGTTTGGAGTTTTAATGAAGTGAAAAGATGCATAATAGGAAAACCAGGCAACAAGTGTTTGTGTTTTACAGCTAAGGTCATACTTAGCCAGGCAAACACATAAAATATCAGTGATATAAAAACTGGCCAAATTATTCTGGGTGTCCCTTTTGTCTTGTGCAGTGAAACACACTAACACACAATGTCTGTAAGGGGCAAATATATTTTAATAAAACCAGTGAGTTGCAACCTCAATTTCATTTTGATGAATTTCCTCCTGCGGGAGTGAGCCAGGCAGTGGCGGGAGGGCGGAAAGGCGGGAGGACGGGAGAGAGAAGTGGGGTGATGGGGGCTGGGAGGCAGATAGAATTTTCATGATTGTTATTTTTGTTATTATACAGAGAGAGAAAGGGGGGGGGGAGTGAGGGTAGATAAACGGCGCTGGTTAATCTGAGGCATTTTTGCGGCGCGTTCCATTATCGGGCAGGTTGGGCACGTCGAGGGGGTTATTTTTCCGAGGGATCTTTGGCCCCGGTAATTAAGCTCCATTCAGCAGGCCCTGTTCTCCAAATTAAAAATTTGTCATTAAGTGGAATTTACCATAATGCCTTTTTATCTGCCGGCGCTTCAGCATGCGTACATGCATGTGTGTGTGGGGAGAGTAAAGGTGAAGGAGGGGCAACAAGATAGGGCAACCAATAAGGGGTAGCACAGTAGTCACACGCACCCGCCAGCGCCCACACACATACACATGGAGGAGAAGGGGCAAATTGAAAAACTGAAATAATCCTGGACAGCTCCACACGTTTGCATGAGCAAACACAACACTCACACATTCTCACATATACACACATACAAAGTAACAAAGCCACCTTTCAATCCTTCAAATCCACAGCCTTTGGGGTAATTAAATAATAGTGCTTTAAAGTTTTAATTTAGATTTGGCTTTTCCCTTCCTCCTCCTACTGTATAGTGCACAGCTCGCACCCACTCACCCTCCCACAACAGTCACAGTGTGTTACAGACTTCATCCAGTGAGATAGCCCTCGATGGGCAGGGTACATTGGAGAGAGTGAATGATTGAAGAGCAGAATCTCTGTCTCCATAGGCTTTATAAAACAATACAATTATTAGTCTTTAATTAGAGCAGCCCCTCTGTGGGACAGGGGACAGACAAAGAACAATAGAGGATTAGAAGAGGAGCTCCTAATATGGCTCTTTTATCACCTCTTTCAAATACAGTCTATAAATGCATCCAGCTGTCCTTTTCACATGGCAAGCTTGGAAGTCGGTGCTAGATTTGAGAGAGAAAGCAATAGAAATAATTGTTATTTTTGCTATAGACTCATCTACAGAACATTTTCTAAGTTCAATAAACTGCACTGGCCTTGGTTAATATTTGGCATTGTTACTGCCTCAGGTACCTTTGTTGACTGAGTATTAAAGTAAAACAATTCTACCTTGAAAATGTTTTGTTTTAAAAAAACTTTATAATTGTTTATTTTGAAGCTAAATACTGTGGTCAGAAACATCAGCCAAATACTTTTAGTTGTAATCATCAGTGATTAAGGATTATTTGTGGGTCAGACATAGATTAATCAGTTCATTTGTTATGAACAAAAAGGGAAATCAAGAGCTAGAGTGAAGGTTGGATTAACTCAGCATGCAGTAAAATTGCAGAAGGTGATAATGATGGGCAAGTAAAAAAAAAAAAAAAAAAAAGGAAATCTTTAAAGTGACCAAAACCTGAAAATCCATTGTCAAAAACCAAACAAGCTTGGCAAAAAAACTAGAGAAAAAAAGTAAAAACTCTAAATACTCTGTACTACTTCCAATTTCTGTCAATGCCACTGGAGAAACAAACACCACAGTGATGGTTACTTTGCAGGTGATGATACAAAAATACAATAAAGCAGGCGCACTGAAGCTATGCTATGTGATAGAAACTGTAAAATTAAAGAATTATTATTCTGTGTGAATGAATGTGGGAAGAGTGATTCGTTTTATGATTTTATCTCAGTAGTTGACAATCAACTGTGATATGTCACAATGACTGTGCAACTGAAGAAGATAAAATATCCCTCAAAAGTTAAAATGCAGGAATTATGCATTTATTCACTGCACTGTGGTGTCAGTTTCACAGAATTTGACAACTGAGAAGGAATGAAGAACAAAAAATTGCATAGAGTGCTAGCTTAATGCCTCTTTAAGACACATTGACTAAAACTTCCATATCATCTCATTGCTTTTATGAAAAATATCAAAAGATGCATTAAAATGAGACATTATTACCTCTATACATTTATCTCTCGACTATAAAAGAAGGCACTCAACAAAAGAGTTTCACTTTATTTCGTTGTTTTTTTGAAACCACACTGACTTTGGTCACTGTCATTTTTCATCCTCTCCAACAAACAGATGCAGGAATATTCTCTTGACTTGGAAAACACTACATAGGGCATATCTACGAATGCCACAAGATACGCCCTAAAAGCAGAGATATGTGGGTCTGGAGAGAGAGACAGAAGCAAGAGCAAGAGGAGAGGGTTAAAAGAAAAGAGGAAAAGAAGAGGAGGGGGGTGGACAGATGGCAGAGGTTATGCCTGGCTGAAAGGGGCAAGACGGGAGGAGGCTGTCCTGGGTGATCAGTGTGTTTGGAATATGGGAAGAAACACTGCCGTCGCTTCTCCACATGCACGGCTCAACCTCAACCCGCCCCTCGAACTCTCAGCACTCGTCACCTTTACTCTAATTCCTGTGCCCTCAATTTCTCATGATTCCTCATTTACGAACCTTCAAATGTGCATAAAACCCATTCCGCTGAACGTGTGACAGACTTTTGGTTTCATATCAAACCTTGCTCTTGGCTCAGTTGATCCCATATTGGCTTTAGATTGTATTCAGTGATGAACAAAATAATTAGGTCTTCCTGCATCTGATTGACAGATAAAACCTGGTTAAGGTAAACTACAGGATGAGCCGAACACAAACATGCTGTCAAAAAATCGGCAAATGTGTGTGTATGTGTACCTCCAAAATACAACGCAGGAGGAGGAACGGCAGACTGGCAGGGGGAGAGTGGAAAGAGATAGGGGGTCTTATTTACTGTCGTTTAATTTGCTCCCCTCTGCTCTGTCCATCCCTTGGTTTTTCTGACAGGTAATAAAAAGTGGGTGCTTCCCTGACAAGCCCATTTGAATTTGGATTGAATAATATAACTGTAGGGTTTCCCACATAACGCTCTGTCCAAGCGTGCAGCGGCAAAGACACGGGCAGGCTCTCTTCCTGCCATTATGTGTGGTACTAAGTGCACATGCATGTACACACAGCGCGCGCACACACACACACACACACAGGTGCTTACGTCACGGTAGTTAATGCAAGATTAATGAATTTCTGAAACTAGCCACCATCCTGTACCCATATGCCACACTACATGTCTTTGCCCGACCTCTTCCTCTCTTTCTGCCCCTCCCTTATTCCCTCTTCCTGCTCCTGGATTTCTCCTCTAGCCCTAGATCCCTTCATCCCATCTCCTCTTCTTGCCTTACCTCATCCACCACTCCGCTGCCTCCCTCCCTCCCTTCCCCTTCTCTCGGTAGTTGCTGAAATCCCATTCCCCGTGGGGCAGGCTAAATTGAATTGGCGTGTTTATATGAACAACAGGGCCGTTGCTTTAATATACCTTAGAGTTTATGCCTAATGCCTCCCTGCTAATACCGCTGGAGCTCGCCGCCCTCACTCAACACACGTTGCTTTTATGGAAGTCATAAAAGAGACAGAAGAGCGAGGGAGGGAAAGAAGAGATACGTACGCTGGGAGCTCGCTTGTGTTTGTAAGCAAGACAGAGAAATACCAGGAGAGGCGAGAAGGCTGTTAATACCATCTTTACAACTTATCTTTCTGTTTAATCACACTTCTTTAAGATCATCCTGAAGTATACCCTCCCTGGAAGCCCCCCCCCCATACACACACATACACACTTTCTCTACAGTACGGTGTGTGAATGAAAAGAAAAGAGGAGAAACAGAAAGGGAGGAAGATTTTTTTAGATTAGTGAGTAATGCTGAATAAATATCCGGAGATTTGGTTGAGGGAGTCGGTCATGCTCGTCGACTTGCAAACATCCTCCATTTTCTCTCGTCCCCCCCCCCTCTTCTTTTCTCCTTTCTTTCTCACTCCTGTCCCCTTTCTCTTCTAGCCCTGTGTCAACCTACAAAAGGCCCACAGTACAAAGGACAGAAACAGGCCTGAGACACTCAACCCAATTACTATTGATCAGTCTGCACTCAGAGGACAGAAATGCGCTCACCTGCATGCACGCACACACATGCACGCACACAATTCTGTCTGCATTTCAAAGGTCTTTTTTCTAAATTCACAGCTGATGTAGTAACCATGCAATACACAACTTAAAGCTTTTCCGTGCTGCATGACTTCTTTTTCTATATCGCCGAAATTTTGTTTTCATTGTTAAAAGCAAAGTACGTTACAAGCACATAACAATATTTAGAAGTAAGATATGTGACCAGATAATGGTTGGATTCAGGTGGTAGGTTTATTTTGAGGTGGTTGAGGTAAAAGAAATTTTGTTTCTAATGCATGAAGTAAATGAATATCAAACTTAATTATGACAATGAATTGAACCCACTGAAAGCTGAAATTATTTAGCAGTTTTGTACCGTGTACTGCCACCAGAAGTCTTTCTGCGACATGACAGCACTGCGTGCGATCTTGTTTCTCATGCCCCTTTTCAGAATTATGATTTTGTAATATTTTGTTTAATGTATATAGGGTTTAGTATTTTTGAATGTAAATTTTTGTCTTCATACAGTCTTTACATCAAAAAGTATTATTTACACAAACTAAGCGGCAAAAATAACTGAACAATTAACATACTCAAATGAATACTCACTCTAAATCTCAAATTAAAATCACTGTTTGAAAGAAGAATTCATGCCTATGATTATTATATTTTAGTTGCCACTTCTGGCCTCTAGTATTTACTGTTTCACTTCAGTACTCAGAAAATACAGACAATTTTTGGTCAAACCAACTCCTTTAAAATGATTCTCTAAATCAGTTGGCTGAATTAAATCAGACACACATATTTGCATATTACACTATGAAACTGTTAAAACACAAGTAGAACAGTTGAATTGAAATCGGTGCCATTCACCCTCACAGATAAATGTGGAAGATTGATTGAAAGAATTATTTAGGGAAGTAAAAGATCATATTTGAGTCTTACAAGAAGCAAAATATGTGCAATACATAGTAAAGTGGTGATTCTCAAACAGCAGACTTGAAGATGCAGTAGACCTGAGCCAGAGGACATACCCGCTGATCCGTACACCTAAAAAAAATAAATAACTCAATATGTTTTAAGACTGCACTACTGAATTTTTTTTTCATTTTCAAGATGCTTGACTAAAACCTATAAAGTTTTGCAAGCCTCTGCTTATAGGGGGATGCACACACTCAGACACACAAAACTAGACTCACGTTAAGGGAGTGATGAACTCATGTGTTGTCTTGAGGCCTGCACCGAAATATCAATGACTAAACTCCCAAACGAGTTGGTAACTATCTCCTTTGCTCTGATTTTATCCTCAATAATTAATTTTCTCTCCCAAGGCCGACTTCAGCTTTATCGGCCGCTTGCCGCCAGAATCTCAGTATTCCATTTAACCATAATCCCCCGGATAAAGGGGCGGCCTAGGTGTGCAAATGCACAGGCATGCGTGCACACAGAAACATGCACACGAGCAAAGACTTAACCTTCATTCACAGACACACAATGTTATAGCCTAAACCAGGTAGGCAGATCTGAAAGGACTGCTAGTCATACCAACAATGAGCGACTCCCATAACGGAGGAAATTCACCCCATTCAGACCAGCATTTACACATTTAGACACTCTATGGCACAGGTCTGAATATACACGCTGTCAGCTGTGTGAGCTCCAAAACCAATACCATACACCAGCTGGATTAGCACACAGAAGTCTGTAGCAGGAATCCGGACCCAACAAGCCCAGCATAGCAACAGCCACGTAACCAGGACTTGGCCTTAGTGTATGGATGTTTGGGAATGGGAGTGGAGGAATAAAGAGATGGGACGGATGGAGGAAGGGGTGGAGCTGAAAGGTGAGGTACAGATACACTGAATTTACAAGCTACACTTCGAGACATAACCGATACATACACTTCCCCTCACGATGGCAGAGAAATTCTTTCATTATTGATCAATACACTGTTTTCTGAGCTGGTTCAGGGATGGAATGTGTGAGGTAACCTTTGAAATATGTTAATTAGTCACTAGTCCAGTTTTTGCAGAAAAAATCCTCCTATAAGAACAAGAAAACACCTTAAAACAATAATTATATAAGTATGTAATGGGTTAAAATGATTACATGACCTGAACCATGACCAGGCTGATTCATCTATTAATTTGCATTTTGGTGTTTTTAAGTAAATATTGCCTTTTCCTTTTCAGTCCCTCTCTGAAGCCTTCCCTATGATGTGTTCTAGACTTGTATTTTTCTCCCTATGATGACCACTCAGGTCTTTAACACCTTTTGCTTTTCCAAACACCTAAATCCCTGTATTTAAGAGCCCATTAACTTGCTGGTTCTTAGAGCCTAATGGGATTCTTAATTAGAACTTTATTGAAAGATGGTGTGATGAAAAGGTCATGGAGTTAAGACTTACAGATGTGACAAACACCACATCAACACACAGCAGTCAAACGACACATAAGAGTGTAAATTCAGTAGAAAAAAGGGCAAGAGTGATATTATCAAATCAGCAAAAAGGAAGAAAAAAGATGAAGGGAAAGTGAGTGAGAGAAAGAGAAACAGGGTGACAGGGGACGGGCTAGATTGACTGAAATTATGGTGAGTGCCAGCTAGGCCAGACCAGGCCCAGCTGGTCTCTGTCTGACGAGTGCCTTAATTAAGAGACATGGGGAGAAGCCTTGGAATGACCACATACACACTGCCAGGAGCCTCTGGAGGGGGAACTGCTAAACAGGCACAATCGTGTATCTGTGTGGTACACTGCCAAGTTCACACACACACAAACAGCCATCCTCTGGGACCATGTGAAAAACATTGCCCAGCTATTATTAGGCAACCCTTTGCATACCGTAGCAAATGTGGTAACCCTAAATGTGTGTGTGCATGTGTGTTTGTGCTTCTCTTCACTTTATCCTGTTGACTGTTAAACTGATCTTTTTCCAAAACAGCTTTCTATTGCCACGTCTATGAAAACAAGGGAAATAGATGAAAAGTGAGAGTAAAAGGGGGAGAAACCGAGGTGAGGAGAGAAGGGTGATTTTGTGGATCCATGACTGCCTTTGCACCCCCCCCACACACACACACACACACACACACACACACACACTCGCCACCACTTCCTCTTGTTCCTCATCCCAAAATCGTATTAATATTAATACATATCCCTCCAACCGCTTCCCCTCAACTCCCCCATCCCCAAAAAAATATCACCACCCTAGGCTACCAGTTAATAAAGCCCTCTCGACGACCCCTCCCAGCCCAAAAACCAAGGAAAGACAATAAGGCAAAGTTCTCCGGCCAAATAAAAGAACAGAAATTAATACAGTCCCATGGGACCTCCCTCTGTCCCACTGTCACCCCCCGCAATAATTTGATTTCCTATTAAGTGATTGCTTAATTATAATGATTATTATTGGTAATTGTAATTGACATTTTTTTCCCCTGCTAGTCTCTTCCCTGTTCCTTCGTTACCGTCTTTTTAAAAAGGACAGGTGGCGAAAATGCACAAGGGACAGAAAAAGAGGGAGAGAAATGTGTCTCCGGTGGTGTAAAGCAAGTCAAACAAAGAGGCATGACAATTTAAAATATTGATATAGTGTCTGACTGCGCTGTCCACCAGAACATACGATGTGGGATAAAGGTGTTGAGGGTGGAAGTTTTATTTAATCATACATGAAGGCGTTTCTGTGTGTGTATCACTCGAGATGTCTTTTCCTGTAGCTTCAGGGCACAATGTCTGCTGCACGCCTCCTAAGAAAGGATATTCTTGATCTCAATGGGATATCCTGGTTAAATAAAGGTTAAAGAAGACTGGGATTATTTATCCTGCCCCCCGCACATACACACACACACACACACACTAAACTACAGTAGGGACCCTCTGGTCTCTAGTTTATTACCCCTTCCTCCAGGCTACAGTTACTGCAAACGTAACATTGTGTGTGTGTGTGTGTGTTTGCTATCAAAAACACTCACATAAATTTTCACACCTTCAGCACTAAATCTGACGTCAAATATTTTTGTTGAATATCCCGTATCAAAACCACAGTTCTACGGCGCCACATGAAAACCGTACCGTGCTCAAAGCCATTTCATTTAACGTCACATTCTTTCTCTATTCGGAACTAAAGACGGTGAAACTTCGTTCCAGTGGGCCAGGGCACGGTTATTGGGCTCACCTCAGGCGTGGTGAGGCTGACACCGACACACACACACTTTTGTCTTTAGATGCACACACCTTCACACTTCAACACACACAACATCCAGCCCCGCATCACACCTTCACTTTCACTATAAACGTTTTCTCATTTCCACAACTTCAAGTGTTTAACTGGAACTCTGGCGTTCCACAATAAATACCGTCAAGTCTTTCTTATCAAGTGAATTCAAATCAACTAGAAGATGTTGGTTTCGAGGCGGATGGCCTGCACAGTGTGCGTGGGTGTCTCTGAGATAGATGAAATGTTTTCTACTAGATTATATTTAAATGTTGCCCCTTACTCAGAAGAACAAACAGCCACATTAATACAAATGAGCACCTGCAGTCACAACCGCAGATGTCTGTGGGTGTTTTTCTGTCCAAGTTTCCAAGAAAAAAATAGAGAAATTTTCATATATTATTTTAAGACAGGATGGCTTGTCTTTTACAGATGTAGATTATGTGGTATAAATATACTGTAGATATCTGTATGAAAAAGAAACTAAAAACAATATGGGCAATAAAACGGAACAGAATTTTATTAATTAGGACAACTATTGTAAGTATTTACACCACTTAACACACTATACTAGCATAATTTTAGAGGAAGACACACAAAACAAGCAAGTAATTCTTAACAATTACCTTTTTTTTTTAAATGCTTTAGTTATATCACAATAATCAATGTAACTTTTGACCATCCAGAATTCATTACAAAATCATCATATCATTTATGGATCTACAATCATTAAAGCGTTTATGGACAA
The DNA here is from genome assembly GCA_029814465.1 of Ostorhinchus cyanosoma. Lineage (NCBI taxonomy): Eukaryota > Metazoa > Chordata > Actinopteri > Kurtiformes > Apogonidae > Ostorhinchus > Ostorhinchus cyanosoma. Next base: position 8,298,630 of record JAPTYQ010000001.1, read on the forward strand.
TTCAAAGAGGCCGATTGTTCCAAAAATGAAATGGCTCACAAGACAAACTGCTTTTCATTTAATTTAAAAAAAAAAAAAAAAAAAACAGCTGAAAACATATCTGCGGTTTTATAAAAAGAGGCTCATCAGGTGTGGTTTTACCTGCAAAGGTTTGACTGTAAGAATTACCGTCTACACACCACCAGGACTGACAGACAGCACAGGGTGTCAATGTGTGCATGCAGAAATCTATCCATGTTAGAGCCACTCTTAAGATTTTAGCCTGGAGACAAACTGGCTCTGACCGACAGCAACACCGTGGCCGATCCTTTTCAAGGCCTGTCTCATCCACTTTAGTTAACCCTCTCTTATTTCTCTGTCCCTCAACCCCTCCGTCTGATGCCGAACCCCAGCTCACCGTGTCTGATTTGTCTGTGTATTGACCCAACAACAATTTCATATTATATCTTATTTCTCATTTTTGATTTCTTAATTACTTGTAAGAATCATTGAAAACTGGAGAACTGGGAGATGAGGTACAGGACACAACTGACTTTGGATTTACTTAACATCCACAAGACCGAAACAGAGTAAATTGAAACAGGAAAAAAAAAAGTTAATTTATATGAACTTCATTTGAAGCTGTGCATAAAAGTGCATTTCAGGAAACATTATGCGACTGGTTCTGCCAAAGATACAGTATGTATCCATCATTTAGAACAATTCACACCATAAGGAAAGCAGTCACAGGCATCACTAATACTGTAAAAAAAATTTAAAAACCTGTGTAGCTGGATAGCTAAGGACAATTACAATATGAGTGACAGACCAAATTTTGAATTTATTTTGATAAACGGGAGAAGTCGTCGTCTACACAACAGAAGATAAGCAACACGGCCGGGTCCGTCACATAATGCAAGTGCTTACTGAGGGGATTTTTATATTACAAAGAAATTGCTGTTTCATTGACCAGATTACAGTTGTCATTACATTTTAGTACCCGTCGGCATCAAATGATTGTTCAATCAAAAGCCTTTTTTAAAAATGAAAGCATCTGGCTCTCAACCGAATTTCTACAATTTATTTTGAATGTACTAATATTAGGCCTGCAGTAGTCTAATCTCATTTGCATATTCTATGTAAAAATTGGATAATACAAGTCAAACTATGGCACAGCGATTTCATGGTGTGTGTGTGTGCCTGTGCAAACACACTGTGTGGTAGTGTGGGTGTGGCGTTACACCTCGTGTGGCACTGGGCAGCCAAGATAAGAGCTGATCCTATCCATGCCTCCCTTCTGCAGTGCCTGCCCGCCCACCCACACACCCACAACACACACAATGCACACAAATACACACACATAAACCGAGTGCACTACTCTACATGCCACTGTAATCTCATTTTACAATCCCAATGTTCTGAGAATAAACACACACTCATAATCAGAGCCACAAACACACAGAGAAGCCAACTAAATCCATATTTCCATCTCTTTGTACTGTATGCTGGCATGTGACTAGGGATGATACACAAAATGCACAGAGGCCAATTCAGGTCTCAGAGTCCAAGAAGCTACAGGAAACAAGTTTCAGGCCCAAAAGCAACACTGTGGCTACTTCAGATTGTTTTTCACAAGAATTAAGATGAAAGATCTTACAAAACTGTTTTCAACACAAAGATATTAGACAGTGAGAGCATTTTTATACCTACAGCATGACAAAACTATGCAATTCTGACAAAGGGAAATAAAGGAAAAGAGAGAAGAGAAGAGAAGAGAAGAGAAGAGAAGAGAAGAGAAGAGAAGAGAAGAGAAGAGAAGAGAAGAGAAGAGCCCTGAACCCTAAACCTGATCCCTCAACCTAAACCTAAACCTAAACCTGAACCTGAACCTGAACCCGAAACCTGAACCTGAACCTGAACCTGGACCTGAACCTGAACCTAAACCTGAACCCTCAACCTAAACCTGAACCTAAATCTAAACCTGTACCTGAACCTGAACCTGAACCTGAACCTGAACCTGAACCTGAACCCTGAACCCTGAACCTGAACCTGAACCCTGAACCTGGACCTGTAACCGGGATCTGAACCTCAACCCTGAACCTGAACCCTGAACCTGAACCCTCTACCTAAACCTAAACCTGAACCTGAACCTGAACCCTCAACCTAAACCTGAACCTGAACCTAAACCTAAACCTGAACCTGAACTCTAAACCTGAACCCAAACCCTCAACCTAAACCTGAACCTGAACCTGAACCTGAACCTGAACCTGAACCTAAACCTAAACCTGATCCTGAACCCTAAACCTGAACCCGAACCCTAAACCTGAACCTGAATCTGAACCTGAACCTGAACCTGAACCTGAACCCTAAACCTGAACCTAAACCTGAACCTAAACCTAAACCTGAACCTGAACCTGAACCTAAACCTGAACCTGAACCCTGAACCTGAACCTGAACCTGAACCTGAACCTGAACCTGAAACTGAAACTGAACCCTGAATCTGAATCTGAATCTGAACCTGGACCTGAACCTGAACCTGAACCTAAACCTGAACCTGAACCTGAACCTGAACCTGAACCTGAACCTGAAACTGAACCTGAACCCTGAATCTGATCTGTAACCTGAACCTGAACCTGAACCTGAACCTAAACCTGAACCCTCAACCTAAACCTGAACCTAAACCTAAACCTGAACCTGAATCTGAACCCTAAACCTGAACATGAACCTGAACCTGAACCTAAACCTAAACCTAAACCTAAACCTAAACCTGAACCTGAACCTGAACCCGAACCTGAACCCGAACCTGAACCCTAAACCTGAACCTAAACCTGAACCTAAACCTAAACCTGAACCTGAACCTGAACCTAAACCTAAACCTGAACCTGAACCCTGAATCTGAACCTGAACCCTCAACCTGAACCTGAACCTTAACCCTGAACCTGAACCCTGAATCTGAACCTGAACCCTCAACCTAAACCTGAACCTGAACCCTGAACCTGAACCTGAACCTGAACCTGAACCCTGAACATGAACCTGAACCTAAACCTAAACCTAAACCTAAACCTGAACCTGAACCCTCAACCTGAACCTGAACCCTAAACCTGAACCTGAACCTGAACCTGAACCTGAACCTGAACCTGAACCTGTACCCTTAACCTGAACCTGAACCCTAAACCTGAACCTGAACCTGAACCTGAACCTGAACCCTGAATCTGAACCTGAACCTGGACCTGGACCTGGACCTGAACCTGAACCCTAATCCTGAACGTGAACCCTGAACCTGAACCCTAAACCTGAACCTGAACCTGAACCTGAACCTGAACCCTCAACCTAAACCTAAACCTGAACCTGAACCTGAACCCGAACCTGAACCCTAAACCTGAACCTGAACCTGAACCTGAACCTAAACCTAAACCTGAACCTGAACCTGAACCTGAACCTGAACCTGGACCTGAACCTGGACCTGAACCTGAACCTGAACCTGGACCTGAACCTGGACCCGGACCTGTGGCTTCAGTTCCAGTTCTGTGTTTGATCAGTCAGCTCTGATCCAACATCAGTCTGTCTGGTGTTTGTGGGTGGAGCCTTCACATATATAATCTATAACATAAATGTGGGTGGAGCCTTCACATATATAATCTATAACATAAATGTTGATTGGAGCCTTCATATATAATCTATAACATAAATGTTGGTGGAGGCTTCATATATAATCTATAACATAAATGTGGGTGGAGCTTTCCCATATATAATCTATAACATAAATGTACGTCTGACTTTGACACTGTTTGAAACTTCAGTCCTTTGGATTCAATGTTTATGAACCAGTGAACGAACCAAACCGGTGTGACCGGCTGTCCCTGAACGCACCACGACTATTCATTCAGACCGCTCATGCCTGTCAGGGGCGTGTGTGTGTGTGTGTGTGTGTGTGTGTGTGTGTGTGTGTGTGTGTTGGGCGGGGCTGATGATGCATTCCACAGGAACTCTGAATATTTTCCACGCCTGTTTTTCCCTGTTTTTCTTCTCTGTCTTGGGTCAGTCTTTCACTCTGGACTCCTGTGTTCCTCTCACACTCTTCTCTCCGTCTGCAGGAAAAACCCTCTGAAGGTCAGTGACTCTGAACACCTCATTCTGTCATTCATGGGCTGTTTTTCAGTCACAGGCAGTTTTCACTCCTTTAAAAGTGAAGCTTCAGGTTTTTCTTCTGAGCTTCAGCAAATGCCTTCACTTCAAAAAAGTGAAAAAACCTGAATGAAACTGAGGTTTGACTCCAAAACCTTTAAAGTGGGACCAATTCAGACCCATCAGATCTAAAAGAAGAGCATCAGAAAAACTACAGGTCTGTTTTATAGTCAGAAACGACAATTATGTCATGAAAATATAAACCTTCAAAACATGGAAAAACAACAGGAAAAAACGGAAACCTGTTAAGTCTGATGCATTTGACCCACATTAAACCTCAGTTTATCATTTATACATGTTCTTTATCACACACAGATCGACAAACACACACTTAACAGAATCTAATCAGACAGAATCTTAGTCCAATTACACTGATTTATCTTCAGACTGTTCAGATTAGTCATATTTTAGAGTTTATAAATGTGAACATTTTCATGTAATTTCACTTTTTTACACTGAAACAAACATAAAAGTTTGTATTTGTCATTATTTGCAGTTGATTCTGTTCTTATTGTGCTGGTTCTGACCCACTTTAGACCATATGGGTCTGAATGTGAAACCTGAGCTAACCTGATTTGAACATCATTTATTTATTGTTAACGTCCAAATATGGTCATATCTGATGAAATGAACAGATGAAGAACTGTATTTAAACCAATTATGGATTAAAGGTAGACGTTTGGGTCTTTAAGGGTTAAATCAGAGATGAAGATGATTAATATTAATATTAATATTAATATTAATATTAATAACCTGGGCTTTGTGTGAATATTTGTGTCAAACACTGACTTGTGTTGTAACTGTTTTTCCAGACGCCAACATGTTCTTGGCCCAAAGTCTGATGAAAGGCTTCATCAATGTCATCAGGTCAGTTTTTCACCTCATTGACTAAATGAAATTGATGTAAAAACATGGATGAAAACATGCAAAAAGGATTTTTCTGTAAATGTTTACCTCATAATGTCAGAGAAATAAACCTTAAAGACATAAATAAAATCCTTGTAGTAATAATTATATCTAATCTATGAGGAAAATGGCAAATATATATAATATGAAAATATCAATCACATAGAATTAGACAAATTACAAATATTTATATCAAAATATTAGAACAATAAATAATAGAAGTATTAACCAGTATTCAGAGCAGCAGGTGAATGATGTGAACTATTGGAACATGAACTGAACTAACTGGGATTTGGAGGAAATAAAGAAGAACTAATGAAATGTGTTTAATGTCTGTATTTAATTGCTGTGGTGGAGATTATGGGGACTTCATCTGGAAGGGATTCTGTCAGATAGTGTCTGTGATCGTCCTGCAGACAGTTGTCTGTGATTGTCCTGCAGACAGTTGTCTGCGATCATCCTGCAGACAGTGGTCTGTGATCGTCCTGCACACAGTTGTTTGTGATCATCCCACAGACAGTGGTCTGTGATCGTCCTGCACACAGTTGTTTGTGATCGTCCCGCAGACAGTTGTCTGCGATCGTCCTGCAGAACGTTGTCTGTGATCGCCCCGCAGACAGTTGTCTGTGATCGTCCTGCAGACAGTTGTCTTTTTTACTGGGATGTCAGAGCCTGAGTTTGGTTAATGTAAATGTGAGGACGGATTACTTTGAGTCTGTAGATGATCTTGGACTGAAACGGTTGCGCTCACACTGGAACAAATATACATCTGACCAAGTGTATTTGTCTCATTTCAGTCCAAATATCTGATCACACTGAAAGTCACACAGAATCACCTCCAGAGGAACTGTTCAGTCAGATAGAAGAACTGATTTAGAGACAATAGTTCTGGAAAATCTGACTGAAGAAATCTGACCCAGATCAGTTTCACTGGTTCCATTGGCAGATTTTTTTGGTTTGAATTAAGAAAAAAAATTATTAATTAATAATTAAGCAAAAAAGAAAAAAAATCCAACCAATGAACCAATGAAACTAATCTCGGTCAGATTTCTTAAATTCAGATTTTCCAGATCTATTGTCTATAAATCAGTTCTTCTCTCTTACATATAAAAGTTCTTCTGTAGGTGATTCTGTCTGATTTTCAGTGGGATCAGATATTTGGACTGAAATGAAGGAAATACGATTAGTAAGAATC
>JAPTYQ010000001.1:8321590-8331959 GCA_029814465.1 Ostorhinchus cyanosoma
TTTCTTTCTTTCTTTCTTTCTTTCTTTCTTTCTTTCTTTCTTTCTTTCTTTCTTTCTTTCTTTCTTTCTTTCCACTGTCCAGTCCAATTTGTCTAATTTCTGGAGTGTAGTTTAAATTGACACAAATTAACAGAAATTGAAGTGAGAGTGTTCTGTCACTTCTTAATATTGACACTTTTTTCATATTACCTATTTTGTTTAATCTCATTGTATTATGTGGAATATCTGAGTATAATATTAAAAACATATATCTTAAGGAATCTGAAAACGCACGGACACATCTGCTGGTCATTTTTGAGTCTTAGCATTCAGCTTTAATCAGTAAAATTATCTATGAACTATTAAACAATGGAAAATATTTGCCATAATCCTAAATTTACAATATAATACAATATAATAATAATAATAATACAATAGTAGCTTATGTATAGTGAATGAAATTTATAGAAATGTGCTTTTAAAAGATGTTGAGCATCTGTTCACATTGATTCTAACAGTTGGTTGCATCAGCTTGTTTCAGTTCTGTAACGGGAGGACTATTAAAACAAAAATCTGCTTCCTTTTCTTCTTTTTCAGGCTTCCTTGTTACTGTATGTATGTAAATACAACCAGGCAGCTTGTATCAAAGCAGCCAGGCAGGAGGAATTCCCTCTAAAGAAACAGACTCGCCCTGGATCAGCGCTTCTGAACAAAAATGGCTCCCATGCATCACCCATATGGGGCCCTCCATGCTGGATTCACTGGCATTTACCGGATGTACATTATTTACAAACCTACAGTCCGTTCAGCAGTGGTTTTCTTTCACTGCCATCACACAAGCGCTGCAGTAGATTTTCAATGAAGGTTTGATCTTTTCAATCACATTAACCAGGGATTCAGATTTATACATTTTTGAAACACATACTGAAGCAAGAATTAGCTTTGCAGGATAAGAAACTGCTTGTGCATTAGAGAGATTCAGTAGATTCTGGAGTTAATATGCCAAGTAGAGCATGCACTAATCAGCGGCAAAGCTCACATGCAGGAAAAAACAAATGATAAAACACTGCCGGAGGGTAATGATGACTTGTCACAGGGGCATACCAAGAAATTCTGTGCCATCTAACAGAATATTTGTTTGGTTCCCATTCCTACTGAAACATCACTACCATTTATGTCACAAATGACATCAGTAGTGTAATAACAGCAGGACTGATGTGGTTTCATGGATTTTTTTTTACCCACACAGAAAACTCCCTCAGATATCAGAGCACTGTTGTTTAAATGTTTAAAATCCTTTTTCACAGCTGAGAACCATTATTTAACTGAGAACGTTGCTAATGCAGGTGAAATGCCACCCCACACACAGACTCCAAAATCAGTTTTTGCGAGGCTCAGCCTGTGACCAACAGTCTGTCAGTGCTTTCAGCAGGAAAAGACTAGAACAAGAGAACAAGCCTGACAACACCTTTTCAGACTGGACCAAGTGACTTGTGTCTATGGGGATTAAATTTGTGAACAGAGGCTCTATACACACACACACACACACACACACAGTCCCATATACACACCCCATCGCCACGCCATGCCACAACACCTCTTTCTCAGCTGTGAGTATAAAACCACAATGACAGGAGCCTTGTCCGCTCTTGTCGAATTGTCACGCTGAAATGTTTACCTTTACATACAAATGGGCCGATGTCATGTTGTGTCACATAATGTTTCATGGACAAATAATGTGTCCCATTTCTCAATCCGCCCTGCAGCCCTTAAGCCCCCTTCTAACCTCTTACAGTCAGAACAACACTATGGCTGCAAAGACACAAACCTACTGTCGCCACAGTGAGGTGCCACTTTGAATTAAACCCAGAGGTAGAAGCTCAATCAACACTGTGACTCTGGATGTTTTAGCACCAACAAAGGTTAACACTTACAGTAAATACGACCAGCAAGTGGTTTTATTTAATTTTTTTTTTTGTTTATTTTATTTGGTTGCTCTGGCTGATGAACATGTGGATTCAAAGTGATATCATGAAACAAGCTGAGCCTAAGCTATTCAACTCATCCATAATTTACTTTAAGGGTAAGAGTTAGCAATGTTATTAGCTTGAGTTGAATTTGCTGAGTGATTACTAAAGCATTCTTCTGAAAAGAAATGTTACCAAGACCATCAGGAAAAAGACACAAACATGCAGCGGAGAAAAAAAAACCAGAAAATAGAAAATAATAAAAGTTGTGCTATGCAACAAAAATTAAGTAACTCTAAAAAAGATAAATGCTGACATGTAATCTAAGAGGTTTTTTGCCATCTAGAATTTCTGAGGTAATTTTACTTGACTTGAGATTCTATTTTCTCTCTATATTTTCAATCCATTTTTAACACTTATCCAGATGCAAATAAATCCAGTTTTTCCATTTTACACAAATGATAAACATGCAAATATTAGCATTTATAGAATAATCAACCCAGCAGTGTAAGCAGTTTAAAATCAAGTTCATTTTAAACAAATGACACTATACAGTTACATGTATTGAAAACATGAGCTATAATATAATAGTTGATATGAAATACTATGAAAGGATGTTGTGCACATTGAAAGAACACTGAGAGGTTTGGAAGACTGGTTACTTTTACTTGAATTATGCTTGTACATATTTAGTGTTCTCAAGATGACTAAAACAGACTATGGGCATGAATGGATGGATTGTTCAGTAACAGTCCAATTCTCCTATTAAATATAAATGAAAAACACTATATGTTTCAGCTGCAGTCTTTCCCTTAGTTTGCCCTGAATTTGAAGGGCTTAGTGACAGCCAAAGGTCCCAGTGAGAGCATCTCCTCCTGTGTTTACGTGTTTACTTATTGTTCTAATCGTCCCTTTAGTTCTTCTGTCTCGCGCTTAATGCGATTCTTTCCGGTTCCGCTCGGTCAGATCGCGGGTCACAGATCCAACGACTCCCCCCTCCCCATATTAATTACATTAATTAGCACAGGGATGGAAAACAAACAGGAGATTATTAATATCTAAACTATGGCGAATTCTTTGAGGGGATCCTGTGAGCAAAGCCAAATAAGGAGCGACAGCACTGAGTCTGCCTGAGGCAAGACCTGAACAGGAACCTGCTCCTAAAACTAAGCCAGGCCTAAAACACACAGGACAGGCCTGTTTACCCACATGGACACCAGATTACTGCTACTACAACTGCTCAAAGATTATATAATACAAATACAAGCATTTATACTATGATATCATTTCGACCATTTGACTTAAAATGAGCAGCAAAACAGATGTTTTTTTTTACCACAAGGTGATTAGTAACATGACAGCTGTGCTATTATTTATTTATGTATACATTATTATTATTATTATTATTATTATTAATAATAATAATAATAATAATAATAATAATAGTAGTAATAATAATAAGGGGTTATATAATGAGGCAATATAACTGGAAAAAGTTTAATTTCACAGTCAAATTAATAATCATAAAAGCGTAAATTAGATAAGCTACAGACTCAAACCCTCAGTTACTAACAGGTCTTTATATTTTTAATGTCTCACTGTAAGTAATATTTAAAATTATCAGTATTGATGTGCTCAAACAGTAAGACGTACAGTATTTAGCCTTCAGTCCGCTATCCCTTAACCTTGTTCAAAAAGTTATAGCAATGATCGTTTAGGATTTTTTAAAAATTTAATATTGTATGTTGTTGTAACTGTAAAGAGTAATGAATCAGTACATAATCCAGTTGTCAATGAATAATGAAATCTAAAAACCTGTTTGTTAAATCAATGACACACAGTCTCAGTAAATGACTACAGAAAACTGTAATGTGGATTTTATATACTTTTATGTCAATTGTTATATTCTATCTTAAATTACAACTGTAACACATCCTGTAAGTTCATATCTGATATGAAGATCAAGAATAAACGGATTTCAGCTTGTGACTGACTCCTGGCTGCCTTTTGCGCCTGCCGGTCACACTGGGCCCTCCTTTACTCCTTTTTGTTTCTCCAAACATTACACTTAATGTTTGTATGTTGCGGGCGCGAGCCGAAGGTCAGGGTCGAAGTGTTGCAGCGCGAGGCGACAAGCAAAGCCAAATGGGTGGATGTCTCCCGCTTTGTTCCGCACTCAATTGTCTCGGGGCGCGTGAACCCTGAGACCTGCAGCTGTCTGGAGGAAACCCACGGAGGTAAGAAAGCACAGAACACACCAGGGCCCGAAGGACTTCTCACTTACAGCCAAACCATTATCTTTTATACTTCACACCCTGTGGGATTTTATGACTTTATGAATGTTTTTGTGTGAGTAAAACTCAAAGGGATAGTCTCGATATCAATGCCCCCTACTTTATTTTATTTTTTTAGACAAATTTGTGCTATGCTTCTAAATATTCCTGACAGTTTATCTGAAGTTAAATATCACTACACAAAACATTTGCCTGATAAATGACAAGTTTTTGACATAAGCTTATCTAAATCAAGTTGAACTTCATCTGAAGTCGCTGTTAAAATTCGAATGCATTATTGTTATAATTTTCCCCTAAAGAAGGGAAACAGTTCGCAAAAACAGTACAAATATTCACACCACTGTTCAACAGTCTTGCAGTCCTGGTAATAGCTTATCTGTATTTTTCGAACAAAACAGGAAGTGATTTTTATTAAATATTTTCGTCTGCGCGCGCAGTTCACAGCTCGGTGTGTTTCTTTTCGTCTTGATAAGCAGGGGCCCTGAACTGCCCCTGAAGTGTATATATGATAAGTGGAGCAGAACCATCTCAGTTGCTCTAAAATTACTGTAAACGCGTATGATACGTGAATAAAACGAAGAGACAAGATGAGAACACATGTTCCTGAAATGTTGAATGTCATTGTTACGCCAGAGTATAAAGTTCTCGACGAGAAGTGAACAAAGCATCGGGTATCGGTATGAGTGGAAATTTTCAGTTGGCAAATTAATATTCAAATTAAATGTTATGCGTTCACAGGTGTGTGTCTGCGAACAATCAGAGCTGAGGACCGGAACTATCCGTTACGAAAAGACTCACACACACATACACACACACACACCTGCAAGGGAGGGAGAAGGAGAGGAGTGTGCACCTCAGGGCGGAGACGCTCAAGTTGGAGCCATACGTCCAGACTTCGAGTCCGTGCGTAATGCGTAAAGGGCGCCGTGCGTAACAGGTGTACACTGACAGAGAAGGAGAGATTTGTCGGGAAACTTTATGCGCTGGTTTGAGCAACTGAAAAGGCAATCCGCAAATTTGTATTTGCAACTACAGTCTGTGTATCCTAAATGTAAACAGAGCACCACACCCCGGCATTACACCTATTAATGTAATATTACCTGCCAAATGTCTATAAGATTTGTCCCTGATGAGACGAGTCTAAGAGAGAGAGAGAGAGAGAGAGAGAGAGAGAGAGAGAGAGAGAAAGAGAGAGAGAGAAGGGAAATACAGAGGCAGGGAGACAGAGGTGGGGGCGGGAAAGTTTAGTAAAGTGGAACTTGGTAACAGATGCGAGTGAGGGGGCGCGGCCCCGCAGGGAAGGGTGTTGTAAGTTGTGTTTATGTATGCGTGGCCGCGTGCGTGCATGTAAGCGCGTGTTAATGCGTGCGTGTGTGCGTGTATGGCACTTGTGCATGCAAGCTCGTGCAGGAAAAGGAAAGGACATGGGCGCACATTGAGAGCGCGGCTCTTTTACTCGGCGTGATCATTTCACGCTTCCCCCCGAAGCCTTTTTTCCACCTAAAGCGTTTAGTTGCAGCTGACTGAACACTTGCAGGGAGTGCAATAGGGAGCGGAAGGGTCGAATTATTTCAACCTACAGCTCGCCCCAAAAGTACTGTAGGACGAAAAAAAGAGAGAGAGGGGGAGAGAGAGGGAGAGAGGGAAACTGTGCCAGTTAGTGAGAGAGAGAGAGAGAGAGAGAGAGAGAGAAAGAAAGGGAGACATAAGAAAAAAAGTTTTTGTTCTTTTCCTTTTTTCTCTCTCTCCATCGCCTCCCCCTCTTCCACCCGGGTAACATGGACCAGGGGCCTAAGAGTCCTGCACTGCGGCTTGGGAGAGAAGGTAGGGTCCCATCAGCTCAGTTGAGCCAAATTTCACTTTTAGAAGTAGATGAATGATCTGTGTTGAAGCTGAAAACACATTCAGACATTTATGGTTGTTGATGGTTCTTCTAACAAAACTTTTATGCATAAATTAGGGAAGTTTTATTATGTTTGCGGATGCTGTGAAGGTTCTGTTTTCAACTTTGCATTCGGTGCACAGGAATTTGAGGCGCTACGAACTTTTAGAAAGTGGTCTTCAATTATGAGACAATATGAAGAGCTGGAAGCAAACTTTATTCACTCAGTTGTCGAGATTTTAAAGATCAAGTTCAGTAACGTTAGTGGATACATGCAGACCAACAACGAATATTTTGGAGTGGGAAGAATAAAAATAGATTTTCTCCACTGTTTCAAGAAACTTTTTCAAACTTGTAAAAGACAAGAAAAGTGGTGTCCGGAAACTTATTCATACCTTTGCTAAATTTAGCTAAAATGTTGTGTAAATTTGATCGTTATTATAACATTTCTTAGGTCGTGTCCGTGTCTGTTTCTCTGTGGAAAATTATCTGCGTGTCTAGGACCATTACAGCCAATACGCACGCACACGTTTGTAAAGTTCGTATTTTAATCTTCAGTTGCATATTTCTATCGGCATTTCTGAATGACTGTTTGATGATGAATGACTGATTCAGTTGAGCCGTTTCATCTCTTAGATTGTGGTCCAGAAGTTTAAGTTGCTCAGCGTTTCGGGCCCAAATTCATCCAAGAACACAGGGCCAGAGTCATCTGCAGTCTGTGTTAGTATATTCAACAGGTTCTCCTATTCATAAAACAGCGGGGTCTGGTACAGCAGTGGATCAGGCCATCGACCTTCTTATGGCACCCAATGGATATCACATCATTTCATATTGCTGCCCGCTGCGACTGCATTGATAAAATGTCGTTTGTCGTTAAAAACTGGGGGCAGGTGATCAGCCTCTAAAGGGTATTTTGCATTGTGCAAAAAAATCTATTTTCCTGTTTCTTTGGACATCCTGTAAGTGATGTATGCGTGGTAAATGGTTTGGAAAGTTATGCTAGAATGCTGAAACAGAAAACAGACTGTGTTTAGTGAGATTTTCGTGACATTCACAATATTCTGGAGAAGACGGAGTCTGCAGTTAACATCACGTTGTCACACAATAGCAATACATTTGCAAGTGCCCAGCCTTCAGTGGAAATTCCTCATCAAATAGCGCCTATGGTATGTAAGACAAATAATACCGCTTTAGCAGCCTTTTGTGGAGTGGGCCTAACCCCTGATAAATGCTGAAAGAACTGGGATTTGTTGCAATTGGATAATAACTCTTTAACCACAGAGGAAATCAGAGTTTAAAGGAGGCCCTCCCCTGTTGCTGTGTCAAGTCTTTGGGGCCCAGAGCCTATACCTACAGCCTCTCCATCTCCTCTCACTTTAAAATACGTGCCGAGGTTACAAAGAAGATCTGTGAGAATGAACGTGGATCTAATGAGACCCCCTTATTCCCGCCTTGCAGGTTGGCCGTGCGGAAAAGTGCGCAGGTCGGTTCCTTCCAATAAGCAGCGCCGCCATGTCAGTCTGACTGCAAGTGGGACAGTGGGTAGATACTGACGTGAGATTATTATTCTACTAATGAGAAAAATTAGACTCAGGTCACTTTTGGACCGCATACTATCAAAATCTTTGATCCTTGACCTCCTGTGATTTTATATGTTCTAAAAAAATGTGCCTCTCTCCGGGATTACAGTTTCTAAAAAATAAAAAGTGAATTATGTCCAAATTGTGGCACTAATGGCAATAATGGCACATTTCTGGTGCTCACTCTGCGTCCTATTTGTGCGTAAAAGCCAAATGACGCCAGGTTCGCTTTACGCAGTTTGTATTTTGAGTTCGATCCATTTGACGCGCAGTGCAATCAGACCTGTGCAGACCTGTGCAGGAGACGCGCTGTGAGAGCGAGACATCGGAGTAGAGGAAGGAAGGGAGGGGGAAGAAGAAAGAGGAATGACCTCATATGGCATATAGCCTACATTCGTTCTGACCTCAAGTGCCCCATCAGAAACACAAGGCAGGGTGTGATGTTATGACCAGGACGGCCTTATATCCCCCTGACAGATGACAGACTGGTCTTCAAATGCCTTATCATGGCTCCAAATGACTACAAATACTCCATTTGATGAGGCCTGTGAGTGTGAGAGGCAGTCTGCGTGATTTACCTGTTCACTAGACTACCCAGACGAGTTCCACCCCACAAGTCCTAGAAGGTTCACTCTCCACTACATATATTTTATTTATTAGTTATGACTTTTATATTTCACAACCAAATGAAAACTTAAGAAGAGATACGGGAGCTTTCTCATTATGTTTACAGTCAGCGGGCGTGTAATAAACGAGCTGGTGGAGTTAACATGCGCTATTAATTTTTCATTGCTTTTTCGTTTCGAGACCCAGGCGCAAAAAGCAAAACAGCCGAGCTTTCATGGTGGATGGAGGGAAGGGAAGGAAAGGAGAGGATAGAAAGAGGGAACACTTAAACAACAACACAACCTCCAATTTGCCTCCAAATGATTATCACAGCACAACCACATTCTTACTAATGTTTTAAAAAGTGCACACCCTCATCTTCCTCCTCCTCCTCCTCCTCCACCCTCCCACCCTCTCATTTCTAACACTGGAGAGGTAATGAAATATGGTAATGAATTTGGACCCCAGGATTAAAGTCGTCCTACCCTGATGGAAGTTTTCTCCAAATTTCAAACCCTAAAGCAACAACAATTTGTATACATGATTGATTGTGTTTGGATTTTTTAATTGCTTATGTATTTAATTTGCAAATCGGAGAGACAAGGGCGACGACTGCAATTTACTTGTGTGAGGAGAAAACGCTTGTGTCTATATCTCAATAATAATAAAAAAAAGACTTTGGCTGCGTGAGGAAAACGAGGGGAAACGAAAACAACGAGAAAAATAATATAATAACAGTAGTATTTTTTTGAAGACCTCAAGAACGTAATACCCTGCAAAGTCTTCCAAAATAGGCTATTTATTTATTTTCAATTATTTATTTATTTATTCATTTATTAATTTCAACTGGAAAAAATCATTTGGGCATGGAATTCAGACATTTCTTATTATAAAAAGATGCAGTTTATTCAGAAAGAAAATAATTAGGGTTTTCTTTTCTTTTCTTTTTTTCTTATTTTTTCTAAATAAGCCTGGTTTTTGTTCCAACTTTTATGCAAGGCCCCAAAAGTTTATAAAATGACATTTCCTCTAACCACATCGCAGTGCAGTAACTTTACATGCTTTATTATTATTTTAGTTTATCACGAAAACAAAATCAATCTGATTTGTTGTCTGTCAGATTAGTACGAGGCCTGTTTCATGAATACTCAGTAAAGAGATGTGAAATATGAATGAGGATTAGGCTAGTGCGAATGTTTCGAGGTCTACTTTACTGTCAGTGGATTAACATGGAATCAGTGAAGATTTATGAAACCATATTGTTTGAAGACCTTGGGTAAGAAGTCTGAGTGGTTTTGAGCTTAGTTAGCAGAAGTAACACATATCCTGATTTTGGATTTGGTGTGACGTGGTGACACATAGGCCTGCAGGATTTATGTTTTAATCTAGTTTGTGGCATATTTAGACTACCGTGAACACTGTTAAGTTGAAGTAAAGTTCCTGTTTGTGTTGCATTTCTGAGCGTGTGTAAGTGCATGTGCGTGTGGTAATAAAGCCCAAGGTTGAACGCCCCCTTGTGGTTCATCTTGTGAACGCCTACAGCCTCGGACAGAGAAGAGGGGGGAAACCAAAAGCAAACCCAAAGCTCCCAGTTTTTGTAAGATGATTTCTAAATGAAAAACAATGACTAAAGTAAGCAGAACACATGTCTGCTGGTATAATGAGCACCGGAGAGTCTGACTGAGGCGGATGTTTGGGTTTTGCAGCCGTCCTTTGGGTCATTATCTGTTCACACTCAGCCAGTTTACCAGTCCAAGGGTGCGAGTCCGGATGAGAGGCAAGAAACCAATAACGCAAAGCAAGAAATCAACTAAAAAGCAGATATTAAATACATTCAATATAATATCATGCACTGACCTTTTCTGGATTAGATGCATAGCCTTGAGGTGCATTAAGCCTGTAATAGTTAAGAGGATGAAAGTTAGACAAAGCTGCATCCGTCAGAAAATTGATTGGGATTGATACTTATCAGGTTGAGAATCACCCCTTTAATAATAACGTGTTTTATATATATATATATATATATATATATATATACACACACACACACACACACACACA
>JAPTYQ010000001.1:8362910-8377004 GCA_029814465.1 Ostorhinchus cyanosoma
CTAAAGAAAAATAAGCCCAATTTGAACATAATTCCTCAGTTGATCATTTCCACATGTTCACTATTGTAAATATACAGTCAATCTACAAATACATTTAATGACTGAATATTGGTCCAACTACTGATTTATATGAAAACTGTTCATTTTGTTCAGATTTTTTGGGAAAGGATCGTTTGTTCATGTAAATATTTTCATTGAATTTGACTTTTTGATAGAAAATGTTCAGCCTGTTCTTAGAGGGTTTGTGTGTCTGTGGCTCCACTGTGGTGTTTTAATATGAACATTTAAAAGTCAATTCCATGAACTGCAGATGGTCGACATGGAACGAACAGAAGCTAAAGCATCAGAACATGAAGAACCGTCCGACCGGCTTCATGAACACGGCCACTCCAAACCTGCTCCAGTGCAGCGCACATTTCCCATGAGCCTCCTGCCCTGGAGGGTGTGTCCAGGTGGGGGTGCGTTACCTGAAGCGCTCGCTGCCGAGGCTGACGACCTGTCCGTCTGGCATGGTGTAATGCACCACGCCCCCGGACCGCCCCCCCCCACGCAGCTCCTGCTCATAGTTCAGAGCCAAACAGCAGCACTTCTCCTTCATCTCCCTGACGATCTCCAGCTCTGCAGTGGTGCGCATGGACACGCCCTGCTCCTGTAGAAGCTACACACACACACACACACACACACAGAGAGACACACACACACACACACACAGAGAGACACACACACACACACAGTGAGCACAAACACACGCCTACACTTAACACACACACACACACACACACACACACACACACACAGATGCAGAGGTATTAAAAGGGTCAGTGTGAAACTCTCACCTCATCACCTAAAGGATATTCTGATTGCTGTCATTAGTGTACGCACACACACGCACACACACACACACACACTTTGGGTCAGCTGTAACACATACAGCTGGGAGGAAATTGTTTAATGCAAGGAAAAGGACTTTGTGGATAACTTCAAATGACATTAAGAAAAACTAAAAAGACTTGAACCAGCAGCTGTGACACATTTTTTATTTGCCATTTGCAGTTGTCCAACATAATAGAGTTCATGGATGACTTAAGAGGGTAATATATTCATACATTGAGAGGAATTTGGAATTTTTATGGTATCGTGAGTCGGACACACACACACACACACACACACACACACACACACACACACACACACACACACACACACACACACACACACACAGCTAATACCTCTTTGTTTAAAAGACATGTCAGCTTAAACCTCCAAATGCCGTTCAAGAATGTCAAGCTTCACACACATAGTTGGAAACCTGAGCAGCCACTAGACAAATAAGTACACTTTTAGTGCCTGATTAAGGTACTTACATCTCTACACTGAACAGCACATCTTCGCTTTTATAGGGGCAGATATACAACGCAGAAAACTCACAAGAGCGCACACATACTGACAGGCCATCATGTCAATTTCGACCCTGAAAACCTAATGCAGTTAAGCTGTATATACTTGGTCATCATTGTCAGTGCCCTCACTCTACAGACACACACAGATAAGGATAGATGACTGTCGGCTGTGTGTTGAGGTCACACACAGGTGAGGGAATAGTCACCATTATCCATCCATCTATCTGTGTTTTGGAAGACTGATTGAAGTGAATCCTTGCACATCATTCTTGTGTATTTTTTGATTTTGTGGTATACCAGTGCTTATGGGCCCAGATAAAACCATTATTTCTATTTAAAAAATTGCAGAGCAGTTTATTGGTAAAATTATACCATCTGTACTAATAACAACCACCATTTAACTTTGAATCTTTATAATGAATATATACAGTGCCTGGCTTAAAAAGAAGGTCAGACACAATATTTTGTTGGACTGCCTTTAGCTTTGATTAGAGAACATATTCAGTGATGTATTTTTATGTCATGCAATGCTTATGCATGCTTTTCATGTGCTTATAAGTAGATTCCTTTCAATCTCGTCTTTTAAATGCTTTTTTTTTCTTAATGTCTTGCTTCACTCTCTTTTAATTTTAATGTTAATTTTAATGTATGGTTTTAATATAATTAATGTGTTTATTACACTCCGGGAATGCATTTTAAAACCACATTTTATCTCAGATTATTTTAACATCTTTTACCCTTTTTGTGATTTTTAATGTCTTTTATTCTCAGTGTGGTTCAGGTTCACAGTCCAGTCTTTTACACCTTCTATCAAACTGATGGTTGTTTAAAAAAAGGAGGAGCTACTCACTGCATCAGTTAAAGTTAAAGAAATGTATGCAAATGAAACATATTATTCTTAGCATTACTTATTCAATGGAAGGTGCTTAACTATTTGCTTTGTTAAATCCAGGTAGTGACTTTTTTTGGCAGGCCTATTTATAACACTACTACAGATAAAAAACTGCATTTAAAAAGGTCTATATTTACAGAAATAGTTGAAGTACCTGTAATGTTTCTTTTTCACATTCTTCTTGCCCTGCTAACTTCAATGAGAAATTCTCCAGAGAGTTTGAACAGAGAAAAATATTAGTAGATCTACACAACAAACATATATCACTTTGCCACTCCTAGCTTCTTTTTCATATGATTTTTAACTTCAACAGAGCATGAGTGCATGTGTGTGTTAAGGGCACTGGAGGGCTGTGTGTAGGTGCTGAGATGATCACAGTTCTTATTGTTGTTGGTATCTGGGGAGACAAGAGGCTTTGTGTTAGCCATGGTCAAAGCGACACCACAGTGTATGTGTATAGAGTATATATATATGTATGTGTGTGTTTGTGTGTGTGTGTGTGTGTGTTTGTCAGGGATGAAGAGATGAAGAGAAAGAGCAAGCTGATCCTGTGGTTATAGACTGTTGGACTTGGTTGTACAGTAAATCCCTGTCTTTGTAAACAGATCAATAAACTCTCAGCTGTAGGTGTGTTTCCGTATGTCTGTGAGATAGTGTATGTGTGTGTGTTTATACCAAAGCTTAGTCTTCCCACTCTGCTGTGAGGAAGGTGCAATATGTTGAAATGTTCTCA
Source organism: Ostorhinchus cyanosoma (assembly GCA_029814465.1). NCBI lineage: Eukaryota > Metazoa > Chordata > Actinopteri > Kurtiformes > Apogonidae > Ostorhinchus > Ostorhinchus cyanosoma. The sequence goes on from JAPTYQ010000001.1 coordinate 8,365,936, forward strand.
GGACTCAGCCAACAGATTGATCATAGCTGGGAGCTACACAAGGCACAGCTCTATATTCATATCGTATTTAACAGAAAAGGTCATTATTGTTCTGTTTTTTTTCTGTCTCCACTTCCTGTTCCCACTTCCAGACGTCAGATTACTCGGCCATGGCTTCCCTAACTGGTGGACTGGATGAAATGAAGAGCAGTTTGGCCAATCCTGGGACAGGGGCCGACTTAGGAGCCAGTGTTTCCGGCCCTCAGTCGTATTCACTAGTTCCAGGTAAGAAAGTCAACCTTTGCTGTATAATATCATGTCAGGTGCTTTCTAGTTCATCAATCTCTTACTTTAAAGGAATGATATTTTGCTTTTTAAATGGAATTATGCTTTTTAAAACACTTCCCTGTGGTCTCCATAAACTGTAAATGCTCTGCTTGGGTCTGAATTCTTCATCCATTCAACTCCACAGGTCCATCTTCAACCCTATTTCTGAGTAATGACACCAGAAAGGTGGTTTTGAGCACTGGCCCTTTAAATGCAAATGAGCCACTTCACCCCTGGTTGTTGACCGTGCTGCTCTGTCCCGTTCAACTACTTGTGTTTGTTAATACAACCAACAACTAAATATTTTAGCGAATTGGCTCCAAGTTTGGACATATTTTCAGTTTCTACTACAACCGCTGCTGCTGATAAACACTTCTATTGTAGTCAAATGCAAATGTCATTATAAATGTAACAAATTAAGAAGGAATTCAAACAGGTTGTAGAAATCCACTAAATGTTTGCCAAAAATTAATATAAAGATAACTTTGCAGCACCTGGAGGGTTCAAATTCAAACTATCTGAACTATTAGGGTCCAAATACACAAATACATGAACCAAAGACTAATAAAAGTGGGTTTAGATAAATATGAGCCCTTTATTCTTGTTAGTTCTACATTGTAGTCCTCTGTAAAAGAAGCACCTGTAAAATATAGTGATATCATGGTCAGATAATGCTATTGCTGCCATTACCAAATTCCTGAATTGGGCAAACGAACAAGACATGAAAAAATGAGAACTATGAAAAAGAACAGACAAGAGGGGAAAAATTGTATTCGTTCAACTATTTTTAAGAGGAAAAATAATATGGTGAGTTCTGCACTGGGTATAAAAACAGTATAAAGGTAAGAAATTAGAGAGAAATACAGATAAAACAAGCACAGTGGATTTAAAATTCATCTAATCGTTATTAAACAAGGGTCATTTGACATGTAAATTAGGTCACTAAATATGTAAGATCCACCAACAATCAGAATGTTGCTGTATTTTTGAGACCGGTTGGTATCTTTGACACTTTGGAACAATGAATGACACAGCAATACATGCAAATTAAAGACAGACCTCAACAGTTACATGTCGCACCTATGGAAAAATATATGCAAAATCATTTTCATTGTGTGTTTAACCAGCTCCCTTTTATAGTCCTCCCTGGCTTTGAGGGAATAGAGTGATTCTAAGTGATTCAATGCGTTTAAAGGGCTCGTAGATCTCAGGAGAGGCTGAAAGCCCAGAGCAAAGACGTAACAGAAAGGTGGAGGGATAGAGGAAAAGTGAGAGCCTCATCTCTTCCTATGTCTCCATTTAGAGGCACCGGGAGAGGCAGTGGTTAATTAAGAGTAGACCAGGGAGCACTTGGACAAGGCTTTAACGTTCCCATCTGTAATGAGGGGAATCATAGAGCTGGGATTTTGGGATATCTGGGAATGGGCTCTTTTTTTGCCCTTCGAAACCACTGAGGAATATTACCTGCTGAAGCTGAGTGAGGGAGAGAGAGAGAGAGAGAGAGAGAGAGAGAGCAACAGAGACAGAGGAAAGGAGAGAGAGATAAAATTTCCATTTCTGCTTATGCATGCAAACACACACATTCACACACACACACACCTTCTGAATATTATGCATGCATTTCATTCCCTGTCTTTTTCCTCAGAATAGAGCTCCCTCTAGGGGATCAGACGTCTGCATGTTTGACGCAATGTTATTGCATCCTTGAAGTCTCGATACTCTGGACACATGCTGCAGCCTTTACTCTCAATCTCCTATTCTGAGGTCACTCCAGATCTGTAGAGCCTTTTCTTTTTTCCCTGAACTTCACCTTCTCTACTTGAGTGCAAACACACAAAGGGACCTAGAGTACATCCTTCGTTCCCCTCAGGTTTGACATGTGTTGCTCTGACGGGTGTTTGATATGTAAGACTTAGATAGAGAGACGGTAAGGGGAACAGAGACCGAATGCGTGTTCATCTGTAGCTGCACGAAGGAGACTTGTACTTGTTCGTTGACCTCTACGGCAAAGCTGTGGAGAACAGATACATCAACACAACCGGCATACATATGCACAAGTACACCACACGCACAAATACAGAAAAACATGAACACACTCGGAGACACACTCCTCAGAGGATCTGGCCCTGTCTGCCCCCTCTAAGTTGGGCTGTAGAGAGTCCATCTTTGCTTTCTTCCACCCTCTCCTCCCTCTCCTCCTTGCCCTGTGCACTGACCCTGAGCGGATGAGTAGACCGTCTGCACTAATGCCTCGCTGTCGCGTCAAACACCAGGAAAAACTTTACTACGTGGAGACAGGAGAGAGGAGGTGGAGAGGGACACAGGAGGCAGGAGTGGAGAGGTGATCGGCGAGGGAAGTAAATACAGAACGAAGTGAAGAGGATGCAAACATGAAACAATTGTGCAGAGAAGACAGAGTAGATTCAGCATTTATTTGGCATTTGTAAATTGTAATTTCTTGGTATACACTATTCCTGTAAATCTACAATAAGCTAACATTAGACTATAACTGACCCACACAAATGGATCAGTCTTGCTCAGTTTTCAGATATGGCAATTAATTTTTACTTTTTATTTTACAATTCATATGGGTATGGTTGCAATAACATCTGGTGTCCTTTTTTAAAGTAATTGATTCCCTGTTTCAGCTACAGAATGATCAAAAACAGAACTTAAATATTAGGTAATAAAATATGTTTTTTTCTGTCAGCTCTTTAATACTGCACTATATGGACAAAAATCCTGAGTCACTTCATATTCTGCGGCTTGCAGGACTTTTCATTCCCATGGACTTGAAATATCATCATTATAGAAAATTTTCATGTCAGTGGTTGTCTAGAATTATCACATGATTTTTCTTCCTCACTGAGAGCTGAAGAAAGCAGATGTTACTTGTAGTTTAAAAGGGTTATTTCATGACATTAATGATTTTTTTGTTGTTTTTATCTCTATATTCATCATGCTTCTATCATCATTCACATCATCAGTAAAATTAAGTTAAAAAAAAAAAAAAAACACTCAGATTTTTTGCAAGTTTTTAAGGTGACTATGTCAACAAATTTAATATTATGGCATTTGTCATTACGCTTTTGGAACCCAACTCTCCATTTTTGTCTATGCTTTGGTTTTACTAAAATATTAAAAAACAAAACCAAACACAGGATTGACTGACAATTCTAAAATCTTAAATAATACAAAAGTAATGAAATGATTTCTATGAGTTGAAGAAATTATTGCGGAAGTTATAGAAGTCGTGGCTCTGTGTTTACCACATACAGACTTCTCTGTTTCAGCATTTTTCACAATTATTTTTTTTTAATCACATCACTCAGTAGTGTCTGACTCAGGACATAGTTTTATGTACTGGTAGACTCCTCACTCCTCCCCTCATTTACCTTATGTATTTCACCCACTAACAACAAATAAACACATTGTCCTCGGGTCATTTTAATCATCAAAACAAGTAAATGACTTACCACTAATTAGTTACCCATATGCACGGCACTTCATATTATCATCCTTTTCTTGACGCAAGTGAAGCCTCATGTTTACTGCTGTCCATCAAGCTCAGTATTGGGATGTTAGTCATGCATACCAGCTCATACTTAAACAAATCACATACTAAAATAAAAAATAATTAAATTAATAAAGTAGACAAATCACACACTGTTGCTTTATATGTAGCATACTTGTTTAAGTATTGTCTGCAATAGTACAATGATTACATTTAGGGACGAATAAGAAAAAACAAATTCAGTCTTTTTGGATTTTCATTCTTCTCTACTTTAGAACCTTTTTTTTTTCTCCAACCCTTTATGTAGTAGATACTTTACTAATTGGCACTAAACCATAAAATATATAATTCAATGCAAGTGGTAAAATTTCTCCCATTTTTAAAGCAGCACACTTCCCTTCTTGTTGTCTTTTATGCCATTTCCCTCTTCTGCTCCTCCTCCTCCTCCTCCTCCTCTCAGTTAGTTAGTGGTGGTTAAGTGGAGGGGAAGTGAATGGGATTGATGGTGTTAGCATCTGAGGTGTTTATGATGATGATAAATGTGAGTGTGCAGGCAGCAGGAGGAGGGAGCTGATGCCTGTGTGCGTGGTTGTGTGTGTATATGATTATGATGAATGGAGGGCTCCCTCTCCACGCACTCCCAGTGTCTACTTCGTGCAAACATAGAGAAATGATTTGGGCCGACACACTGTCATGTAGTCTAATGCAGTTATATATCCTATCCACCAAGTGACAGACAGAGGGAAGGGGGGGGGGTGTTGGTAACGAAAGATGGGGGAGTCTGTAAATTAATAGATGCCAGTGAAGGGAAAACAAAGAGGAAAGAAACAATGTGCTTCAACGTGCATTTTTCAATAAAGGTTTGGTGTGGTGGTCTGTTAATCTTTACATTTTCCCATAAATCTCAGGATTTATTTTTAATCAGTCACATAATTTCAGCTTTTGTTATTCTTGTCAAAGCAGTACGACATATACCAGGCAAAAACTACACATGTAACATTAGTGCGTCTGACCATAAATGTTACTACTTCTATGAAAAGCACTTTCATCCTTGAAAATAATATATGCATGAATGTTGTTTGGACCACCTCTGAGTTCACGGCTTTCCTACAGTCAGTGGATACCATGAAAAGACTCAAGTGTACAACCATTATATGTCAGAACCTCACTGTCTTATCCACACCATGAGAAGAAACACTTTTTACAAATATGTAAATTTAGTTTCAACACATTATCTTCTTAGTTGTTGCAAAGTTGAAGGGATAATCAGTATTCAGGGATGCATCTCAGTGTTTGTGTTCTCAGCATTAAAGGAATCATCCCATGTAGCAGTGTGGTTACTGATGTGCTGGTCTATACATGACAAAATAATTAATGAAAATAGAAGGCTTTCCCTCAATCTACATATAAGTCAGTTTTCTTCTTTTTGTGGCATTCCTTGTTATTAAAGAAAATGACAAATCATTCTTTAAACAGGGAGGAACAAAACATTAGATAATATTGAGGGGAACTCAGTGTCAGAGAACTTATTATGCAATTATCAAAAAACACTACAGCACAATATAGTAAGAATTAGCGATGGGAATCACAGTAATTCATGACACACTGTGATTCTTTGCAAGACAATCATCTTCAATACAACACACTGAAGAGGAAAAGAGGGAAATGAATGACTATATCAATAAATTCATGTTTATTCACTGTATTGTGGTTCAGAATATGATAACTGGGGAAAAAATATGTACACAAAGTGCTCTCAGTGTTAAATATGAGTCTCCTCAAGACACATACCGTACACTACAACTTCCATGTCCATGTATACCTGCAGTTTAACACAAATGTAGTGGATCAGTCATGCATCCCAAGAGGAAGTAATACTCCAAACAATCCATTTGTCCCACCTCTGTCTATAATATCAAACAAATTGCTTCCGTCCAGGATCCAAAAACACTGAAGCAAATGAAAGCCGTGAACAACTTTAAGAAGTGATTTTATGTCGTGCAAACAACATGCAGGAGAATTATGCATCAAGGCAACGGCAGCGGTGATGACGACACAGAGGCTACAGTTGGTAGAACTGTACTGTACTGATGTTTGTTTATGTTTGTGTGTATGTGGTTACAGGTCGAGATCTCGCCAGCACAACTCTGCCAGGCTACCCCCCTCATGTCCCTCCTACTGGACAGGGCAGCTACTCCACCCCCTCCCTCACTGGCATGGTACCTGGTAAGTACACACATTTACCCACACACACAGATTACCTCAACTTCCATCAGCAACAAATACGCCATTGTATTGACTTCTGTTTACAGTAATTCCGTCCCCTTTGCCACTCATCTTCTGAGCAGACCTGTAACTGGCCACACATGTCTGAATTCCCAGGTGGATGAATGTGTGAAGTGTTCGTTGTGTGTGTATCTTCAGGGGGTGCATTTAGCTTTGCCACTTCCTCCTTCTTGTCTGTCTATGCTATGCCTGACAGTGCTCCCAGGGGGTTGTGTGTGTGTTTGTGTGCATCTGTATGTGTATGTGTGTGCCCATGTTGGGTGTTTGCGTGTGTGTATCATTAGAAACCAGCCACAGTAGCACAGCTGTCCCTCCTCAACATTAGTAATTTGTTTTTAATGAGAATCACCAGTGACCCACGACTAATTCATTCATTCCCTTCCACTCCGCCTTCTACGCAGCTTTTGTGTTTCAATCCTGGGCCGCCATTCTTTCTTTCTCTCTCTCTTTTCTCTCCTTCCGTCTCTCTTCTCACTGTAGTGGTCAGTGTGAAGTATACTGCTAAGAAATAAAGGGAGAAACAAAAAGGCAACGAAGGCAGTGAAACAATGTCAAAACACTGCTGTTTACAAGTTCTAGTCTCTGTGTATTCCCAGTCCTTCAGTCTGTGACACACATATACACTTGCTCTCTGTGGACATGTAAGAACAGCACGTCTAAAGATGGGTAACCCTGTCGCTCTGTCGCCCTGTCCCCCTGCGCTCACCCGTTCCTGTCCTCAGGTTTGACAGCATACTTGTGTGTGTTTAGGTCGGTGTATGTTTATGCGTGTGCTGGCATGCTATTGTTTGTGTGCATGTGTGTGTTTGTTTTTGACAGTGTGTGTGGGTGTGTGTGCGACCTTGACACTGAGCTACACAAGGGAGACCCCTTAGCCTCCTCTCCCGTTCTTCCATCCCCCTCTCCCTGTCCTCGTCTCCTAAACAACCTGACACGTTGCCGTCACTACGGTGATGACAAGGGGAGGATGTTCGCACCCGGGGATGCCATGGAGACCGCATCCCGACCCCACCTGACAGACGCAGATAAACATACACACACACACAAAGTGGAGCTGTGCTGGAGAGAAACTTGGACGTACAGCCACACAAACAGTCTCAACATCTAAATTCTTCTCAGTGAATATCCTAAGCTGTCTGAATCCACAAGCTGACTGGAATGAGTCGAGGAGATTATCTCCCAACTTTGCTTCTCTGACTTCGACATGTTTTATCTCAGCACTTCCCAGGCAAATTATCCTCCTTTTTGTCCGCTCTGTCTAATATCATACCTTCATTAAGCAAGCAACTCTCTTCTGCTGTTCTTCTCTCTCTCTGTCTCTCTCTGCAGCAGGGGGGCTGACACTCAGAGGGGGTGTAGGAGAGCAGTGAGGCAGAACCGACAGAACGAGAGGGAGAGAGGAGGAATCGGGGGGCTGGAGGGAGGGGGCATCAGGGTCTGTGACTGTCAGCTATGGGAGAGGGATCCCCCGGGAGGAGTGAAGGTTCAGGAGAAAAGAAAGAAAGAGCAAAAGAGTAAAAAAAAAAAGAAAGAAAGCAAGTCAGTGGAGAGATGGGAAAAAAGAGGAGAAGAAAAGAAGAAGAATGTTGTTTTGATGTGAGGGATGACGGGCGGGCTGTAGCCAGGCGGGCTCGAGGACGAGAGAGAAAAATAAAGAGAAAGAGGTGAAGGGAAGACATGCGAAAGAGTAGACCCCAGACAGTAAGTAGTAAATGAGGGAGAAAAGCTACGCTATCATCCACTACGGCAGGACCACTACAGACTATCCAAGCTCTCCAGTCACTCCCAAAGCATTCTGGAGAGAACAGAGAGCAGGGTAATTGTTGGTAAAATAAATCACCAACTTCATGGCCATGGTATTAGTAGTAACATCATATTTGACTTTCAGAAAGCTGTTAAAACCATAATAAAGAAGCTGTGGCACAGAAAGTCAGCCATTAACTGCAGGCATGATGGTTTGAGACACACGTCCTCCTGTTAAAGTGTCTTTGAGCCTTGAGTTAGACACTGAACCCCAGCCAAAGATCCCTGAGGGAGTGACACTGCTAACTGTAAAGCAGTAAAGAAAAAGAAAACAATCTCACATTTTCACATTTACAGTACATTCTATCTACATGGTCTTATTTTCAACAAGGTGGCCTAGTTTTGCTGTCTGTTTCCATCGTGTGTGCTGTGTCTGTCAAAGCAGAAGGATGAAAAAATAAATAAATGAAAATCACAAAAAAAAAACCAACAACAACATGACTGAAATTAAATAAAATTCCAACTGAGTCTTAGTCAAACTGGCAGAAACTAGCCTAACAATTCCACATACAAAACAAGTTCACATATATAATACAAAAGCAAAATGAAAAGGGACTAAAAAAGTAAATAAAAGAGACAAATAGACCATACGAGTGTTACCCGTGAAGTATACGTATGCTTTAACGCTGGATAATACTGTTATGTAAAGTAGGAACATGCACTGTGTGTAAAATATCTTTAAATGCATTTAAAGAAGTTACTGCTTCAAGTGAAATGATATTTTGCAAGTCATCCCATGCCCATAGTGCATAAATAGAAAAAGGTGTTTTACTGAGGTGGAGCATTTTAGCCCTCGATACCAAAATGCTAGGATAAGAGACAGTGCATAGAAGGAGGTACATAACAATGCCTTTGGAGTAAAAGTAACATTTGCATATTTCTTTCAAGGTGCACTTTATCCACGTCATAGTCAAAATGTCACTATTTTATCTGCTGTTTCTAAACCTGCTCTATGTCTTGTCTTGTTTTATTTTTCAGGAGGAGATTTCTCCGGAAGTCCGTATTCCCATCCCCAGTATTCTACATACAATGAATCATGGAGATTTCCAAACCCCAGCTTATTAGGTAGGTGTTTCCTAAACGTCCACAGTGGATTGCCATCACTTAGGCTGTAATTTTCTCAACGAATTTCATTCCATTCATCTCGCCACACACACACCCCAGTTATCTCTAAAACCACGTTTATAATTTTATTCATTACATTGCGCTTCATTTTCCGTACAGTATGTATCATAGACATACTAATAGTTTTTGTGCACTGACTTTTTGAAGACAATTTAGTGTGTGAATTGATCTGAAAGAAAGAAATGAGAGGAAGGAATAAAGATAAAGGAAAAGATTAGGAAGCAGTTATCTGCATCTAATCAGTGTTGCGCTATGGGATTAGTGGGATGTGATTTGGTTTGTTAGTTTTTTTATGCAGTCACTTTTATATTAACTGTGTTGAATATTAAATTGTTTCTACTAACATTAACTTAATGGCAAAGGCTTCCTTATACTGGTGCAAGTAGTTGATTATTGATTATTTATTTGCATCAGTATTATCTCAAGCCGCAAGACTCAGTCAGATGGTGAGGAAATGGGGCAGATAAGAACAAAACCATTTTGAAACGCAAAAAAACAAGCAAAGTAACCACTCTTTTGCACCGCTTAACCAGACGATTATAGGATTTTACAATAACTGTGCATTAATTTCAGTGTCTTTCAAATCTCTGCTTCAAAAAATTAACCCTGAGCTGAAAAAAGTCAAAGTCATCCTCTAGGGAAGCTTTTCAAGGGTCACGTTTAAAGGTGAAATGGTCATGGGTTGATGGTGTAAAGGTCAAAAGGTGACAAGGGTCAAGTTTTCTATATCCTCTCCTCACCCAAACTTTCCCTCCATCCTTCTATCCCCAGTGTTTCAGCAGGATTATGGGTCTCTCTTGGGGACGGAAATTGGCTGCTCCTCCAGTCTCTTCACCAGCCAGGCAGGACAGATGCAAGGTAGGTGAAGCGACGACTAAAGCATGTGTGTGGCAATCCAGGTGTATGAAAAAAGATGATCACAGGACAAGACAAAAGTAGAAAAAAGAAGAAAGAAACATAATGGGAAAGAGGAAGTATGATAACGGATGAGCAGCCACATAATGTGAGGACAAGATGCACATTAGAAGACACTGAAAGGTTCAAGACTGATGGCCAAGAAAGGGTGAGATACAGAGGAGAACGGGATGAGAAGAGGGCTGACAAATGACAGGAAGTAGAGTTAAAAAAGGAGGCAAAGGCGAGTGAGGGCGTCTGAAGTCTTGAGTGAGACTAAATAGTTTGTCAGGGCGGCTTAATGCCTCACTTCCCCAAAGAGCCTCCTGAGATTACCTGGACTGTGGACAGACATAACCTGTCAACACACTGCTGGGCTGATTGATGGAAGTGACAGAGACAGGTGTGTGTGTATATGTGTGTGTGTGTAGGCAGGTTTTTTACTGGGTGTATTAAGGTGTGTAACTGTGGGGTTACAGTATTGAATTGACCTCTTCCCTGAGGAGAGAATAGACTCAAGGGATCAGTAGTAGTAGAGCTGTTCTCAGTGTGTCAGCTTAGACTGTCACTTAGATATTGTGTGTGTGAGTGTGTGTGTGTGTGTCTGTGTGTGTCTGTGTGTGTTAGAGATGATGGCAAAGAAAAGTGACTGAAAAGTGTCGGAAAGTCGACAGAGTTCATTTTACTGGTCATACAGAACACGAAAGGGAGACTCATTTTTTGTCATTAGCTTCATCAGTTCATGTCATCTCATTCCTTGCCTTTCATTTCTCACATTAAAAGAAACATAATCTTAACGGAGAATTGAAGCTGCTCATTTCACATTTACAGTGCATTTCAGTACAAGTAGTTAAAGGATAATTCTGGGTTATCACAGTTTGGGTCTCATTTTCTTCCTTTCTTAATTACAGAGATATGGGAAAATTCTTGATATCGCAAAAAAAAAAGAAAAGAACCATAAAGACGAGTTAGATTTACCTGAGGAGAAAACAAAGGTGAAGTGTGTTATCAATATTTCATTGAAGCTGTTTTCACAAGTGCTGCTAAAGACCTCACTTTTTAAAAAACTTTTGTCTTAATAGAAAAAAAGAATCTGATTTAAAGCTGCAGTAGGCAAAATACAGAAAATGAAACTGGGGGG
>JAPTYQ010000001.1:8381753-8402822 GCA_029814465.1 Ostorhinchus cyanosoma
TTTCTGCGGAATTTTTTTTGGTTAGCAATAACATATGACATTTCTTACTTTTATTAGAATAAAATGACAAAATTTGGGTATGCACCTCTGAGCATTTTGTGAGTACAGCGCTAATACATTACCTGGTGTGCAAACATGATTTCTACCTGAGTCACATTGACTTGGAGTGCATCTTTTATTAATGTTTTAATAGAGCAACCCCTAGCAGAAGAAATGACAAACTGATTTTAACTTAACATGTCATAAGAGAATTAAATGTACCTGTGTGTGTTTTTATCTGCAGGGTCACCGTACTACTACAGTGCAACATCGCGGGGGGCGGGGCCTGCTGCCACAGCGACTGCCTCCGCCTACGACCGCCACTGACCCCTTCCCACTGAGAGAAGAGGAGTATGAGGAAGAGATGAGGGAGCGAGGGAGGGAGGGAGGGATAGCACCAGCACCACTCAGTACAAAACTGCCTACGCAAAGGACAACAGTGAGGAGATGACTCATATTTTGACATCAGTGAAGTCTGAGTTTTCTTCTACTAACACTGGGCTATAACATGTGGGCATTAGCTTACTATAAGACCACTCCCTTATGTTATAGCTTGTTAAGTCTCTCAAACAGTAAAACCCAAGAGGCCAGTGGGATATGTATGCAGGAGTAGGTAACATGTTGAGTTTCACGATTTTAATTAAAAAAAAAAAAAAAAAGCATTTTTGCAGATCAGATCCAAATCCCTTTTTGAAGTAGTCTAACCAATCGATTTCTTATCTATGCCATGTTACAGAGATGTAAAGACAATCCAATTCTCAGAACTCTGAAAGACCAAAATCTTCCGTATCATTATCATTTCAGTATATTTGCTGTAGATGTAAACAATTTACCCTTTCTGAATATTCAAAACATGGTTCAGCTTGGCAGATTCCAACACGTTTGCAGTCATATCCCACTGTGTTTACAGCTTTACAAAGATAAAGTAAAATGTATCCTAGCCTCCGTACATGCAGTTTATCGCTGGCATAAATGCTTTTGGTGAAGCACAGCCTCAAATCTGAGCCCTCAGTTACACAATAAAATGAACCCAGGTAGTGTTATTGTACAGCAAGGAGCTATCCTGCCTCCCCAAACCAAGATTTAGTCCTGATCAAGAGCTATTTATAATGGAGGAGAAACAGAGTAATATATTAAGAAGCTTTTCTGTGCTGCACTCCATTATGAGAGTGAATGCCTGTAATGATTTATAATATGTGTCACGCTGTTGTGCTAGAATAGTGATGATGACGACGACGATGATGCAGTGAAATATGAAATCTTAAAACTTTCAATATGAAAAGAAGTCTTTGTTGATAAATGTGATCTGACTGCGATTTCCTGTTTATAGTTTGTTGCCTGGTAACAGTTGACACAGGTGCCATTTAATAAGATGCCATTTTTATCCACTTCCTGAATATTCAAAAGAAGAGTCGGGAAGTTGTGGAACCCTCTCTTTCTCTCTCTCTCTTGCTCTCTATCTCTATTTCTCTCTTTAAACTCCCCAAAGATGGGCCCCCCCTAGTGGATCGGCTGACTAACTACAAAAGCACAAAGAGACTCAATCATCATTCAGAGGCGCCATTTTAATATTTTTGACTTACTTTCCGAAAACTCCTTTTTCTTCTCCCCGTTCTGTGCTGTTTGACATCTTGAAATTGTTCTATAAAAGAATTGCTTGCGTGAAAAATAAGTGAACCTGTTCTTTTTTTTTTCTGTTTGTCTCCCACATCAGTTCTGCGCTGTGACAATGCATGACACCAGGGTCGAGGCCTTACCCATTCATGTACAGACAGAGTAGGACAGGTTTGCCCCTCACCACTGATCTGAAATCATTTTGTTATCTCTGCATAAATGTTGGAGGGTCTGCGAGGCTGATCCTAGATCTGTGGCAGTGGGCGATGTCTTCCTACAGCTGTATGTAGCTTCCTGTCTCACATCTGTCCTTACACAATTTGTACAGTAATCAACGAAAGAGAAGAAGAGAACACACAATGTCAATAGCAATTTCAATTATTCCCATTTAAATTTAGATTTTAGTGATGAAGCTTTCTTTCTGATAAAAAGACCAAGAGGTGTGTGGTGATGTTTTCGCCATCGTCTGCGAGTGTTTACATCTTTTGTTGGATTGTTTGTTTTAGGTATGTGTGGCTGACTGTAGCGCTTCAGTGCTACTGTGTACTTTTACTAGCTAGCAGATTGGAGGCACCAAATCTGCAGCATGAGACATGAAATATAGCTATATAAACATATACTTATGATTACTGAACAAAGCTGTTAGTTTCTCAATCTTTGTTGTTTCTGGGTTTTGAAATAGTGATAGAGTGGATCCTTTACATTTGTAGACCTTAAAAGTTGTGCGTACACAACTCTAAAGAAGATTCTTCTGACGGCTTGCCCGCTGTGCTGCCAGTGTGCAGAACAGCGGGGGCCTTTCCTTATTTCTGTCTTTCTCTCTTGATCTTTCTGAGGCATTATTGAACCTGAACCACACCAGCTGAAAACAAGGACAGTGCCTTTAGTTTTATATGTCAACACCCCCCGACTGACCATGTGTCCCTAAAACAAGATTCAGTGTCCCTTCTTGTTATTCTCCTAAATGAAATGCTATACTTCAGCTGACGCCAACACCACTGTAGAATTATTAAGACTTTCATAAGTAAGTAGCAGACAGTAATTTTAGTACATACACACTAGCAACCGCAACATTTCAGGACCCACTGGCTCCACTAGCAGTGAAATGCTGTAAAAAAGGCACAAATGTACAAAAAGCCAAGTAAGAAACGGACATATGACAAGTCTGATCACTATGATTATTTTTAAATTGCATCCATGAAACAAATTCCACTCTGTTCTCATAAACATCCACCACTAGAAACATGAATTAATAGTGACTGAAGTCATTCTCCTGGAGGAGGTGAATCCATTCGTGCCTCCTGCATCTAAGAAGCTGTGACACCAAACTGGTCGTATAAGACCGCCATTCTTTCGGTGTAGCCAAGAACCCAGCGATACATTAACAGGATTATTTGTTAACTATGCATCTCATAGTGACACAGCTTTCCTTGCCATTGCTCTGACCTAATTGGTTCACACAGGGAGAGAATGGATTCTCATTGGCCCGCAGTCTTTTCGATTGGCAGCCGTGACATTGACTGCAGCGATGAGGGGGGACTGTCATTGTGGGTGGTATACTGTAGGCAGCACGGCAGGCGGAGGCCACACCGACAGAAACACAGTAGAAGAGCAGACACACACTCTCCGTCCCTCCCTTTGTCCTTTGCAGAGTGATTGCCCCTCCTCTCATGCCCCTGTGTTCCCCAGGGGAGGCCAAACCTGCTGTGCCATCAGAAGCTCATCCCGTCTTTTTCCTCCCTCTCTCAGCCCTAATCTCATCATATCTCATGCTATGGTCTTTCCCTCCTCCTCCTCCTCCTCTTCCTCTTCCTCCCCCTCCTCCTCACCTCCCATCCTGTAGCACTGCTACACCACCCAGATTAGGAATATTAAAACTATTCTGTTGATTTCAGGCCTGTGACCTTCCTCAAAAAGTCCTCCCTCTTTCTTCAGCCAGCCCATTAATCCTTTTTTCTTTCCTTTCTTACTTTTCTCTCTGACTATTCAGACGTGATGCTCACTGTCCTGTCAGAAATTCTGCATAAGAATGAAGCAGGGTGTTTTGTGCCAAAGCGAGGTCATTTCAATGGCAATATAGCAGCCGGTATCTTTATTTGGCCACGAATACTCTGTGAGATCCCATCTCTATTCTGTTTTCTTATCATGCAGCGGTACAGCATTTAAACACACAAAAACACTAGTGTCAAATCAGACAAAGACGCATCATATCCAGCACCGCTAGTTTTCTGTCCTTAAAAGTACAATTGCATCCTGAACTCTCACAATTTCTATGGAACGCCAAATCAAATAGGGAACTAAGATAAATTCAAATGAGTTTTTTTTTTATTTATTATGATTTCTCACCGCATGACTGTATCTCAATATGAATCCATGAAGATGGCTACTGCCTTCGTAAAACCTGTGGGGATTTCAGCATCACATCTTGACAGCAATTAGTGGCACAATCTGTTTCATGCTTGCTGATATAACTAGGCTCTGGACAGATCTCATACTGAAGTGTTACAATGTTCTGTACATCTTAATATTATTCAACTGTGGAAGAGGAGACATACACAGGACTCAGCCTACAAAATCAACAGTGCTTTTTAAGCAGATGTTTCAATCAAAAAAAGAAAAAAAAATAGATGACATGATTTTTTCACCTTACTGTGGCCTTTCGTGTAACAATCTGGAGTTTTTTTGTGTCCATGGCTTCCTATCTGGGGTGTTAAAGAGATATTTATATCTGTGACGTTTTGGTAAGAAAAAAAAAACAGGAACAAAAGACAGGAAGAAAAACATCCAAATGCAAAGACAGATGCAAAATGAAATTTGGTTTTTAACAATTCAGCTTGCTCTATTCTCCAAAATCAAACGTGACAAAAGAAGACATATCTGTACCATTCACCAAAGCCTGTGATGCCTGTTTTAAATGATAGATTCTTGTACAAAAACATATAAAATAGCAGAAAAGACTTACAGATACAAACACAAAATGAAGATAAGAAATGCCTTCAAATATTCTGGAGGGGAGGATTTAAAAAAAAAAAGTAAAAGAAAAGCTTCTTTAAGAAAATGTGTATGTTTTTTATTCAATTTTCTAGTAGTTGCAAACAAAACTTGGTGTTTTTTCTCCTTGTGCGTTGTGTGTTGTCTTAATATTTGAATGTATTTTACTGCAGTGCGAATTTGCCAAAGATATCATATCACTTGATTTCTCTCCTTTATTCTTTGTTTAGTTTTTGTTCCTGAATTGTGACCAATTTTGTTCAGAAAATTGGAAATAAATGGTGAATTTGATATTATGCTTATTTTTTATATTTCTATTGTTAATATTATTGTTATTTTATTTCCAGGGTTTGAGTTTACTGTGAAATATTAAATTGCAGTCTGCTTGATGCATCTCTTCATACTGTGTACCTGTCCATCCGTCCACCCGAGTGACTGTTGTTGGTGAATTATTCCATTTATGTACCTGTAATGTGAAGCTAAGAAGTAATTATTTGTAAATATTTGCCATAATTTTATTGATCCTTCAGAATAAAAAATAATTTTTTGGAAGTTCAAGGTTTTGTGTCACTGCTTAGCTGAATATGGGTGGGATTATTTATTCAATACACACACATCATTTGAATGTCCAGTCTTTCGATGTACAGCCTCAGTCCGATGATCACTTCCAGAGCTGAGGGTCATTTATATCTGAGCGTGACCCCTAAACGCTGCTTTCATCTTGGGGACACATCTCATCTTGAGGCATTTGGAGGTGGGGGGATTAGGACACAAGTAAAACCCTCCGCCTCCTCCTCAGCCCACCAATCTGAGGGAATGGAGTGTCCCAGTGCTGCAGTCTTGGCTGCCGGCCCACTGCAGGAAGGGGCAGAGGTGTGTGGGAGGGGAGGAGGAGGAGGAGGAAGAGGGAGGAAGGGGGAGAAGGGTGATAATAGGACACAAGCCACGACATGGCGACAACACGCCACACACCCAGTGAACAGCACATACCCATCTTGAGACACAGGCCGGGCTGTCCACAGCTTGGGTGCCTGCCCAGGACACCAGAACGACAAAGTGCATGTTTGTGTATTCATGTGTGTGTGTGTGTGTGTGTGTGTCTATTCTTGTTTTGGTTTCCTGCCAACAAAAGGCAGCCCCATAAGGTTATGTGTAAATGCTTCTTATAGTAAAGGATAAACACCTTAGAGAGTCCCTTGAACAACACAGCATTTCTATGTTGGATGATGCCACAGGTGTACCGACAGGTGTGTGTGTGTGTGTGTGTGTGTGTGTGTGTGTGTGTGTGTGTGTGTGTGTGTGTGTGTGTGTTCATTTCGGTAAAAACATGTAACTTTTGCAAACACATGTTGAAGGTTAAAATGCAAATACATGGTACACAAGCAAAGAATTTCATTTGCTAAATAGACACTAATGCAGAAATAAATCAACTATTCCATTTGAAAATATGACAAGTCAGTTCCCTGTGCTGTAATTTGGGTTTGAGACACATTAGGAGGGATATGTTCACTTTTTCATTAAACACTGAGTTTGGAGGAGAATGGGAAGGAATCAGTGAACAGGTTTAACAAATGTTTCCTATTTTAATTTTGCTAAATTCTCTCCATTGAAGGTCCTATTGAATATTAATCTACTCAGGGATAACAAACAGATTAAGCACCATACATGTATAGACGTAGGCTACATTCAGACTAGCAGCGTCTAGGCTAGATTCAGGGTTACTGCTCAGATCTGTATCATCAATATTCATTGTACAGTAAAATGGTCCCTGCAAGTGTTCATATCTGATGTTTTGGTTTCATTTCACATCTCCATTCATGTGTATGTTTCATTTTACTACTGTACAGGATGATGGTTGAGCTCATTCAAAGGACTTTATGTATGTTCTTTCTTGAGGCCCAGCCAGGGACAGGAGCTGCAGATCAGCTAAATGCTATATACACTTTGTCCACTACAGTTCACTGCATTATCCTTGATAAATAAATGAGGGACTCCCTCCAACGCAGATTCATTTTGAATCTGAATCTAGTGTGACGTAAAAGTTGCATGAAATCTGCTTTGACTGTTCAGCCTAAGGTGACATTTTAAAACATCAAATGGTAAATGGACTGAACTTCTATACTGCATTTTAATGCACCTTCTTGGTGCCCAAAGCGCTTTCTAATTCCACTCATTCAGACACACACATACTCATACACCAGTAGGCGGCTGCTTCCATGCAAGGTGCTGTCAGACCTGGCTGATATTTAGGGTTCAGTGTCTTGCCCAAGGACACTTCGACACGTGGACAGTTGGAGCATCAGATATGTGTCTGATATAGAACCCATATGGAAGTGACCCAGTGGCTCAGAACTGAACACATCAGATCCCATGTAAAAGGTGAAAAAAAAAACAGATCAGAGTCACATATGAGGGACAGGATGTTATTTGAGCCACTTTTACTATCAGTGTGAACATAGGATTAGGTCAGACCTACATTACTATAACGTTACTGTATATAATATCTCTGACATCCTTCACTTATAGGCATTCCCTATTCTGTGTTATGATGCTTGGTTGGTGGAGATGCAACACAAAATAAATACTTAGTCACTGTGTTGATAAGAAAAATAGCTGCTATGGCCCACAAGGTGATTCTGTGATCATTCCATTTCTGAAAATATGCAGCATCTCAAAGTGTACAAATGTAACCAGTTTCATGCTTGTCCGTCAAACAGAATATTCACACATCATATTAGCAGCTATGATTCTTATGTATCTCTCTGGACGTACACACCACAATGGTCAAGTACTCCTGTATATAACTGTAGTGAATTTTCATTGCTAGCTATTTCAAAAGATCCCATAAAATACTAGACGTTCCGTCAGGTAACAGTTTACAGCCCAGTGTTACTGCTTCGTCGGTCAGGCATGGTCAGCGACATGTCGCCTCCACAGTGACGCAGAGTCATTGTTTTATCCGATCAGTTGGGCAGCGATGGACTGGTCACTGACCCCGTGCAGCAGACACCAGTCCAGGATAAGACATTATCGGCCAGTGCTGGGTCACGTCCCTGGGACAATGGTGGAGTGCAAAGCTTACAGCTGCACAAACAAGCACCAACAAGTGCTTTCCACTCAATCTCACTCACTGACTGCTGCTTGTTTACTTGCACTTGATCACCCTAAATCAACGACGGTACATCACTTCTGGATGAAGTGATGGGGCAATGGCTAAAGAGGTCCAGTGTGGTGCATTTGTGCTGGATTTTTTTAGTGAATGTGCACCTCTCTTGCTTATAAGTAACAAACAAAAAGAACAATGAATGTTGTAAGCATGACCAGTATAGGTGCACTTTCAGAAATATGCACAAGGCACCCACATAAGGGTGTTTTTACTCTGCGTACCTGAGTCCGTACCGTACTTAAATACTTTTCCTGCAGATATTGTGTTCACAAGCACGTGCCTGAGCATGAGTGGGTGTTACAGGGTGGAAACAGTAGGTGGTGGTGTGGAGGGCATTCTGTTGCTATCCAACAAACGCAGAGGTCAGAAGAAGACAAACCCTTATCTATCTGAAGAAGAGCGACCTTTGTTGTCCCCGATATATAACCGACTGGTTCGGTCGATAAGGTGAGCCCGTGCCACGCAGATCTGAGGCTTTTTCAGGACACAACAGGAGCTCTGTCTATGGGCTTGTGGTGATTAGGTCACTTCTGTTGTCGTAGGTCACTTTCATTGTTATAGTGGTGATTAGGTCACTTCCGTTGCCGTAGTGGTGATTAGGTCACTTCTGTTGTCGTAGGTCACTTTCATTGTTATAGCGGTGATTAGGTCACTTCCGTTGCCGTAGTGGTGATTAGGTCACTTCTGTTGTCGTAGGTCACTTTCATTGTTATAGCGGTGATTAGGTCACTTCCGTTGCCGTAGTGGTGATTAGGTCACTTCCATTGTCGTAATGGTGATTAGGTCACTTTCGGTCTCGGGCACGGATCGCTTTCACACAACAACGTACCGTACGTCCACACAGTCCGTACCCAAGACTGCCTTCTCAACTGGACTCGGGTATGGCACTCAAGCACAGAACGTTTGCATTCACATTGATAAAGTTAAGCAGACATTGGGGTCCAACAGACTTGGGTACATTGTTTGAAAACGCCCTAATTCTATTACAGTTTTGTAATGTTCCTCAGTGGTGCATACAACCAGAAAATCACCACAAAATCATTACAGTCATGTGTCTTAAAGTCCATTCAATTAGACTTCTTGATCACACTAGATACACTTTGATTAACTCATAAATGAAATGCTGAATTTTGAACTGAAAACCTAGATAAGTGACAGATTTGTCCAAACATCAAGTGCTGTCAGAAAAAGCATGAATCTGAGTGATGCAGAACAGATGTGTAATGTGTCAGATCGACGTCAGCTTGAAAAGGCTTTGATAGCGCTTACTTAGTTAGACGGCGGTGCGACACTCTCTGCCCTCTTTACTCCCTTATTGTTCCTCCACATTACATAACATGACTAAGTACTGACATGTTCTACCTCTCCTCCCCCTCTCCTCCTTTTCCTCCTCCTTTGGCTCCCTATTCAAGAGCATAAGACAGACAACAGTGGTACTTATGGAGGGCAAGAAGTCATGCAAATTAACGTCAGTCAGCATCGGTATTTTTTGGCCCTCCAGAGCCCCTGTAGGGAGGAGGTGTGGGGCCAACTGAGAATAATTGGGCCTCAGCTGATTAGTAGAGAGGGGTTCATACAGGAGAGAGGGATGAGAATAAGAGAGATATAAGCAGTGAGACCTTTGAATGAAACAGGAGGAGAAAATGACAAAACAGAGGAAAAAGGAGAGAAGAGCAGAAAAACACATGGACTGCTTATTTATGACTTCGGCTGTTCTGCAGACTTCTGCACTGCATTACTCTGATAGCTTTCCTTTTTCCTCTCTCTGAACTTGGGTGCATTTGTTTTGCATGTATATTTATACAGCAGGTGTTGTTGGTGAATTAATAATGAAAAAGTGCAAAAAACAAACACAATGCGCTATGTGTTACTTTAAAGTACACTATTGTCTGACTACATAAAGGGCATTCACAAATGGAACAAAATGAAATGGTGACAAAAAGGTTCCATCCATTATGGAAGATTTTTCCCCCCTTGTGAATGTACATTATTCTAACTGCTCCTACTAATCAGACTTATAACTTGTATTTAATCTAAATTATTCACTGTAAGTTTGTCTTACATCCTTTCCATTTTAGATTACAGTGAGGAAAAACACGAAAATGTTGTACTAAAACATACTGGAGGGAAAATATCTGAATTAAATCAGGTGTGCTGATTCTGAGCCTGAAATCATAATTTATCCAGCATGTCTGGATTTTAGAGTAAAAAGCTGGGAATGACAACACTGGGATTACAGTGTATCTACAAAAACACAAAACATTTGGAACTGAAAAATATATTTAAACTTATGATTAATATCAAGACCCAGTGACTGTCTTAACTGCTAACATCTTCTGTGTAATTTTTGAACTTTGAAAATTCAGTATCTTATCCTGTCCTATTCATCCTGTGGGCCAGATTCAACCCACTGGAGGCTCAGTTTTGGCCCACAGGTGCTATGTTTGACAGCCCTGCTCTACACACTCCATGTGTGGAGATTTTGGTGTTTGGCTTGGACCCATTACACTATGTTTATTATTATTATTGTTATAATTATTGGGTGCACTTGGATCTTCTCATTTACTTCAGTAAGTGCAATGCAAACACAAACCATCAGAGAGGAGGTAGCCAGTTCTTCTAGTCTGCTTGTTGGCCCATCGAAGGCAAGAGAAACTCTCAGACACTTCGCTTACAGTGAAAAAAATCTAGTTTGACCTTATCGCAGATGACATCTGGACCTCACAGAACGAACCTTTACAAGATTCCCATCGCCCTTTAAAGCAGTTTCCTTGTTGAAGTCGCAGAGATGCATTACACAGTGACAGCAGTGAAGATGAGTGAGGCTTGTACTGAACACTTATGTGCAGCGTTTCACTCATTAGAGCCCCCTGGACACCAGAGATGACAAGACACGCAGTTCCATGTAAAGTTTTTATCCCTTCGGCCGTCACTCATAATCGCTCCCACACATATACTACATGTAACAAATGTCAGATGTGAACACAGTATATGTGTGTGTGGACGTGTGTGTAGATGTTGGACCACTGACAGGCATGGAAGCAGCTTGTTGAACTAATAGCCTAACTAATATGTCTACATTCCTGCCTCCCTCGCTCCCTCCATCCTCAGCTCCCTCACCCCTCTTTCCTCTGCAAAACTGACATCTATGAAGTGAGCAGAGAGAGAGGAGGGCGGGAGGAAGGAGAGAAAGAAGGGAAAAAGGGGAGAGGAGTGGGTTGACAAGCGGCAGACCCTCTTGCCCTCCCGTCTGACTCTGTCTATCTCCCCCTGGCTCCCTGAGGGTTTGTCTCTAAGGATAGTACTATGATGAATAGGCCTGTCTAAGCTAACCTAGCAGAGACCAATTAGAGAGAGAGGAGAAGAAGGAGGAGAAGAAGCAGAAGAAAGATAGAGACGGAAAAAACAATGAGAGAAACTGAAGCAAAGGGAGCCAGAGAGGGAACAGAGACAGGGAAGAAGGGCAGATAGGTTAAAAAGGGAGGTAGGAAGATTGGGGTAAAATAGAAGTTAAGACAATGCATGTTGGGAGTGCTGCAGTCTGTGCATCTGTGTGGGTGAGCTGTCAGTGCTGAGGGAGAGGGAGAAGGAGAGGGAGAAGGAGAGGGAGAGGGAGAGGGAGAGCGCTGAGAGGGAGAGCGCTGAGAGGCCGCCGCTTAAGTCTTAACCTCGTCTGTTGCTGCAGGAGAGACTTTGACAGCAGAGACGCACAAACAGGACTGACCCTCACAAAAACACTTTCTCCTCCTCCTCCTCCTGCACAGAAAAGCCTTTCACTGCTACGATACTTCTTCCATGGGATCTTCCTCCCTCCCACTTCCAACTCATTATTATATTAATCCTCCATTTTTAAGTTTCACATCTCCTTGCTTCCATCTTTTTAATACACAGGGGATTAGAACAGTAAGTGACTGTATTCTCAAAATGGATAAAAGTTATTTCAGTATCTTAGAAGAATACGTATCATTCAGTGAACACTAGTGTTTAAATATATACAGTAGGTTGAACTAGTGCGTTGACCCGTGGGGGAACCACAGCCTCTAGATCCTGTCATACAGTTCATTCCTGTACTTTCTTTACTTTCTTGGTAAACTCCACTGGCATTTTCAGTTGAATAACCTCTCAGCTGCCATGTCTGTCTCTGCACATGAAATCTGACACCATGGCAACATGGCCCCATTGTTTATCTGTTGCTAGGTAACCCACTTCAATGATGATTCTCTAGCCTCTTTTCCACAGCACTTCTGTTCTTGGAGTATTTCACCTTTATTCTGGAACGATGTCTGAAATGGTGGATCATTTGGTCCCACCTCTGTATTACCTCTGGATCTGTGATAAAGGTTTGAACATTATGTAAAAGGAACACCTCCTGTTCCATAACCAAGATGTGACGTTTTGATGATATGTTGCGTGTGTGAAACCGACACTGGGCGGGGGTTAAAAATGGGGGCGGGCCATGTACAGTAAACAACCATATTAATGCGACCAGAAAAATGTGGAACTGGGGAGACACGAGCTGTCGTCACTTCAGGAGGAGGACTATCCATGCTAACATTTGTGGAACAGTGAAAGACGGACTGACTCTGCTCAGAGTATTTCCAACACTCAAGTTACACATCACACTATACCCTGCACTGTGTCAACACCCCTTCGATTCCAGAACACAGGTCTACTGTGTAAAAGTGCAGCCTGTCTCACCCCTGTTACCCCTTTGGTTTGGCTGTGGAAATCAGTCAATGGTGGAAAAAAGGTGGGATCGCCATCTCACCTGTTTTCTGGGATCTTTGTGTAAAAGTGGCTTATGAGTCTGGGCATAGCAACATGACTGTCCATTGGGAGGTTATTATATTCCAAAATTGTATCTCCCAAAATATTAATCCTATCAGCTTGTCATTTTCACTAGTCTCTTCCTTGACCAAAAATATAAAAATATGACAAACTGCAGCAATGAGCTCTTTCCAGATTTAGTGTGATGCCTGAGACACACAGTCCACTTCCTTTTTATAATATAGATTTGTAAATCAAGGAACGGTTTTTGGACACAGGAACAATTTATAAGGATACAACTTCATGCCAGAACCTTTTTTGTTTGTTTTTTTACTCCCTGGCACTTTTTAAAGACAAACATTGATATTTCTAATTTTAGGTTGTGTGCTGCTTGTATACCGTACTTTCCATAACATAGAGCGCACAAACTAAATTTTAAAAGAAAAAAAGATTTTGACATGTATAAACTGCACTGGACTGTAAGCCGCAGATGGCCACTTTGTAACATGAGATATTTACACGGGAAGATTGTGTAAATAATTACATACCTTAACTGGTTGTTTCCAAACGGTGCCTGTAACACGGCAGTAAAACAGCTGATTAATCCAAACAGAAAAGTCAGTGTTGGCTTCTTCCTCTTCCTCTTGTGCAGGAGTCTTCTTCAGTGTCGGAGTTGAACACCTTCAGAAACTCCATCATAAACCTTCTCAGTCTCAGTCTGGACAGGCCTTTTCATCTCATAAATAAATCTTCAGT
The DNA here is from genome assembly GCA_029814465.1 of Ostorhinchus cyanosoma. Classification (NCBI taxonomy): domain Eukaryota; kingdom Metazoa; phylum Chordata; class Actinopteri; order Kurtiformes; family Apogonidae; genus Ostorhinchus; species Ostorhinchus cyanosoma. The sequence continues at coordinate 8,395,087 of JAPTYQ010000001.1, forward strand.
ATTATTTTCACTGGTTTGTTGTGGCTTCAGTCGGATCTGCATGGTGTTCACCCAGTCCTGAAGAACCTTTTCAACTTCATGCCACCTTCTTTTATTCCCTCTGAAAGCCTTTGTTGTCTTTTTCCATTTAGTTAGTTCTTCATGCTTCCATCTCCAACATCTCACCATTGATTCATTAACGCAAAGCTCACGTGCAGCAGCTTTTTCCTTCTTGCATAGACAGAGATATTGCTTTTAGCTTAAAAGCTGCATCATGTGCATTTCTTCCTGTGTTTTCCATGATGAGGGTGCGTGTACGAAACGCCAAATACCGCTTTGCGTTGCGCGCGCTAAAAACTTGCGTCATCTTCTTTGCATTGGCCTCTTCCCGCTGGTTTTTGCACTTCCTGCTAGAGCGCCCCCTGGAGGCCTGTCAGACCAGAACACTCCATGTATTAGCCGCACCGATGTATAAGCTGCACGGTTATAAGTGTGGGAAAAAAGTAGAGGCTTACAGTCCGGAAAGTACGGTATTTACTCTTTTACTATAACTATTGTGTATTGTACCATGTATAACTGTGGATGTGACAAATAAAAATGGAAATGAAATGAAGAACTGAAGTCTAGTGCTTTCTGTAATTAAATTAAATGGAAAAATTAAGAGTAGAAAATGTAAACAACCATATTAGATTCTAAAAATGATTAAAACAAATGATTAGACATTGTTAAAAAAAAAAAAATAGAAAAGGACAGTAGCATGATAAGTCCATGAAAAATTTCTAATGGGTCATCATCTGAACCCAGACAAAGAACTAATAAACAAAAAGAAAAGACTGAAATGAAATTTAAAAACAGCAACACTCACTTGGTAAGAAAGAGTCCACTGCTTTAACTTGAATATTTCCTATCGGTGAATCTACACCAAACGCTTCTACATCATATAGACCATTCAGCCACTACATGATGACCACTGTGACGGGTAATGTGATAAAAATGTTGATTAATAGCACCTTTCAGTGGGTCGCAAGTAGTCATTTAGGCCTCGGAAGCAGCAAAGTGGACAAATGTAATGTAGTGACTTTTGACAAACAAATGGTGATGACCAAATGACTGGGTCAGAGCATCTCTAAAAGTGCAGGTTCTTGTTGAGTGTTCGTGGTCTGGAGTGTTTCATACATTATTAAAGGTTTTCTCAGGAAGGACAACCTGACTGAGCATCTGTACAAACTATCATTCTCACCACCGGCCCGATGTTGTGTAAGTCCTCAACAGCAGCTCTGACCTGAGGCCTGAAGTCAGAGGAACATCTGAAAATGGGCTCTGGAATCTGCACCAAGACATCAGCAGTAGATTCTTTAATTCCTGCGAGTTGTGGCGCGGGGCCTCCCAATGTCCAGAACACTGCACAGATGTTCTTCCTTAGACCCCTTTAGGTAGGTGCCCAACACCATGTGCAGTGGTGGAGATGGTCTGAACCAGTCTCCAAGTCAAAGTCAGTGTCACCAGCTCTTGTCCGACTCACTCAGATGTCTACGCTAACTCAACTAAAATGTCCTACCTGCTGAAAGGAACCACTGGAACAAAATAATGAAAGTCATTACCACATGACCTGTCAGTGACCGTAATGTTCGGGCTGATCAGAGAACAGACTGTGGTGGGGCAGTGGTAGTGGTGGTCTCTTCCAGGAATACGGTGCTTCAGCCCAGATGGAGATCTATGACAGGTTTGAAACATATGTGATATCACTGATATCCACCAAAACCAAGGCGATGTTATTCCAGGGAGTTGTTTCACTCCTGGTCTACTTTAACCTCACTAAGACACTTAAACACTGTGTGCATGTACAAGCTATTTATCCAAATCCTCTGCATCACTTTCCTTTTCCTTAACATGAGGGAGGAATTATACATATTTACTAAACATATAATAGATAGAACATCTAATGTATTATTTCTATTGGTCAGTATGTAAATTTGCTGTTACTGCTTCATCTTTTCTTCTAAATTTCCTTTTCTGTCTCCGTTCAGTTCCATTCTAAACCTTTGGCTCCACTTGTCGACAGAGTCTGGCCTGGGATCAAATCCCACCAGTGTGTCTTTGCGAGTGTCTGCCAAGTTAATTTTCCTCTTTCAAACAAATATTTGATAAATAGCTTCCCCGCTCTCCACTTTCAGAATAGAAAAGCTCTTCCATGTCCTCCTCTCCAGCCGATCTCCGTCATCCTCTTTCCATCTCTGAGACAATTACAAACATCCCGCTTCCCATTTATGACCAACAATTAAACAGCACAGACGGAGGCTACTTCGTAAGCAGAGAGGAGAGGGTGAGGAGAGCGGGAGACGAATGAGAGTGAAATGAAGTAGAGTCAACAGTGAGAAAGAGAGAGGAAGGCTGACAGCACAATTAAGGTTTTTAATTCTCTGCTTGAGTGGGCCGGTCCAGTCTTTATGCTAATTAGGATGCCACGGCCATGTAATAAATCTCTATGATCCAGCCTCATTTCCCCTCTGTCTTTCTGTCTGTCTCTCACACACACACACACACATACATACACACACACACACACACACACACACACACACACACACCACTGAAAGTTCACCCATTACTTTCATGGCTACACTCTTTGGCTAGAGTGTTAATAGTTTTGATAAAATTGTTTTTTCGTGCAATTTTTAATGCTTTCCTGAGATCTGAGAGCCAGTGTGTGTCAGCACATACTGTTTACTGCTTGGCCGAGCATTAGTTGTCTTGGCTCAATGCCTATACCACATGTAGTTTCTCTCGCTGTTAACTCCCTTTATTAGTGTTTTTCAGGAATATGGTTTGCATGCCTACTATTGCTGGGCCACACTCTACACAAGCACACATTTAAAGATGCTGACAGAATGAATGCAGAAAATTTCCCTTATTCCTCCCTCTTTCTCTCTTATCCGCTCATCTCCATTTGACAGACACGTCTAATGATAACATCGGTAGATGGGAAGAAAACAACACAACAATCCGCAGATAATTGGGGGCCCACGTTTAAAGTGGAGGAGAGAGTAAATGAGATAGATAGATAAGTGGACTACAGAAAGAAGCTGGTTAAAGTAGCAACTAGCAGATACATTTTCACCCTCATTTAGGTCACATGGACGCACACTAATCAGAGTTTTTTTTCCTGTTGCTTCTCTACAGTGTGTCCCAAAGCCAATTTACACACAGAATTTATGTACAAATTTACTGCAAAGATATGTTAATTAAATAAATGAAGGTAAAAGCAGGCTCAAACAAATCGAGAGTGTGATTTTTTTTATCCAAGGAAATACAGCACTATTTTTCAGCCTCGTATGTTTAATCTTCAGCCTTGCTGCACAACTCTATAGCCAAACACTTTGACTTCACTTGTGGTGGTGTGTTTTTTCACCGTCTTTCGCTGGTGTTGCACTCTCTCGTCAGTGACACCATGCTGTGTAAGAGTCAAAATGGTGACTACCCCAACCACCAGGACCAGGTGAAGCACGTACAAGGCCACATGGAGGCAGGTCATCAACAGGGAGAAGCAGACTGAGGCGATGCACCACGGCCAGGCCACGAGAAGCAGGACGGAGTGACCGAGGGACTGGAGGACAAGAGACGGGACGGACAGGAGGAGTCTGACCAGTGTGGAGGTCAGCCACGAGTAGAAAGACAGAGGAGACAGGAGGACGGACACAACGGCCTCGCTCAAGGACAGAGCCTAGACCAGAAGAACACAGATGATATGTGATGATGATGAATGCAGAGCGGTTTATGGTTTTATGGAAGTTGCTTCTACTGCCTTTACTTTTATTCACTCTTCATTACTGCGATGATCATTTTAGGGTTTCTTTTAATTATTCACAGGTACTGTTTTATTACAATATTTATGTTATTTATAGATTTTAAGGGTTGAGCGGGTCCGGGGTGACCTTTTGTTAAATTGCATTTTAATATAGTTAGTATATGTACCTTAAATGCACATGACAAATAAACTTCAACTTGATATAATGAAGATAAAAAATGGGTAATTTTTTTCTCCCTCCTTTTATCCATTTATGCATATTTGAGTTCTGCACATTGCAATGAAATAAAATAAGAAGTCAATCATGAGATGTGTTGATACTTTCTGAACTATCTTCATATTGTTTCATGGGACCCGTCTTTGTCCTGGAAAACACTGTACTACTGTCATGCATCAGCTTTACCACATACATTATTCATTTCTTTTCATCAAGTTACCTCACAAGCATTTCCATGTGAGTCGTCTTTGTTGGCCTTGTGTATCCCTGAAAGTGAAAAGTGTACAAATACTCAGACAGAAGAACAAACAAAAAAGAAATGTGTCATGCAGTTGCCTCATGAAAACACACAACAAAATTACTGGACCGTATCAGTATAAATGCACTTCTCAAGAAACATAAACTCACATAGGAAAAGAAGAAAGAGGGCCAGTGCCAGTAAAAGCCTCATTTCTCCTGTTCGCTTATTCACCCACAAGCCTGAAAACAACAAAAAAGATCATTTAGCCACAAAGCTGCTCTAATCTGTTCAAGTATTCACACAATTTAAGGACAGTCGCTGCACATTTTGACACTTTTCCTCCAGTTAATCAAAGAAAACAGGGGTCAACTCACCCAACACTGCTCCAATGTGCCCCTCTGTGTTAAAGGGTTAGTGTAGACGTCCCACTGCTCTATAGTTTTTCCAGCTTTAATTCATTAATCACCACCCTGGATATTTCTGCAATCTCTTGGAGCAGTTTTCAAAGCAGCATGGACTGAGAAACACAGCTTGGGTTCAGGGATTTCAGCGCCATCTGTATGAATGGAGGGACAACAGCAGCATTTCAGACTCTGTATGGCATCATCTAAATGCCAGTAATTTGTGGAGCATTTGAATAAGTATGGTTTTTCCTTTTCCAAGCTCTAAGAATGGATTGATCTCCTGAGAACCAGGAAAGTGAAAGTTTTGGCTTTTTTTTTTTTACATCCAATAATTGTCTTGATTGGAAACAGCATAATGCACCAGTTTTTTCTGATGCATTTTTTTACATTCACAGAACATCCTTTGCAGTGGACAGTTGTTTTTTTTTTTTTTAGTAAAGCTGTAAAATTCGTGTCCTCTGTAGGGGGAAAAAAAAAGCCTTGGTGGGTCTCAAGAGGTTAAACTCACCCAAACCAAATGTGATAGGACCTATAGATTTTAGATGAAAGGTACATGCAGGCTGTAAAAGGTTTAGGATAAGGAGGAAATCGGAATGGGCAGAACAGAGCAGAGGTTGAGGTGTTCCATTAGTGACAGGAGCTGAGGTCCAGCTGTTGTCCACACTACATGCACACAAACACAGCTCTGATCCTCCAACCTCTGCTCAGCAGGAGTCGTTGCCACCACTGGAATAATCGTGGAGGGTTTTTTTTTTGTTTGCCCGTTTACTCTAACCTTCACCTCTGTCTTAAATTATCATCATACCCCCCATCCTCTTCAGACTCTATTAAGGTTAAACCCCCCTTATCATCACCTCAACCCACCATTAATCTCCTCCTCCCTGCTGAGACGCCAAGGAGAGCCTGCCACAAATAAATGCCGATCAGGTGCAACACTGTCATGACTAAGTGGCTTCTTGTCTTTAACAAAGAGAGGTAAAGGAGAGCCTATGGAGTTTTCTGTAGTACGGTATTCTGTTCAGATGAGGAAACAACTCTGAATTCATTACCTGCAGTGCACAACCTAAGGCAATGATCATTATTTAGCCACTCAGACAGTCATTACAATCACACTCCTACAGCTGTTTCTGCAATAACAATGATCATCCACCATTTTCAACACAAAAGCCTGTTCATTATACATACAGGGGGTTACAATTTTACACCCAGTCCTGTATTTCAATGACCTAAGAGGCAACGTAACTTAGGTATATGTATATCTACTGAATAAATTGCTACAAATAGAAACACTCCGATCTAAACTAACATATGGGCGCTGCACGTGTACCAAAAGTTAAAAGTCTCTTAAGTGAATTAATATTGCAGACATCTGATACATGTCTCCAGTCATTTCTATCACTTGTCAAACTAAAAAAAAAATGCTGTCTCTATGTTTAACTATCACCATCAATCTGCACTAAACAGGAAGAGACACTGAAAGATGAACAGGTGGATGGTGACAGAGTGTAAAACACAAAACTGCTCTGTCAAACTGCTGAATGAATACAGGAGGCATGTGATGTCAAGAAGCTGATTTCAACTCCATCATCCATCTCCATAAAGCTAGAATATCCACACGCAGGCATGTTACAATTATCAAAAGTATTTATTTTACTCCTTTTAAAATTGTAAGGTGTACTCTTACAGACACAATGTGACAGACAATGAAAACCAGAAAAGCACCGTTAAAAAGTAAAAACAGAGGGATCACAATACAAACATGTAAAAGAACATGACTGAAAATTTGTAAACATATGTACATAAAAACTAATGACAGTAAATTAATAATGCTCTGTTTCTTTGTTAGTCGATCTATTTATACCTACAGGGGAGAATTACATCAACATAAATATGATAACAAGCAGCTAGTAGGTATAGCAGAAATAGTCTTGTTACATTTCATACATGTTTTCATCTCAAGAGAACTGAAACAGATCCCTTTCACTTAATTGTTAATGTGAAATGAAAAAAAAAAACACCCATAAAATATTCTATGTAAAACTACTGTACAGGAGCCAAACACGTGCCGCTCATATATTTACTGTAACATTTACTCTGGGGGCCGCAGGCTGCCCTTAAGACAATATTTAACAAGAATAATGAAACACAGATCATTACTGTGGTGAGACACTGCAGAAATGGTATCATATTAATGAAAAAAAAAAAAAAAAAAAAAAACAGTCCCTAGATTTTGAAAGACGTAAAACCCTAATTTCCATTAAAGTGCTGACTTTGGCTTTCTCAAATACTGGATGTGGAGAGGATGTCCTCCACGAGGTGCTTGTAGACCCAGGCGTCCCCCTTCAGCCTCTGGCGCCGAATCCCAACGACCTCTGGCCTCTGCAGAAGACACACCTCCAACTCAAAGGCCATGGTCACCTTCCCAAAGTCGCCCCATGTCCGGCACTTTAGAGTATACCTGAATGGGAACAAGAAAAAAATATATACAGAATGTTTTACTTTGAATGATATGATAAGTAGTCTTAGTAAGAAAGAAGGATGATGTGTTTCTTACCCTTTCTGTGTGAAATCAACATTTTTCGTGGGCAGGATGGAGAGAATCTGGTTAAGAACCTGATCTGGGTTGGTCTGGCTAGTCAGGGTCACATTGTACTGAACCTATAGGAAGACATGAAAATAGACATAGTTACTAACGCTGCAGTGTTGATTTATGTGAAGCCAAAACGTATGACCTGAGTTTTGAAATAAATATGTTATTCTGTGGTTTGAAATGCACGAACATGACACATGACACACAGCAGTTTTAAACTAATATATAACAGAAATACTCAAAAGTCAAATGAAAAACTGAAAAGACTAACCCATGAAAAACTATGTAACGCCTCCTGTTTGTGCAGTGTTTAAGTGCTCACCTTGATCTTGCGAGGGCCATCACGCAGAGCTCGTCTCTTGCTGGGAGTGAGCATGGTGATCATCTTGTCGAGGCCTCTCTCCAATGACCCAAACATCTTCCCTGCTCTTTTCTTCTTCCCGCTGTCTTCCAGAGCTGCCATATCCAAAGAGCGAGACCTGCGGACAAATCAGGGTGTT
>JAPTYQ010000001.1:8402922-8413571 GCA_029814465.1 Ostorhinchus cyanosoma
CTGCTCTTTTCTTCTTCCCGCTGTCTTCCAGAGCTGCCATATCCAAAGAGCGAGACCTGCGGACAAATCAGGGTGTTACATCATATCACTATTTTTTTTAACCCAATTATTTCCATTTTAATTAAATTAAATAATATACTAGATACGTTTAATAAAAGTGCTCATTCATGCTCTTGTAACATGCTTAAATTTAGTGAAGGTACCACTTCTTAATAGTGAATGAATCTTTTAGCCCACTGGCCGGTCTGATCTCTTCAGTAACTTTTAGATGAAAACAATAGTCTGAAGCCCCTCCTGTCATGTCAGTGACAGTCTTTATCCTAGCTGCCTACATACTCCATATCCCTACGTCTGACTCCTGAACACCACTTACCTTCGCTCAGGACTGAAAGCTACAATCTCAAGGTCTGCAGGCTCCTTGGTCTCTGCTCCCTTCTTCTTGTTCTGCTCTTTAGTGGCACTGCCTCCACCTGTAACACACAAAAATCTGGTTAAAATACGTGAATGTCACAACCAACAGCTACTGCCTCTAAGCAAATAATATTTGTAAAGACAAATACATATTACATGCATCAATATTTGAACAAACGGTCAAATATTTAGTTTTAATACTGAACTATGCAGCCTCAAAATAGTTCTGAAAGCTATAAAAAGTGTCCATATATTAGGAACTGAATAGGATATTTTCCCAATCATGTAAGTGGTGCCAAAAGGGGAACAGTACACGGGATGAAATGTAAATAGAAATTTCCTCCTGTGACATTGGAGTTTTATACATAAAGGCTTTTGTCTACACCAAGACAAGTAGCCTGACACAAACACACAGACACACACACACACACACACATACACACGTGTGCACAGTTAGGCTTTAGTGGCGAGAGAACACATGTCACTACAGCCCACGTGGGACAGTGAGCAGAGGAAAGAGACAGCTACACCTGTCACAGCACACGCCTAGGGACAGACACACACAGACCACGGTGTATGTGTGGACAAGTATATCAGAGGCAGCATGTTTGCAGAGCAGCGTAGAGAACAGAGGGCAGTAAGGAGACCAGGTCTGAGGGTTTAACACAAGGCTCGGTCCACTGTGGTGCCTGGGACAGGTTGAGTCCAGGTTGAAAGGAGACGCTAATGACACTGGACATCTGAGCAGAAAAGTCACTTTGACAAATAATTAAGACTTTAATGAGTCTCCGTTCATATTAGTGTCCTTCATTCATAGATAAGTGAATAGAATTAGCTTCCTGATAATAACCTCACCTTTGCGCGTTGACAGTGATAACTGTGTGTGTCAGTAAATGAGTGTGTCCATTTTTAGTAGCCCAATGACAGCTAAATCATAGAAATATGAGTGGCTTTGGGATAAAAACAGACCCAATAAATGAGTTTATTACCAGAAGACAATTTACTTGCAAATGCGTGGCATGTGGATGTGGCACTTGTGATTATGAAAGCTGCATGAAACGAGGAGAGAGACAGATAAATGGCGAAAGAGAGCAACATTGAGAGGGGCAGTCAGTTAATGCAAATATTCTAATAGAGATTCCACTTTAAGCCCTTGTTTAGAATTGAAACAATTATGTATGCAATCAAAATGACCTGAAGTTCAGTTTTAAGAGTACTTGATAGCACTGTTATTATGAAGTCACAGAGAGCCTGTTCTTACCTTTAGGTGAAACTGGATAGACATTTTGATTAGGTGTGGTTAAAACATTCTTGGTGGGTCGTGCATTCTTCTTACTGGACACTGGAGTTTGAGGAGGAGGCAACAAGAATTTTTCAGCATCCTTCTCCTGCACAGCAATATTCTCCTTGTTTTCAGTGGTTTTGTCTCTGTCCCGTCTCTCCTGGCGGTGGTGTGCTGCTGTTCGACCCCTCTCGGGAGTCGGGCTGTTTCCACACCTCCTCTCCACTGAAGGAGATCCCACTCTCTTCAGGGATGCAACAAAGAGGGAAATATGATGTTAATGAACTTATTACAGCTACAAGTCTAAGCATTATTCATTTAAACTTGTTCCTTTTAGCAAATTTACTGACAACACAGCTAAAATATGCTCATATTAATCATGACTTTAGCATGCCTTGTTATTTGGGGTTTCTCTCACCCTCTGAGGTGTATGTGGTGTGACTGAAGGCCATGGGTAATCATCAATGTAGTCAGAGCAGAAGTCCAGAGAGCCTACGATGACAGCGTCCTCATCCTCACTGTAGTGAAGGGCTTCCTTTGACTGGAAGGCAGGAGAGTAAATAAATAACAGCTAGTGAAGACAAAAAGATCTTCTGCAAAACAAGATCTACAGACCAAACAGCACTGCATTACTCAAAGTAAGATATAAAATGAAGAAGAAGGACTGAGCCAGAGCATGCAAAATAGAGGACTGTGGCAGTTGTGGTCCCCAGTCTGACCTGGATTCCCTGGTGCAATGGAGAGCAGGAGTCCTCATAGAAAGCTGGTTGAGCGTGCAGTCTGACAGGCTTGCCCCTTTGCTTCTTTGACAGCAGCAGAAGGTAGGTAGCTGTGGTGTGGTCATATCGCCACTGTCACAAATAAAACAAATTACAGCGCATATTTACCAGCGGCTGTGTAAAACAACATTAAGGCAGATTACAAAGGCTGAATGTGATCATATATGTCAGGTTTGTGTGATGTCCTCATTAAACACACAATGTAATGATGGGGTAAAATAGGACAAACCTCCTTGACCAGTGCTGTTGTGCTCTCTCTCGATCGCTTCATGTTGACCGCCATCTCAGTGATACAGTCTTCATCTATGTGACCAAGCTACAAAAAGACCCAAACTGTTCACACCAGCAAAGATGACATTTTTTCACTTTTTTTAGTGTATGAGCAAAGATGATGCTTCTCACAATTTAATGCTTGTACTGTGTTTTTTGATTATTTCAGGCAAAGTAGTTGTATGGTGAAAGCAATAAGAAAGAAAAATCTGACAAAACTAATGAAACTCCTGGTACAACATGAAGAGAAAGTAAATGGACAATAAATGTTATGTATGTATCTGTAACAGTGTATTTGTGTGTGTTTGGGTGAAAATACCGGCCGTCTGCTGTGCCACTCCACAGGGCTGTTGTAGTCTTTCAGCACCCAGGGATGGTCCAGGAGTTGCCTGACAATGAGACGCCGCTTGGGGTCCACCTGCAGGACACACATAGAAACTGCAGCTCAATATACAGAATACTTCCCCTTACCTCGTCTCAACGTCCATATACATGTATGATGCAAGGACATCAGACATTATTTATGATGATCTAATAAAAAATTATTTTTTAAAATTGAAGTAACAAAATGAGTTTTTAACAAATAAATAATACATGAGAGATGGTGGACAGTAATAGAGGAAACAGCGGAATACATACTTGCATCATCTGGTTGAGGAGGAGAATACTGCCTGGAGAAAGCCAATGGGGATTGTCGTATTTACCTCTCTTAAAAAGTGAGCAACACAAAATAAAGAAAGTGTTTTATAGAAATAAGGACAAGACAAAAACAAACAAAAAAACCCCATAAAATATTTTGGTGGCTATATTTCCACAACAGTCTCATAACAGACACATAAATCTAGTGACCTGGAAGCAAAATGAGAACTAAAGCATGTTGTCGTCTGATTTTGTTTTGTTTAGGGACTGCTTTTACAAAATAGCACACTAAAAAGAACAATTTGACTCAAGAACAGTGAGCTCTTTTTCTCCCTTAAGATAAGACATATTCTAACATTGATACCACAACAATATCTGTTCTCTGAATGTGAGGCTACAAGCATGATATTTTTAGGAAAAGATGCCAATTTTCTCATTTAATTTAATTAACCCTTTTATCTCAAATGTAAAACTATTCTTTAGGAGGTGGGTTCTACATCATAGTAACTGGTAAGAAAACACTGCAAACGCATTCTTACCATAATCTTCCTGTAGAGGACCATGCAGTTGTCATCATCAAAAGGCAGGTATCCACAGAGCAGAGCGAACAGCAGCACCCCCATACTCCACACGTCAGCCTGGAAGTTACATATCACACAGCAGTATTTCAGCTTCAAGTCTTACAGCCAGGATTTCACAGCTCAGTTGCACTGAGTCATGCACCAGCGAATACAACCTGAACACCATGAAAAGTCCAAAATGTGGAACAGGCAGGTAATAATTAATTTTAGTTGAAAAACAAATGTTTTGTGGGTTTAAAAAAAATGCAGTTGCATTTCTGGATGTTACAAAAGAAGCATCCTGTCTGCATCTCTCACCTCTGAACCTATATATGCTTTTCCCTGAATGAGCTCAGGAGCAGCATAAGCAGGGCTTCCACAACATGTCATCAGCTCATAGCCCAGACCTCCCTAGGAGAGAAAACACATGTACATACCAGATCAACATGCAGTAACTAAAATGTATGCACATACTTGTCTTATGGTCTTCCATCTGTTAGGCTCTTGAATTTCATAGACATGACTTTTGAGGGACAAAAAAATGTCAAGATTTTTGACAAGTACAGGTCAACTACACTGTTTGAAACCAAGCTATTTGTAGCAACAAACGTTGCTTTGCCAAATCTCTTAGAGGACATGATACAGCCAATAAGAAAGGAAATATGTACCTTAGGCCTTGCACATAAGCCGAAATCTATGAGCTTCAAATTGTGGTCTGCATCAATCAGCAAATTTTCCTAAAATTGAAAGAGAAACATGATAGCAAAGATTCAACAAGACAAATCACAGATAAATCCTATTTATGCGTTTGTGCACTTCAGATGGTGTTTCATATAGATACATTTTAATATGTATGGTTATTTTACCGGTTTAAGGTCCCTATGCGCATAACCCTGGCTGTGGACGTAAGCAATTGCAGACACGATTTGCCTAAAAAATACTCTTGTTTCCTCCTCCGACAGACGGTCTTTTGCTATGATGTAATCAAACAACTCTCCACCTGGGCAGTACTGAAAGGCAGGAAGTGGAAAAATAGGAAGAGAACAAAGAAAAACATCAGTACTTATATGCATGGATACTGTGTATGTGCATGTGTGTTGGATAATTACCTCCAGCACCATGAAGATCTGGGTGGAGGTCTCAATGACTTGGTAGAGACGACAGACGTGCTGATGACTGAGGTTTTTCATTGCTTCAATCTCCACCTTCACACGAGGCAGATCATCCTGGGGAAAGCAATGAGGTCACTTGTTGTCCGTGTGCTTCCTGTCACTTTTTATTGTAAGTGTTGTTAGCTCAGCCTTATCCCATTTTATTTGTACTGCATTTTTGTTAATTCTGTTGTCACAATTACTTCATATGGATCCCAAGAAGACAAGCAATCTTTAAAATTATGTGAAATACGTCAGCTAACACGGAACAAAACAAAAACAAAGTTTGTCAAGTAAGGCTGGAAAACATGAATACAGATACATCAAGATATTTCTAAAATCTTGTTTCATTTTGTTTGATCTCTATAATTTTTTTTTTTGGTGCCTGTCAGAAAATCAAGACAATCAGCATTTCATGGGTGTGGTAACACTGTGATCCCATTTTCACACAGTCTGAAAAGGTCTCAATATTGCTCTCAATACATTAAGTACATTTACTTCCGGACTTTGTGTTAGTACTTTTCTATGATTTTTTTATTTTGGAAACATTTGAGCTGCTAGTACTCTAAAAGCCAAACCTGATATCTATCCATTGTCCATGTTTTCTTGATAATAACCAAAATCACTTCAGTTCTTACATCAATATCTATGTGTCATTGTACTGACAAAAACATTCCATGTTTTCTTTTCTGTCTGTTTTAGTCACATGATCCTGACAGGAGTTAGGATTTGATTGCATAACCACAGTTTTTGATGACTTTTGAGGGTCTACTGTATTTTCACTCACCCCAAGGTCCTTTTTGTTCATAATTTTAATCGCAACCTTTTCTCCCGTCAGAATGTGTCGACCCAGTTTGACTTTTGCAAAGCCTCCTGGAAAAGACACACACACACACATCAGAACGAGAATGCCATTGACCGAACTTTAAGTCAGAACAGTACCAGTGCTGACACACACACACACACACACACACACACACACACACACACACACACACACACACACACACATTACCTGAGCCTATGGTTTCATAGATTTCATAGTGTTTGTGGAGCTCCTCGGCTCCACGGGGCTCCGTCCTCTCCACGGGCATCCTGTCTGCTTCAGCCCACGGTGGTCACCTCCCTGCGGTCAGAAAACACAGGGACACGGAACCAGCTTTAGTGACACCGCTAAGGGCTAAATATTGCGACAAAACCGAAAAACACATTTATAACAGCCGTATGTTGCTATCAGACATTAGCTAATGTTAGTTTTAGCTCCAGTTAGCTCTGCTCTACTAACGCAAAGCAAAAGTCGGAAAAAACACCGAAAAGCTTTGAAATGAAACAAGTAAATGCTGCGTTCCGACAGTCCAAATTAACGACACTTTTTCGCATGGTAACCTTACCTAAATATGTCTTCAAAGGCTGAAAAAAGACTGCGGGTATGGTAAACATCCACCCTACAGCCCTCTGGCACAAATGTTAATTGTTGCAGAAGTTTGAATTTCGCACGTCGACGTTGACTGCATTTCCTACTTCCGGTTTTGGTGACGCGCGCCCCCCTGTGTCCGAATGAGGAACTGCTGCCACACAGCGACACCACATCAAGTATGAGCCTATGTAATTGAAGAAAGAGGATTTTAGCTTATTAAAAAAAGAAAGAAACTTAAAGACACCACACAGTCATATCTGTGAATAAATTAATTAAACTGGCATTTATTTAAGCAACAAGTACAAAATTCAAATATCTAATGCAATATGAGAAATATACAATACCTCAAGCATACAAAGGCATTTTCACTGTGGGAGGTTAAGTGTTGAAGAAAATGACCTTTTACCTTCATTTTACTGTCATTTTATTCTTTTGTAGTTTTTTCAGTACGTTGTCTTTTTCTTACAAAACACTTATCGCTATTAATCACATTTTACAATCACAATTTAATCATTTTATTGTTCATTCACTCCCAATTGTTGCCATTAATTTACAGATGACCATTGTTGCTCATCCACTCTTGATGGTTTAAAATACATTTTTCATTGTCTTTGTTGTACTACAGTACTTAATTTAGCCCAGTCCACTTTTGATCACCTTTTGTATAAATTGGTAACTGTTAAGTTATACAGTCAGAATATCACTGCCTTCTTGGTGTTAGACTCTGCGTCCATTGCACAGTGAATAACACACCTGAACCACCCACTGTTTGGACTCTGGAAATTTTCTTCAACAAGGACTTTTTACATATGTATTGTTCTAAAGCACAAATCTGAGGTATTTACATCCTTTTTTGCTCCATGTTTCTATTTTATGGCTTGTACTTCTATCCACTACATCTTAGAGGCATATTGTACTCTTTACTCCATTTATTCTATTCTATTCTATTCTATTCTATTCTATTCTATTCTATTCTATTCTATATAGTCCAAATCAGCTCAATCTTTGACACATTTACAGTAGTAAAATGCAACATTCACATTAATGCAGCAACATCACACATAAAAGTGAGAGGCACCATTTTACAGCACATTGACAACATTTACTTTGTCTGATATTTACATTTTTCCTCCTTAACCCATAAAGACCCAGTACAACTTTTGTGGCAGTTCCCAAATTAATTTTTCTCTATTTCTACCTCTCAACTGATTTATCGCCTTCTTTTAAATAATATTATCCTCTGTATTATGCATTTTTTGATGTAAATCATATAGTTTTCTTTATGTAATACACAGATCACGTTGATGTTCATGAAAACTCAGAGTAAATTCAAAGTTAATCGTATCAAAACAGGGGGAAAAAGAGTTAGTTACAGCAAAGATATTCCTAACTGAATGTTAAAACAAGTGTGCCCATCCACTGTCAAGGCATTGGTTTATATACTGTATATGTGAATATAACATATATTTTTGTATACTTTAAAAAGATTGTGAAGGCAGAATATTCAGTCAATTCATAGTGGACTATTTCCATTATGTGGTATTTGTACATTTACTTACACCATTAAAAATAGACCTACATCAATCTAATATCTTACAAAAGTGAAAGTGAAAAGTGGGAGGGTTAAATAGTGTAAAAAGGTGCTGCTCTACAGAGATTTACTCCATATTCTTAGAAAGTGGATGAGTTTTAGAACCAAGTGCTTGAGATTTGAATGCCCGGACTTCATTTGGTAGATTTCACAGTGTCCTAGTCTCAACCCACGCATCATGATTGCATCACAAAATGACAAAAACTTATTAAATTCCAGAGATTGAAAGGATTTATAAGCCCTGAAGCTGTTCTGGCTCACCTCAGCTCTTGGTGAACTACCACATCACCAAAAGCTTTAATGTTACTGTTTTCCTTGTCAAGTGTTTGTACATATATATATAGAAAACTAATGTCCCACTGATGAACATTTCTTGGCTAAAGTAACAGATAAAATGACAAACAACACGAAACATTCTACAGTCAATTACACGTATAAACACCTGTCTGACAGGTAGCGGTTACATCTCAACATATAGGTTCATGTGCATTTATGGGCAAGAACACATGACCTTGTGGGATGAAAAGAGTGTTGAAATGTCATACCCTCTCTACTTGACCCTGTAGGTATGTGGTTGCTGCAGCTGACCAGGGAGAGGGGTATTTAGGGTGTCAGAGGGCATGTGCCTTCACCTGCACATGTCTAAAACCTGTAATCAGGAAAAGGTGAAAGGTGACACCAGTGGATGCATCTTAACAGACCCAACGTCCAGACTTAAAGCCACTCTCACTGGTTCTGTCATCTTCCTGTGCTGTGAAAACAACAGGACCTGCATCAGCAAGGAAAACTAAAAAAAAAGGAAAAACTTAAAAAAAAAAGAAAGAAAAAAGAGAAAGTAAAGGTCATCCTGAAAATGTCAAATCAGAATGTGTTTACTTAGAAAATATTACATCCTTATGGCCAGACAAGAGCAAAAGAATTTAAGTGATTGATTGGAGTTTCTTCTCTGTGTTTCTCATGGTCGTTAGGAGACCAGTTAGTTGTTAGGGAAGTAACTGGTGGTTAGAGGATGTCCAGGTGTTGACGGGCTGACAGAACCCCTCATTTGGCTTCTGTGGCAGCTGGCCAGGCAGGACACAACAAAGGCACATCAAACAACACACAGCTGGAAGAAAAGAGAGAGGAACGACAGTATCTGTGGAGAGATGAACAACACAGAATGGAAAGGAAAAGAGGAAGGGGAGAGAAGAGAAGAGGAGGAAAAGGGAAATAAAGGCGGTGGAAGCTAATCATACAACATGCAGTAAACTGAATGTTTATGTGCGCCCTTCACTTCCATCAGGTGTGTTTGTGTCTTTTGTGGTCATTTAAGACAAACACACAGCTGCATATAGATTCGTTTTTAGGTAAGAGAGAATAATGAAAACTTTTACGTCTTTCTTAAACAAATCTATCAGTAAAATCTCTTTCATTCCCAGTTCTGCATGAGCTCATAATTTTATTGCACATTAAAACATATTTTCAATGTACTGTAACTTACTATAAGCCAGTGGGTGTTCCCCCTCTGAGTCCCTTTATTAGATGCAGCGTTTTTTTTTTGTCATGACTATAGAAATATAAGTGGTTGTAATGTGTTTTTTTTTTTAAAGGGACCAGTCTCTTATAGTCACTAGTTTTAACCCATAAAGACCCAGCGCTACTTTTGTGGCAGTTCCCAAATGATTTTTTCTCTCTATTAAACCTTTCTGAGGTGATCTATTGCTAGTTATCATAATATTATAGTCTCTATTTTGCTTTTTTCAGTGAAAATCAGCTATTTTTCTGTATTTAATTGCCTGATCATGTACTTAAATCATCATGCTGAAATTACATTTGAAGATTATTACACCAAAAACAGAGAAAACTTAAGTAATAGTGACTTTTTCAGTCAATTCTATCATGAACCGAACATAAACCTAGTGTCTGCCTCCACTGGTGTTTATCGAACTCCATGGTTTTTATTGGAGAACCAATGTTGTAGAAGAAGTCGGTGTTTCCATGTTTACTACAGAGCCTCTGAACGTCCAAATGGATCATGTCTGATAACCATGTATTTTACACTAGTTATTTACAAGTATTGATAGGATTAGTGGATCTAAAGTTGTAAAACATTTTACATCAGTGGCTGGTTTTGGTCACCAGTGGATATTTGGGTCTTTATTGGTTGCCTTTCATTTGTTTAATGTTTGTTTAACATATTTTGTACAGACTGCCATCCAACACATACTTAAACTTAATAACAAAAGCAGTACAGGTCATAAAAGTATCATCTACCATCATTTACTATGAAGCTGCACGATTGTTCCTGCTATTCGACGTACTGGTCTGTTTTAAGCTGTTATGTCAGTTTCACCTTTCTCAACAACTCATAGTGTCTCATAACACATAAGAGTGTGTAATCAGACATGGCAGCGATTAAGCTGTCACAGTGGGAAACAGACATTCACGTCCTAACAGCGCCGGTCTTGGACATATTTCCCAGCATTCCCCGACAGACCTTTAGAGGTTCCCAGAATATCTGTGTCATAGCGCCTTCACTGCAGGGGACCGGTGTCTTAGGTCGGTCTTAG
>JAPTYQ010000001.1:8413671-8441094 GCA_029814465.1 Ostorhinchus cyanosoma
AGACAGATATATGGGCATAAAGCCAGGCTCAGTAAACAGCACAATGGCGTCATCTCTTTTCATGCTACTTTCAGTGAACTTTAGGGCCTTCGCAGAGTGCTGCAGGATCACCATCTACTTGTTTTTCTCTCTCATCCATCTTTCATGGAGAGCAGACTGAATTGACCATGAATTTTGGGCAATGCATTGCTCCTACAGCTTTGTAGCTCTTTATCCACACATATGTGACTCGTATATCTTCGCACAACCCAATAAAAGCGAAAAACAAATCATGAAAGAGAAGTTGTGTAATTTTCGGTTCATGCTATCTGTCACCCTTGTTTGAACAGTTACATGGTCTATAAACAAAACATTAAGGACAACATGTTTTTTACATTAAAAATTCGAGGCTGCTGATTCTCCATCGTATTGCAAGCAGGTAGAAATAAAATTACATCCACTCCATTCCTCTTGATTTTGACTGCATACTACCTCAAACAGTACAATTACAACAAAAAAATCGTCTCTCATGTCTTCTCATTCCCCAACATAAAACAGTGGAAAGTTGAAGAGCCAGATTCGCTACGCTACACTGTGTGTTTACAAGATTCGAACAGACCCCTGCCCAGAACGAAAACACTCAGCCAAGGGAATATATTGCACCCATATGTGTTCATATTTCTTCAAATCATTTATGTCTCTGCAAATATTACCATAAATTCCTCAAACATTGAAACTTTGGCAAGTTTGATACACTGCCAGTAGATTTACAGTAATTTCTGAATTGATATGATCTTTCCCCAAAATGGTATAGTGGTGAATGAGTCACAAAAAATGAGCTTCCTTTGGGTGTGAATCATTAGTAATGAATGGTGAATCACTACTGAGCACAATGGTACCTCACATGTTTTGTGTTTATTACAGAGTGAGAGAAAGTAATAAGCTGAAAATTGATATTCTGGCATATTCTTACTGTGGTATTTTTCATTTGAATTTTTTTCATTCTTCATGTTTTCCATCATCAGTGAAATGAAATAAGGGAATAACTCAGAACACGACAGACTTGTAAAGGGAAAAGCAAGAAGAGGTTGGGGGGAGAGTAAGAGGAAAATCAAGAGTGATGTGTGTCCAAAATGTCAGTCTTGCGTGAATGCACAGTGAAACTTATTGGTTTTGGATAACATTTAGGAGACACTACAGGAGTGTGTGCTCATGTAAGACACAAACATACACACGTCATGAGCTGTCAAAACACTGAATAGGAATAAAATGGGTGTGACTTCACTTACAACTGCTTTTTTTATACCAGAATTTCTCTTGACATCCCTCCCAAACTTCATCTTTATTCCTCCCCCCCTGGTAGCCAACTCCACCTCACAGAGACACACTCCCCTGTTAAACATGAACACACATACCCCTCTGTGTGTGCATGTGTGGGACTGGTGTCCTCCTCCTTCATTTTCTTCATGGCTAGATTGTGGCAGCAGCTCTGCTCTTTGTGGCAGGGTCAAGCTCCAGCGCTCCTCCACCTCATCCTACATCTTTGGGTTCTGTACCCACTCCCGAGCGCTCCTTCCTCGGATGCTACAGACAATTCATACCATCTGAAGGTAAGAAAGACAGGGGCGTGAAGAGCAACAGATGTGCACCTTCTGAGGGAGCTCATTACACGTGTCAACCTGTCATATGATTGTTTTTACAAACCTTTTGCTAGTTGTGTAGGCATCAAAAAAAGACTATCTTCATCCTGTAAAGGAAGCCTGTCTCTTCATCCAGTCAACTGAACTTTTATCTTTTCCTCCTATGCACACTAAAAGTAGTTTGTTTTGGATAATGGAACAGGAAATGATATTAGAACTAGAACTATGAGACCACTGTAATGAACACCATAAACAGAGATTAACATGTCAGCATTTGCCTGGCATAGTGTGCAGAGGAGGACTGGAGAGAAAGACTAGAGCGGCTTCTCAACTCAAGCCAACTGTTGGACTGGATCAAGAAAGCTTTGGGATTTCCAAAAAAGAGAGGGAGCACATTGGCGTGCACAATAGATGAGTGAAAACAAAAGAAAAAGAGCCATGGAAGTTGTGATTTTGCTGTTGAAACTCAAGCTGATAATTTTGAAATAGTGTGAAAAGTGAGTTTCATGGAAAGGGACATAAAGTATTATGTACCTACTACTCTGGAAAGCATATAACCATGTAAATGTGTGTGTTGGCAGGGGTATGAGGTAGTGAAGGGGAATTTCTCTCGGACTTTCCTCCGTGTTGGCTACCACAAGATTGCAGAAGTTCCTGCAGGAGCATGCAACATCAGCATACAGGAGACCATAAAGAGCCGAAATTACCTAGGTACATATGTACACATAATGTGTTTCCACGTGTTTAGGAGGCATTCCCACACTTCAACAACAACTATTTACTCTAATGTGGGCCACAAAACAATCTGTAACTGTAAAATGTAATTCTATACGTTCTGTTTGTCCCTATAAGCTGAGTC
This sequence comes from Ostorhinchus cyanosoma, assembly GCA_029814465.1. Taxonomy (NCBI): domain Eukaryota; kingdom Metazoa; phylum Chordata; class Actinopteri; order Kurtiformes; family Apogonidae; genus Ostorhinchus; species Ostorhinchus cyanosoma. Next base: position 8,416,150 of record JAPTYQ010000001.1, read on the forward strand.
TTCACAGTGACTGTGCAAACAGATTTACTCTGCTGTAACTTCCATCTCAGTACATTTACTCAAGTATTGTACTTCAGTAACATTTTGAGGTTCTTTACTTGTATAATTTCATTTTATTTACTGCATTATTTATTCATTTGACATTTTTTAAGTAAAAATGGAACACAATGGATAATGTAAAAACACTAATGTTTTTAAATCTGTTTCCTAACCCTTTTGTGCTCTGACAATAGTTGGCATAGATTTCAGATGTCCATGAGCTACTAACAAAATAATGAACCCAAATAGGGATTTTTCCTAAAATTTCTCACATGGTTTCATTTCAAGAAATGTCCAAATCATCCCATATCTCGCCAAAAATCATGGATTACAAAAAAGTCCCCAAATGTGAAACAGATTTGTGCATTAGGAATGTGTTTTTTCTTCTTTTTTTCTTCTCCCATTAATCATGTGATGAGACCTCCAATTTATCTGGTGTCCCTGTATGTAAAACTGTGTATAAATTGCTCTAAATTAGCTCCACCACCAGCACCATGATGCTCACACGTCCTGATACTTGACTCCTGCTAATCTAATAATATCATATGTAACCATGCATCCGTCAGAGGGACTGATACTGTACTTTCATGTCAGTACTCGAACTACATTTTTCCATCCTTCCATTTTCTTTTTAAAAAAACCTTTTCCTTTGCTTCTATTCACATGTATCTGTCAAAAACATTACTATCGTGAACACTAATGTGATGGATGCCCATGGTATTTTCCTTCAGCTTTGCAGATGAAAAATGGTATGTCCATCATCAACGGTAACTGGGTGATTGACAGGCCGGGGGTCTTCACTGCACTGGGGACACAGCTGATGTACAAGCGACCCAATGAAATCCGCTCTCGCAGTGGAGAGTCCATCACTGCGCCTGGGCCACTGACTGAAGACCTTCATGTATATGTAATACACACATGCTGACAGTTCTACAACAAAAATGCAGCTAAATGACATCATGAACAGGTCATGTTTATTTTCTCCAACAGTTGATCTACCAGCAGCCGGGTCCCAGTGTCCACTATGAGTACAGCCTGCCTCTAAAACACATATATCCCAGTCCTGAGCCTGTTACACAAACTGATATACTGCCCCTGGGTGAGCGCACACACTAACATAAAGAAATACACACCTCTATATCTCTATAAGAGTGATCTGCGACAACTATAGTGGCATTATCTAATCTAAATACTCGGCTCAGTCTTCAGGGAGTATATCATATAACACATGTTTGATTTTATCTACATGTAGAAACCAATGTATGTTTGAGAGAGTGTGTGTCTTCAGTTCAGATCTGTAAGGTCACAGTGACGCCAATATATTATCATTTTCAATAAAATTGTCATTTTATAAATTTGATTAGTGTTTTTCGATAACACTTGATACAGGCAGGCAGACAGCCAAGCTTTGTTCTGGCAAAGAGCTCTGTACCACACACACTGAGGCAATAATCAGTCATCACTCGGGTCAGATTTTATTTCATTACCAAATATTTAACCTTCATTAAAGAGATTACTTGATTTTGTGTCTGTTGGTGCTGACAAATAATGATTTAATTTGAAAGAAATCCCAGAGTTTCTCCACATCTGTTCTTAATGACTCTGATTAGATGTCGCACAGGTTGAACATTTGAGGAGCAGCAATGAGATGTGCTTCATTTCAACCAACGACTGTTCAAACTTGTGCACTATTTTGCACCAGGACAAAAAAAGAGTGTCTGTGACCTTTCCTTATAACCGTCAAAATAGTCTGTTCAATCAATAAGTAAGTCAGTGGATGCTACACCTCTCAGAGCTAACGAAATTAAACAAAAGAGTAAAATCCCAGTTCCCTGCAGTTTATGGATCGTGTACTTGTTAGATTATCTTTGGATACTTTAATCAACTCTTAAAGACCTAGAACTATTTTTGTGGTGACTTCTAAATGAATGTTTCTCTGTATTTGACCTTTCCTAAGTGATTTATTCATCATTTATTAGATATTATCCTCTGTACTTTGCATTTTTCAATGAAAATCTGATATTTTCCTATATTTAATCTACTGACCATATGTTCATAAACGATCTGAGAAATTCTAAGGTTATTATATCAAAATGAAGAAAACTGAACTGACTTTTTCGGCAAAACATATCATCAAATGAACATAAAAACAACTGTCTATATCCGTCAATCTACATGGGTTTTTCTGGTGAATCACTGTTGCAGAAGATAACTGTTTCCACATTCACCATAAAAGCTCTGAACATCCAAATGGATCATATCTGTGGAAGCTGAGGGGTTGAGAAACTGTATTTTACCTGAATTATTTAACTCCATTGCTATGATAAGTTGTTTAGAAGTCATTAAACATTTAAAATCAGTAGATGCTTTTGGTCACCAGTAGTTGTTTAGGTCTTTGAGGGTTAACACAACTGACAGAGACATGATTCGTCTCATCCAAAGTGATCCTCACAAGAGAATTAGTATTAAACACATTCTATTTCAAAATAATTATACGTAATTTTTCCCCTTTTTACATCCCATTATCTTTATCTCTCTTCTACTTGCAAGCTCTGGGCTCCACACCCACCCCAATAATAGCTATAGAAGCTTTGCATGTTTTAATAGTTTTCATCTTTATTTCTTTAATGATTTCTCACTCCTAGTTTTCATTGTTTCATTAGTTTTCATTAGTGATAAGAATGACCTTGCACCTCTCTCTTTTCACTTCCTCATAGCTGAGACAGTAACGCCATCCCACCCAGAGGAGACGGTCAAACAAGAGGACGTCTCAAAAAATGACATCATCAAAGAGAAACTCCATCCTAACCAAGTTCCCTCTGACCCGAGTGCGACCTCTGACCCCACAGCCTCGTACATCTGGACAAAGACTGGGCAAGCAGAGTGTAGCACCACCTGTGGCACTGGTAAGAGGAGAAAAGAAGTAATACAAGGTCTACACTCCTGAAAATATCATACATTGAAATCTGTGGCGCACTAAAGTACATCTACATGCTCAATCTTGTGTGTGCATGTGTGTGTGTGTATGTGTGTGTATGTGTGTGTTGTTACACTTACCAGGCAGGCGTCAAACGCTGTGGGAATGTGTTGAAAAGGATTCCCAGGTGACAGTTCCAGCTGACCTTTGTGACACTGCTCTTGAACCAACAAACCGGGAAGAAGACTGTAACCTCCAGTCATGCCCCGCGTAGTAAGACACACACACCTGAAATCTCATACATCAGTGGTGACACATACACACTGAATTAGTTCCACATGGTGCTGTGACTTTGTGGGTGAAGTCTTCATCACTCACACACATTCCTGCTGTAAGTCAGTCACCAGTCACAGTCAATCACAGTGATTCACTTTGGTGTGGGTTTGGTTTTCATGTCCTGTGGTAAATGGCACTAGATCTCACTGTTGCCAATATGTAGCGGGGCATTAGTGCATTAAGTGTAATTGTGATTGTGGTTCTGTCAGATACTTTGCCCACCATGTCAGTGATCCATGCTAGCTGTCTGAAATATTTATGTTTCTATTGGGAATAAAGTTGCAACAGACGACTGCCAAAATTGAATTTCAGTAAAAATAGATGAAGGTGAAGCAGCTGAGGTTCTGCAGCACAAACAGACTGCTTTAGCTTGTTTCTGTTCAGCTTTACAGTTTAAGGAAAATAAACTCTGTGTAACACCACATCTGGGGTATGATCAGCTGACCCCATATGAACTGGTAGAGATGGGATCAACTATTGCTAAACCAATATAGTGAATTAGATTAAAAAAAGACTTAGTTCTGCTCCTTGAAATGATGGCACATATGAATAGATGTAGTCAGAGTGTGTGTCTGTGTGTTTTAAAGAGGAAGAAGGTGAAGACTATACACCTTTGTTTCAGTTCACTTGTCAGATTAGGTGAAACTGACACCACAATGCCATGAACATATATAATACCTGATGTTTGTCCCTTCAGGGTTTTTCCTCTTAAGTTACACAGATGCTGTGATGCATTATAGGTTGCAGACTAACTGTACTGTGATGCCTGTTGGCATAAGCATAGCTTTTGCAGGGGTACAGGACTACTCCAATAAAAATAATGGAAAAAGAGCGATAACACTACTCTGATGAGGTCTTTCTTATTTCCAAAATGTCATAGAAAATCTTTGTGCAAACTTTAACATTGCAGATTTGATCTGCAGTGTCCCAAAACCTGATATGTGTGACATGCTTTTAATGCGCAGACAGTTTTGAGCTGGAGCAGAAATCTTGCTGAAACACATTCGAGGAGCTAATATTTCAGCATGTTTAGCAGCTTAAGGGGTCGATTAATCAGTGTTGAAAGCTCAGCGCAACTCAGCTCTGTGATCAACTGGCAACACATCCAGGGTGTACGTTGCCTTCACCCAGTGGCAGCTGGGATAGGCTCCAGCACGGTTCAGAAGATGAATGAATGAATGAATGAATGAATGAATGAATGAATGAATGGATGAATGGATGAATGAATGAATGCTCATCTACATTGGAGTTTTGTATTTCCCTTCCCATAAATATTGCATTTAAGACATTTACACCATAATGTGATACAGAAAAGGCACATATCAGTGCACAAAAAAGCACAAGAATGCCTGAAATGAATTGTTTCTTATAAACTTCAGGAAGAGGAACCCCCAGACCACTGATTAATGTACTCCTCATATTGTTCACCTGAAACCTACACCTATACCTGTGGGTAATGCTTTGTGGCAGTGTCATATTTTGAGTTAACTGTGATTCCCACACCTTCTAACTTCTGTCAAAAAGAGCTGGGACAAGCTCTGTAGAAACATTATCTTACCAGAGACATCTTTTGTGCTGGACCACAAATTGCTTTAATTTCCTCCATCTTCTCCTCTTTGCTCTATGACTGACAGCTGGGATATGGGGGAGTGGTCTGACTGTAGCAGGAAGTGTGGGCCTGGCCATCAGCGACGCCAGGTCATTTGCCGCCAGGTCACTCATGTACATGCAAATGGAACAGAAACTGCAGTTACAGTGGCACAAGGCCTGTGTGGGTCCACTGACAGGCCAGTGACAGAGTCTACCTGTCAGCTGAAGATTTGCAGCCAGTGGGAGATCCGCTCAGAGTGGAGCCCGGTGAGGAAACCAGACACAAGCGCACAGCTCCACTAATAGACCTGTGGCCACTGTGTACTTGACCTTTTGTAAATATAAACACACCTATGCCTTAGTCAGTACCTATCAACTTTTGTTATTTATTTGTTTTAACAAAAAAAAACCTCATAAGAAAGTTTTATCTTGTATTAGAAAATGTTTAGTATAATCAGTTAGTTAGATGTAACCATCAAAACACATGTTCAGCTTTGTTTATCAGCAGAGTTATTTCAAAAATGGATTTATATTATGCTCAATACAATGAAAATATGCAGAGTCTTACAAAAATACAAATATCTTGCCCAGTGTTCAGTACCATGTGGAGTGGGTCAGCGGAGCAGGGAGGTGGTGTGTATAAGCAACCAGGGGGAAGTGGAGCCGGATGAGGAATGTAACATGAACCTAAAGCCAGACACATTTCAGAATTGTGACATGGGAGCCTGTGCACGCAGCTGGTTTACTTCCTTCTGGAGCCAACAGGTAATAAATGCTATTATTCTGAGATCAGTACACAGTACAGGATTAGAACCAATATGTTAAACTGGCACTGTTAAAGAGATATTTGTGTGTACAATATGTCAGTGTACTGCAGAGTGTGGCACAGGGAATCGAACTCGGACAACAGTATGTCTGATGGACCATGTAAGCGATCTCCCACTGGGCAGCTGTGAAGGGGCGCGGCCATCAGAGGTGATGTCATGTGACTCAGGCCCATGTCAGCAGCGTCTGGAGTGGTTCACAGGACCATGGGGTCAGGTAACCTACCTGCACACAGGAAGCAGGAGATGAGAGGAGTCCTCAAATACTGAGACTGATACTGATATCAATACTGATACTGATACTGATACTGATACTAATACTAATACTAATACTAATACTGATACTAATACTAATACTAATACTGATACTAATACTAATACTAATATTGCTACTAATACGGATACTGATATTGATACTAATACTGATACTGGTACTAATTCTAATTCTAATTCTAATTCTAATACTGATACTGATAATGATACTAATACTGATACTGATACTGATACTGATACTGACTCTGACACTGACACTGATACTGATACTGATACTGATACTGATACTAATACTAATACTGATACTAATAATAATTGATTATAAGATGTTCAATATCTGTTGGTCCACTAATTCTATCAATACATGTAAATAATTGGTGTCAAATGTAGGTTGTCGTCTTTTCATGGTCATCAGATATGACCCATTTGGACGTTCAAAGGTTCTGTAGTGAACGTGGAACCACCGTCATCTTCTACAACATTAATTCACCAGTAAAACCCATGGAATTCGATAAATAACAGTTGATGGAAATGCTTGATTTTAGTTCAGCTAATGATAGATTTGACTAAAAAAGTCACTTTTATCTTCAGTTTTCTCCATTTTTGATATAATAACCCTCAACTTTAATCTGAGCTTTCATGAGTGTCTACATTATCAGTGAATTAAATACAAGAAAATACCTGATTTATGCTGATGAAATGCAAAATGCAGAGGATAATATTCTAATAAATTGTGATAACTCAAATAAGAAAATTTAGATATAGAGAAATTTTCATTTGGGAACTGACATAAAAGCCATGCTGGGTCTCTATGGGTTAAAATCTACACCTCAGACAATATTATATTACTTACTCCACTATGTTTGTTTGGTTTAATGAATACAACAGTTTTTCAGCGAAAACTACACTGATTTTAGATTTTGGTGTTAAACTGAAGGATAAAGACCATTTTTCTTGTTTTAAATGCTGCTCCTTCTTTAGCAGCATATGTAAACCTTTCAAAACCCTGCTTAATTAGCTGGAAAGTGCATTATCGCAAAACTGATCACAAGGTTGTTTTATCAGTTCATGATTCTCTCACTGTATAACAAGATGACAAACATATGAAGAGTTTACACAATATACATTGCATCATGTATTACTGTAGATTAAAGTACCATCACCTCATAAAGTAGCTCGAATGAACTCAACTTTAACCACCCATGCAGTAACAGGGATGGTTTTATACACCACAAAATTCAGTACTTTCACTTCTAGTAAATTTCACTTTTATTTGAGTGAGACACTGAACATTTCTTCATAGGGCTGTATTTTACAGTGAGGTATTAGTATCTGCTCTTAGGAAAAGCATCTGAAGCTTCTTCTATTCTATGTGTGTGATTAAGTGTTCTGCAGAGTGTGGAAATGGAACTCAGACCAGGACTATTGTTTGTATCCTCAACAACAATGGTCATATGGAGGTTGTTGATGGGTTCAAATGCTCCAGCCTGCCTCAGCCAATCACAGCTCAGCCTTGTAGACTGAAACCATGTGGAGTCCAGTGGTACGTCACAGAGTGGAGTACGGTGAGTGCACCTACAAACACTAATCATCTGTGATACATAAATAAATCAACTAATTTGGTTGTAAAATACCAGCGGTGATCAGTTGACACAAACCATCAAATGGCCTGTTTGTCCTTTACATGTTATCACAAATACCATGTTATATTAAATATGGTCTGTTAATGTGCTGGGACTTTGAAGATGATGCGACCTCCAAACACTGGACTGAATGGTTGGATGTATACAGTAGATGGCTGTTTAATCAGACTAATGCTTTAGTCTGATTTAACAGCACTGCCTGACATGAGTTTATTTATTTAAGTTTAGATCTTTAAGACAAAGGGATCTGAACTTTGTCTAACTATAACTTCTCAGTTAAATGTGTTTACACTTCTCTTTTTTTTCTTTTTTATTACAATGCACTGTATGGTGTGATTTAAAAAATGTATCAGACCATTTGCATTGCATTGCCAGGTGCCATTATGGATTTAGAATTATTGAGTTTACCTGATACAACTGAGACAAAGTAAAGTTGTTTTGTGTTTTTCATTGAAAAGCCACCTAATGATAAAATGACACATATAGTTGTTCCAGTAAGAACAACACTGACAGTGTAGTCTAGGGAAGATCTTGAGAAACCAGGAGTGGAGGTCTGGAAAGACAGGTTAGAGGAAAACAACACAAGCAGGTCAGTCCACCTGCAGTGTAAAGTGGACGCACTTTCAGGGGAAGATGATAACATGATGAGAACATTTTATGAACTTTGTTAGTATTCTATTTATTATGCTGAATTGTGTGCACATTCAGTTCTGGCATTGCTATCTGTTTGTAAATCTCTGAACACTTCTTTTCCATCAGTGTTCACGCTCCTGTAATGGTGGCTATCGGGTGCGTGAAGTGCGATGCCTGACTGACAACATTGCCCCAAGTGACCAGTGTGACCCCAGTGTGATTCCAGAGAGTCGAGAAGAATGCAACAAACAGGCTTGCCTGGCTGAGATAAGTAAGTCTTGCATGTAATGTATCAGCTCTGTTATGTCCTGGGTTAAGACCAGGTCAGGTAGGACGTTACAGTGACGTTACACTGTGTGTGTTAGACACCAAAGAAATTGCAGGAATCTGCAAAATCTTTAGTGTAATAATTTACTTGCACTAAAAAATAAGACATGAATTTATAGACTCAGATCATTATTTTTGGTTGCAAACACAAAAAATATCACAAATCTTCAGCAACATGAGCTCTTTACCAGAAATGACCAGTGTTATGTTTTAAAGTATAACTTTAAGATATTTTGTGAGCAAGAATTTGTGACAATGACCAGTCATTTAAAGGTGTTTTGTTCCCCTCATCCTTTCAGATCCATTGTGCAGTGACCAGTATCACAGCTGCACGGTGGTGGTTCAAGCCCGACTCTGCATTTACCCATACTACAGAAGCGTCTGCTGCGCCTCCTGCTCTCGCTCCCAGAAAACGTACCCCAACACATTTCAAATGAACCGCGTCCGCAGATGATACTGCTCTAAATAAGTACCAAAAATTCACTTCAGGTCACAACTCGCAGTCTGAAAAAACAGAGTTGGAACTGTATAAACAAATGACACTCGATCTGTGTGTGAAGACGAACTCAGTGTGGAAACAGTCTCATGATGTGGTCATTCATCAATATTCTGCCAGTCAATCTTTTAACAGTTTGACCACTTCTTAGTGTTTTCTTAAGGGCTCTACTCCCATAACAGCCTCAAAGATCCCCTACTTAATGCTTGCAGAGTTACAGCTTGGACACTGAACTGTGTTAAAAAGATTCACGTAAATACATTCATAAATCTCTTACAACACAAAGATATGCTGTGTATAAGTCTGAATGAGTATTTTGATCCTCAGTCTTTAACTTGGACCACTCACATTTTGTGATGTTTTTTTTTTTAAATATTTATTCTCAATAAAGATTGTGTAAAACATCTGTTGTTCTTCACAATTTCATTTAAGACAGATAAAGAAAAATATTTAAGTTTACAATGTACTTCATTTTATGTTTTTCATAAGTGCAGTGTGAGGAAGTCCTCAAGAAAGTATTAAAACCTAAAATTTCAACAGCCAGTTGTTAAGAGAAGAGTCAACCTGTCATCACTGGCTAGTATTTTGTAAGTTATGTTTTTGCACTAAATGTAGAAAATTAAACTCAATCATTTTAAAGTAAAAATGTAAAATCTAAAAAAAAAAAAGTGCACTTTCATAAATCTCCAAAGAAATATTCACACTCCACATTTAATTGATACATCAGTCCATTCAGGTAAGAAAAGATGACGTCAGCTTTGTACTCATCCAAGTAATACCTTTGCTTTAATGGGACAGCTGGGTTGACAGCATGTAAAAGGCCATAATTCCATCACAAGAACTTAAAACACAGAAACAAATGAACACCAATGACAAAATCCACATTGCATACCTTGTTTCTCATAAAACAAATAAAAAGTAGCATGGGGACCAAGACTCTTGTAACATACACACGCTTGCATTTTGTAACTACATGTAATCTTTAGTAATGTTCCAGAGGTGCTCCAGAGTCTTTCTGTGTCCGTGGATGCAAGGCTGCACTGGTAGGTCCATGCTAGTAGGCTGTTGAGGATGTGTGTTAAGAAAACTCTGTAGGGTGAGCCTGGGCCTTTGGCATTGAGGGATGCAGGGTCCACATTCACCAAAACCCACCTCTGTCTTAACTAAATTGCTCGGACACCATTACCCCATAAACATTCAAGGCTCTCTTTCCATGCTGATTAACCCATTTTAAAACTTTTTTTGTCCTAGACACCAAACTGGGTTGTCAAAAAAAAAAAAAAATGGCAGCCATTATTATTATTTTTTTTGTTGCTATTTTTACTTCTTCTCTTAATAGGTCTTTTTTGCTTTGTCCTTGGCATTGGGTACCAGACAGTAAAAAGTTAATGTTACCTCAGAGTTTTACAATAAGAAGCTCTCTAAAAACATAATTGTTCATTCACCCACAGCCCTAAAATTGAACAATTACCATTTATACAAGTCAGTTCTGAAAATACAATGGCAAGTGACATTTTCCACCAAATTTCATTGTGAACAATGAAAAATATATTTAACTCCCCATCTGATTTGTTCAGCTTATCAAATGCAATAACTGGTTTGCTGTATTTGTACATCGTACCAACATTCACTGATTTCAATATTGCAGAAGTTTACAAAGACATAAATATAGTAGGTTACAATACAGTAAAAAATACAAAATAAAGTAGATATAGTTTATTTTAAATGATAATTTAACAGAGGCAAACCCAGAAACGGATCTTTGACACTAGGCAAAAAACACTAGAATTACCCCCTGAGGTCAAATGATAAAAGAATAGCCATGTCTCAGTCCAGATACTTCACTACGTTCCTGTTGTGTACTATGTGCAGGACTATAGGCAAAATGTGAGAGTCCTGTGTGGCACACAGTTACTATGTACTATGCAAGTGCAATAGTTTGGGTGTTATTAGTATACTAGCTGGACTGTGAGACATTACACTAATGAAAACTTGAAGGCACAATTATCTGAGGCAGTGTGTGCCTCGAGAATCAAACATAAAAGTTCTGGTGATAAGGGAGTAAGATTCAGAAGGAGAAGAATCAAAGGGAAAATCAAATAGTTTACAGTTTCAGGTGTGACAGGTCTGAAAATGACGAGGCAGTGAATCAAGTTAAGGCCAAATTTCTTAAGATCGTCCAATCAGAACGCTCCGACAGTAAAGATGTTGTTAGACCTGACAAATCACAGATTTGCAATATGATATCAGTTTTAATACCAGAACTCTTATCTATACGTTGTCATGGCCTGGCTCGCTACATAGACATTTCTTCTCAAGGTTAAGTCAATTATATTAAACAAGGCTTGTTTGCTCTTTTTTTCAGAGGTTGTTATTATGCACAATAATGTATAAATGTATGTTACAAGAATATACATGGGCTTCAGTCTAATATTTCAGTTAAGGTGTACATCCAAGCATTCAGGGTGAGGACTTTGGCTTTGAAAAGTTAGTCTACATATGCACAAATATGAGACACACGTAGAAAATGCACCATAAAAAACAAGCATATTGAAATTAAGTAAAACAAGAAATGTATTAAATGGCTCACACACTCATGTACTGCCGCTTATGACAATTTGCTCACACAGAACCATTTCCTCTCCAAAAAAAATAAAAAGTTACAAAAAAAAGTTTCAAGTTTCACCCTTTCACATTCCTCACATTGTATCTGTGAGTACTGATCTCATACTTGTTCAGGGTTGAAAGGGAACAAGAAATACAAAAATGAACAAAGACTGGGGTATGGAGGGTTTAAGGGGTAAAGTTCAAGTTTGTCATTCCTCATGTGCAAGTCAATATAAAAAAAATGCTACAACTCATACAACACTCTTGTCAACAAGACAGGTTCAGGGCAGGCCAAGTCCCCTGCAATTTGCTAAATATAAAGGGGCTCGGAAATTGACAGGACAGCTTGCTTAATCAGTGACGCAACGCAGTCTTCACTCCCTGTACTTTCTCTCCAGCTCTTCACCACTCCCTCTCTATCCAATCATGTGATGGAAGAGCAGCTATGGGAGTCTCCACTGTTATATGAGGATCCAAAACCAGATCTCCATCTTTTGTTTCTTTTCTGTTACAGTAGAAGAGCTGTGTAGCTCCTCTGCAGCACCATTCCTTATTCTTTCATTCCTATGACTTCGGCTAAGGTTGGCTATCCAGTTTGTGTTCCAATCACTCCACAAGCCTCTCACTCGCTGTCAGTTTCTATGTCCGAGTCAGACCACTGCACTGGGCTGAGCTTCCCATGGCGCTGGGAATACTCGATGACTGCTGTATAACAAAAGTAGTACTGGTCCCAGGTCTGGATGCTGAAAGCTCTCTGTGTACGCATCCGCCGCACTGTCTGACGGACATCTACCGTGCCAATGTCCTCTAGTCGTGACAAGCAGATGTCCAGTGTACAGAATGTGCCTAGTGGAGAAGCAGGGAGGGATTAAAAGCAGGCATGTTTTTATACATGCATGAATTATGACAATTATTGCAGTTCACAATAAGTAACCAAACAAACTTAGCTCAATAAAACTTAAAACTATGGCACTCCTGGGTAGTACTGGGCAAGATCTTATTTTTCCTTCAGCAAAAGCATGAGTTAAGAAAAACTTAAGTTCAGCCGTGAGTTGAATCCATTAAGCATTTACATCCTTACTCTGCAAAAAGTAAGATGAGTTAAAAATTAAACATAGGTAAAATGCCATCCTTTCCATCTGGCTCAAAAATTCATAATCTCTTATTCTACAGTGACCGTTCATTTTCAGATCTTAACACCATATTCTTACTGTGATAAAAGTACATTTTAGTGTAAGATCAGTAATGAAGTGATGAGGTTTGGATATATGAAGCATTTTTAAAAGGTTGGCAACTAAATCTAATCTGGTTGAAACATTTCTGGTGTCAAAAACTTGTTCTCATAGGCCTGGGCTTTAAATTCAGACATACACAAGGAAACATATTCCTCTCAACAGAAAATTTTGAAAATATTCAAAGATTACAGATATGGAACACAAAAACATCCTTCTTTTTGAGTGACTATGCAAGAGTACCGTGTTAGCATTGAAGAAAATGTTCTGATATTCCAACAATCCTTTGAACTACATAAAATTGATCTCACTGTTCTAGTAGTATCACAGCCCATATGCATGATAGTACATAGGTTTACCTGTGCGGCCAATGCCTGCACTGCAGTGGACAACCACAGGAGGCCCCCCTGGAGGCCCTGTCCAAGTGGAGCCCAAACTCTGGACTGCAGCTTCCCGCCTCTGAAGTACATGCTCACGGAAGTCCAACATAGCTGAAGCACTCTTAGGTACCCCGAAGTCTGGCCAGCTCACATAGAGGTAGTGGCACACCTCCCGTCTCTCTCCAGACTAAATAACAGTTACATTTAGAGCAGAATACACGAAACAACACAGCTATTACTTTAGGAATTTAAAAAATTTAAATGCATCTTAAGCCATTAATGAAACTTTGGAGGACATTTGATTGTTTCAAACACCAGTGCTTTTTATTGTTTGACTCACCTGTGTGTTGTAGAGTTCTAAATGGGAGAGTTTGAAGTCCTGAAAAACTTGGATGTGTGTGTTCCTGACCAAAAAGTACCCATGCTGCTCAGTCTTGCCCTCCTCTAGAGGCCAGTACTGACCACATTTGACACGTCCACGTTCCACCACCCTGAAACACACAGTTACATACAATTTAATTCAGGCCTCACTCTTGGCTTTGCACACATATAAATAGCATCCAATACCCAGTTTACTTGAGAAACCAGAAGTAAAGTTGTCTCACCTGGTGGTCATGACAATGATAAGTACCATCTGTTCCCACACCATGCGCCAGAAGTCAACAAATGTTTTTGGCAAGGGACCTGTGGGACACAAAGTCTGTCAACCTGTGGTAATACCAGGCCAGTTGAGGTCAAAGAGGGAACTGAGAAAAGTATATGATGCAGTGAGGTCTAGCTAAACTAAATAAAGAGTGGGGCCACTGGTTGCATCAACAGCTGCTCACCCTGAGTAGCAATATATGCGTTGCTCCTCTTGTACCCATCCATGAAACTGGCATTTATGTAGTCTGATGTCTGCAAACCACATAGTAAAACAGGGGTTACACCTACTGCTTGCTAAGGATATACTGCCTCCTGTAGGAGAATGCTAAACATTACTTGTAGCTGAGAACAGAAGTAATGTTGTTCATGCGTGTAATTTTAACATCTTTTCCCATCTACTTCCAAGAATAGTCAATTACTCTCAATCATGATAAAAAATGTACCTTGATTCAGAGGAAAAATGCTAAAATGATAGGTGGTGAGAGAAGCAGTAAGTCCCATGTGTAATGTACCAGAACATATGTTTAGTTGAGTGTAAGATGAGACTTAATTAGGATAATGGAAAAAGGCTACAGGTCATTAATTTCTTCATTGTTTGTACTGGAAAGATAAAAACACATGCAGGAGTCACTGGAATGACTAAAGACTAAGATAATGTCTATGTAAAGTTATTACCTCATCCTCATCATCACAGAGCTGACAGAGTCGCACTCGTGACTGGTCCAGGCAGAGAACATCACTGTACCTGTTCTTTATCTGATTAGACAGTTTCCTGTGAGGTAAAAAGACAAAAATTAAGCCTGTGTGAGATTTGCACATAACACAGAAAATTGCAGCAGGTAAACTGGAGAATATAGTAAAGAATAAAAGTCATATGGTTAGATTTGATTTTCACTTTTCGGACTCCCTTACTTGGAATAATCGAAGGTGCCAGCTGGTGGTTCCTTGCGGATCTCCTCATACTCCTGGTAGATCCCCTTCTTCTTCCTCCTCTTCACATGCTCCACCAGGTCATGCACTGACATTCCTCCCTGTTCTGGCATGTGAATGGACACATCCATGCAGTGGTCCTCATCGTCAGGCCCCCATGATGAGGACAGGGGTGGTGACTGGGAGGAAGACTGTGGGGGACGAGGCAAAGACTTCTGGGGCAGCGGAGGCACCCCTTCCTCTCCCTCTACCTCAGCCTCATCATCATCTTCGTCCTTTTTTACATGTTCATTCTGCGAGTTGTGGCCAGAGTCTGTGGTTTTACCATCCATTAAATCTCCTTCACTTTTTTGGGACAGCGGTGTGTCAGGAGGGGTGTCTGACTGGGGTGGGGCTTGGTGACCACGACCATTCATGTTAGCGTTGGGACTAGACCCACTGAGAGCCATGTTAGCCCCGCTCACTGCTGAGCCGTTCCAGTGTTGGTGGTTTCCCTGCAGCCTGTTGGCAGCAGAAAGGGGGCTCTGTTGGTACTGGCCTAGGTCTCGAGTCCTGCCCTCCACCATGTCGCAGTGGTTGTGTGGGTTAGCATTGCTGTCATCATAGCAGTTGGAGTTAGCCACAGCTAACTCGGAACCTAACTGAGTATTTATATGAGTGTGGGAGAGGTTAGCGCCTGCGCTCGTGTTGCTACACTCTAAACTGTAAGAGCGCAGCAGGCTTCCCACACAGTCATGTGTGTCATGTACTTGTGTGTCACCCTGATCAGTGTTTGTATGTATGTTAACACAAGACTGGATCCATGCCACATGGCTGTACTGGGATGTCCCACCCAGGTGCTCTGGTAGAGAGGAGACTGGGATGTGACTTGCCAACTCATGTGCTTTCACTGTGCACACCTGATAAACAAAAGAGTGTACATTTTAACAAACAATACCTACAAAACAAACTATCTAATCTAATCTGTGCAACATCCATCACAAAAATAACACACCTAAAGTACACAGATGAAAACTGATACATACCCTCTCTCTCAGCTTTTCACGCACAAACAGACGAAGAACCGCAAAAGGTGCTCGAAACCACAAAGGGGATGACACAATGAATACACACTTCAAACGAGCTGGAAATGCCCCCTGTGAAACACAAATATTAAATAGCAAGTAAGATAAACAGACAGACACTTTTGCTAACAGACATGATGAGGCAGTGAGGTGACGCTTCTTTTATTTACCTTGAGCAGGTTGAGGATCTTGACACAGAGCTCATAATCAAAATTTCCATAGCTGGAGTTAGTCATGTCGTAGATAAATATGAGTCCGTCCCGCTGAGTTTGCACACTGAGAAAAAAAACAAAGAATATTTGCCAAATTCAGATGAAGAAACGGGGACTGTTAAGCAGGAAAATTATTTTTAAAAATACAAACTAGACAAGAATAAAGCCATATTTCTTTTTGCAGAGTACACAGATCTCATATTGATCTGCATTTTATTTAAGAAACAAGTCTAAAACACCAGTTTACAGACAAAGGGCAAGTAGAAAAATAGTAAGAAATCTATACAATAGAAAAGAAGAAGTAAGAGAACCACAACAACAAAGAACATGAAGAGGAGAAAAAGGTGCACTTTCTGTATAGCAGGGTGTATCACCTTTCTATGGCTTTGTCCAGCTGATATATGATGGCCTGCAGCACAGCTTTGTGCGTAGTGACGTCTGGCCTATGGAGGCGAGCTGTGAAGAGTGCTAGAGCAGCACCCTTTGCATCACGACCAGGCTGATAAAACATCATATGGTCAACTTATACCGCTACAAATAGGAGATGTTAGATCAGATATGCATTTGTGATTTTAGAGTTTCACCACTCACCAGGACTGTGAATTTGCCACTCAGCAGCTCAGAGCGTAAGGGCTCTTCGTCAGGGTTGATGTTGATGATTCCCTCTTTGATTCTTGTATTCTAATTTTGACACAGTTAAAAAGTGCAAGAAGTTAATCCAGTTCTGTATTTTGCATGTTAAATGTAAGGGACAAGAGATAATTTCTTTTGTATTGCAGACTGTATCTTCAAAGCCTGTATTGTTTTTTGTCAACATACATAAAACAGCATCATTCCCCATTAACAGCATAAACTGTGTGACAACTTGACTATCATACAGAGCCTTAATTTTGAAGACTGAGCAGAGTGTCTCTTCATTCTCATAAAGATGTATTATTTAGGCCAGTAATTTAATGTGTCATCATGGCTTCACCAATGCAAGATAATCGTAAATAGCATTCCACATAACATGACAAAATTGAACTGTAAATACAATCAGGAACAGATAAGAATATGAGCAGAACAAGGAACAACTCAATGTAGTGAAATCAACATAAAATTTTAGGTAATGTCCTTAACTGATTACTGATATAGAACCTGGGACTTCCACACCCACTTGGCGGAATAGCATAGCTGAGCTGAACCTGTTTTAAATGCGCTGTCAAAACTTTACTAAGTCAGATCCAAGAAAGTTTACACAAACTCCTGCAAACCAATTTAGTACTGAGACTAACAAAAAGTCACTATTAAGGTAATACTAGTTAGATCTCATGAAAATTGCACATTTCACTATTTTGTTGATGTATCATTGCTCCAAATACTCACATGTAACACAGCATAATGACATTCAAGGTACTGTATGATGAATAAGAGCATACTAACCAGAAACTAATGACAAGTTATGGCCTGTTATAACAGGACACAGTTAGGACTTGCATTGCTGCTAGAGCGGCATATGTTGGGGTCACAAGTCTGATATCAAATCTTACAACCGTGAGATAATACTTAATGGACAGCCATCTATCTGTCAAGAAGTAGAACCACTCAAAGCTTTCCAATGGTGTATTGAATAAAAGCCTAATAATAATTCAGTAAAGCTCTCTTTGTTCATTTAACAGAAAAAAAACACTGGTAAAATTTCAACAACTTTCAGTTTTAACATCCTCATTTTGTAAATATTTTTGTATGTGTTCCAAACTTACAAAGTTTACAAGGGTGTTCCACTGTCTAAATTAACAGTAATTTAAATGACACTATAAGCCTAGGGGGCAAAATGAACAACCAAAATGTGTCGTTCAGTTAATGCTTATTTAAGCAAAGAAAAAGCAGCATAATCAATAAACATGTCTGACGCTTTCCACATAATATTTAAATAGTTCATGGTTAAGACAAGACATATTATCAAAATCAGTGGTAAACCCCAATCAAGTCCAGTTGCCTTCTACTAAACACATCATGTGCAAATTACTTGGAGGCCTGAGTGCCCCCATAGAAGTCATCCTGTGGATCAGGATGACTGGAATCAGTCAGCATACTATTGCACCTTATAGATGTGGTCTTAAGAGCTGAATTGCACCAACTGACCTTGTATGCTTGAAAGAGGTCAATGGCTCTGGAGACGTCAAACTTGCGGGCCATAAGAAACTTAACAGCTGTAGGTTGAGAGACGAGCCCAGCACTGTGTGGCTGTTCCTTGCTACGCACTTCACTCAGGAACTCCTCCACAGCCTGAATAGACATATGAGAGAGAGAGGGACAGAAAGAGGAGACAAAATGATGTATGGTGTCACTATAACAAACAAAACATTTTAAAATAAAGCTTAATTTCTGGAGGAAAATGAAGTAAAGAAAGATATGAGGGTCACAACTAGGTAAGGCAACAACCACAAATCTTTAAGTCCCATTGCTAAATTTACAGAAGCAAGCATTGCCTTGAGAAAATGCTTTGGATGACAAGAGACAGTTTGTTTTCATCCATTTATAGTTTTGATGCATTTATCGTAACACTGGATAAAAAAAGGCTGAATAAAAAAGGCTTTTGACTGATGGTGACATACTGTGGTTTATGCGGGTTGCAAGTTATATGCGAATATTCATAGTGACATTTCATCACATACTCAAGGTTACATCTGATATCTGAATTTCGTAAAATAAATAAACTTGTCATATCAGACACCCATAATAACTTTCTAGTGACCGTTTTTTTGCAAGTCTTAGGCTGATGGTAGCAGAATAGAACTGTTAGAAATATATGTTGCATTAATGTTGCAAATGAACATCAGAACCAGGTTTATTAGCTTCAGGTTAGGAATTCTTGGCATCCATAATCGATTTCATTTAATGGATCAGGGGAGGTGAATTTAGACTTTATGAGACAAACTAGCAAATCCGGAGATGGAAACGTTTTCCACGCCACGGAAGGAAATTAGCTTGCAAACCAGTAAATACTGTAGCGTTAAATACTACAAAGACAAAACCAGAAACAATAAAATGAAGCTGTCATCTGAATCGCTGCGTGACATTAGATGTTTGCTATCAATGTCAGGCCCACCCCCTTTACAAGTAAATGTGGCAACAACAATGCTAGGAATCGGAACTTCAGTTCTGTGAATTCTCGACCGTAAATCTGATAGCCAGGACAGTGTGAGCCTGCCCATAGAAAACACTCGCGTTGTACGATCATAGTAGACTATGTCCTGACAGTGTCATGGTATATTATGACAATCAACAAACAAAGAAATCGGCGATTAGACATTTTACACCATCATGTTAAGTCTAGCATCATTTTAACATCTGTCAAAATAGCTTTCGATGAAATTCCCTGCAAGTCAACAATAGCTATTAGCGTTAGCTGGCGGCTAGGTTACATGTGGTAGCTGGATGGCTAACGAACCGTTATACAGCAGCAACTTACTCTAGAAGAGCTAACTTTAGCAAACGAAGTGTCGCTAGTAAACATTTCCGATATGGACATCTCCGTTTGGCCCAGATAAAGCTAGGTTCACTAGGAAGCCATTATTCCAGATAAACAGCGGGTTCAGCGGGCTCGACTGCTACTAGCCAACGCCATCATGCTAACACACACGCTAACTGCTGTCAGTCACACCGGAGTCAGTCGACTCAGGAGGGTGCGAACGGGCCAGGGCTGTTTACTACACCACAGCGCTTCCGGAAACCATCACCGTGACACAATACATGGAAAAAATCACCGGTAAAAGATGGATATGATGGTGGTACGTGAACATACTAAATAAGATGGAGAGATGAGAAAAAAGTCCATCGAGACCCTTACCAGCTGCTCCTGAGTTGTCAGGGCTTCCGCCATCTTGAAGCCTCCGCAACGTCGCAGCGGGCGCGCCCACCAGCCGCTCGCTCACGCCCTACACCCAGAGACAGACGCCGAGGCCCCGCCCATATTCATTAATTCACTCATACGTCTCAAACGAATTTATTCATTCAACTTCACAGGTCTTTACATTTTACTAACTACACTAAATAAACTTCTTTTGTCCAAAAATGTAGTCATAGACAGTTTATGTAATCTATCTCTCAATAGTCTTATATCATAATAGTACTATTGATGGTATGAATGTAACATGTCATGTAGTAGCAACACTTTTTACCAGTGACAGCATATAAACTACATTTATCATTTCTTCCGAAAAACTAATAACGCAATAAGTATTGCTATATATTGGTCACAAAACGTATTGTAAAATCTACTTTTGGGTCTATATTAATATGTCATTACAGATGGGTAACAGCGAATAGACAATTAATAGAAGTTAATAGATTTCATCACGGCTACAATACATTTTTGCTCCTTTTTTTAAACAATTACTTGGGCAAATTTCACAAGAGCTCTACAGTTTAGACATATCTGAAAACATTATCCGTCCACTTAAGTACATACAGACATGACATTAATGTATATAAATGTCGATTTCTTGAGACTGTTTATTAAAACTACAAATCAATTGACATTTGGTATAGGAACACCGCACTGGAACTTGTTTCCCCATCGGAGTGTTTTTGTGGAACACCGGGGCGGGGCGGTACTGTCATGGCGGCTTTTTTGACTTGAGGCTTGTTTTTTGCTGCTCAATTGGGAAAAAAAACGTTTACACTGAGAAATCGAAAAGTTCCAGCAGCAGTTGTTGTCATTTAACTGTTTCCTCATGTTTGATTCACTGGATTAAACAGTTTAGTGCGTCGTGTCAGTTGTTAAATTGATGTCATGTTAATTACCATCAATTTGGTCACGCGTTTGTCAGGAACAGCGCAACTTCTTCAGTATGAGCTCCTCCGATCCTCCTCCAAAAAAGAAAAGCTATATGGGGCAGCACCAGATCAAGAAGAAAAAGAGGTATGCTTGGAAAAAGACAAGTGACACATGGGTTTTATTTATCAGACCTGTCAACATTTATATCTACTACCGTCACACTTACCTATGATAAATCCACATTTTTTGAGAACAGCTTTCATCTTCCTGAAGAGACAGCAGACAAAAACAGCCCGTCATACAAGACCAACAGTTCAGAAAACGTTAGCAGAGCCTTGGTGAGTTCAACAGAGTCTCGCTGTTATGCTTTCACACTTGAAGTGTAAGTGAACAGTGTGTACAATCTGTCCTTAGGGTGGAGGAGCAGGGTTTCCTCTGGGAGAATCCACACTAGCTCTTGATGAAGAATTACTGTTGGTGCTGGATGCTGCTGAGGCTGCAAAACCTGCAGAAAACCAAGCTTGTCCAACGATTGTAAACAGAGATGCGCAGAAATCAGCCGCTCTTCCAAGTCCACAGCCTCCTTCAACAGCTACAGATGATAAAAAGGAGAGGAAGCAGGTAACTGACATGGCACCTCCTCAGCCGCTCATTCACACATCGTTCAGAGTTCCCAGCATTGCTGAGAACATCTGTGGTAGAGCTGGTGAATATAAAAGACCAGGCTGGAGAGCTGACTGCAAAGACCTAGCTCAGCGGCTTCTCTTCAGCGAAGATTTGGAGGAAACGGAGCATGCTTCGAAGGCTCCAGGAAATGGACCGTTGGTAGGACAAGAAACAAAACCCCATCAGAAAGTAGACTGCTCCACCAGGTAAGCTGAATGTAACATAAAAATTGTCCATGTATTTTTTTAAATTTATCAGCTCTCATTTTCTTTTTATTTTGGCATCAGTTTAATTTTCTTTGCTCTCTGCATCACAGTACACTGAAACCTGTGTCCAGAAGAAATAGCTCTCCGTGCAGTGAAGACAAAGGTGGAGCAGCTCCCAATGTGTCCCCAGACTACATCTTGTTCAATCCCACTCGCCTGGCAGTGTCCAAGAAAAGGGCCAAACTGCAGCAGTCATTACAGAATCAGTCAGCCTCTGTTCTCACAGTCCCCAGTGGGTTAGACCTGAGTGCTCTCAATGACACCTTACCTCAGCCAGGTGAGCTGCTGTGCTACAATCATAAACCTTTATTTGGGAGGGAATTCTCCACTACTGTCTTGATTCTGCTGTTTCCCCTTGAAACTTTGCATTTCCTGACCCTCTAAGTTTGTTTGTGAATAAAGAATCCCTGAAAGCTGTTTATATGTAGTTTTATACTCCTCTAGTAATTTACATTTCCAAACTTTGTTTTGTAAAATGAACTAAAAGATTGAACTAAAAGAACGCAAGTGTATTTATACATGAAAGGCAATTTTAAGAAGACATATAATAGGATTTTGTGAGCAATAAATAAATAAAAATGCTTAGATATAAATTAAGTTCATTTTATCTTAAAACAGAACAAAGATGAAACAAAGAGGAAATGAAAGTGAAAGATATATTTCTGTCTAATATATTAATGAGAACCCCTAAATTTAAGTATATTTAGTTTAAAGTTTATTGTCAGTACCTGATTTGTTATACAGCCTTAAACCTTACATATATGTGTATGGGAGGAAAAATGTAACCTACTTACATTTAAAGTTAACAATATATTGCGTCTTTGTTACGGACTCTAAAATGAAACTCTTAATCTATTGTAATGCCAACCTTTTATGAGATCCATTTACCTGTTTAATTTGAACAAGAGTTGTGCTGTGTGCTCTATTGTAGGCATTACCTTGTGTGCTCCAGCAGAACAAGCTGAAAAGCTGTTGCTGTCTAGTTGGGGTTTACCAAAACCTGTTCTGGAACGGTATCGGAAACATGGAGTGACTCACATGTTTGATTGGCAGGCTCAGTGCCTCGCTGTTGGACAGGTGTTGCAAGGAGGCAACCTGGTATACTCTGGTAAGAAACTGGACATCCCTCTAGAAAGTCATTTAGAGAGATGGTTCATTTTCACCATCTATTTCTCCCCTTTCAGCTCCCACTAGTGCTGGAAAAACTCTGGTATCAGAACTACTGATGTTGAAGCGTGTGCTGGAGACAAAGAGAAAAGCTCTCTTCATTTTGCCATTTGTTTCTGTAGCCAAAGAAAAGATGCACTATCTACAGGTGAGTGCTGGGAAAAAAGGTTGCTTAAATTTTATTATTTGCAGGATGTTTTCTGTGCATTTATATGTATATATATATATGTATATATGTATATTTATGTTTCTCATTCTTTAGAGTGTATTTGAGGAGGCAGGAGTTCGTGTGGAAGGATATATGGGCAGCACCTCAGCTGCTGGAGGATTCACAGCACTGGATGTGGCTGTTTGCACCATTGAAAAAGCCAATTCTCTCATTAACAGACTCATTGAAGAGGACAATATGGATCTACTTGGTATTCGTGATACAGTAACACAGGATTTTCCCCACTATTATAAAGCTTGGGTTCAGCCTCCAGACTATTTAGTGCACCACTGAAGCCAAATAAATGTAAAACCAGTATGAAGTGCATCAAATCGAACTCTAATGACTTCTGTTCAAATTCTGTTGTTAAGCGTTTTGGTTGTTTTGTATTTGTTATGTTTTCTAAGTTTTTGGAAAAGACAAAACTGGTCCAAAATGACTTACATTGTACGTTTCTGTATCTTAACCCTTCATAACATCAGTACCTAAGCTCCCTAGAATTCTATGGAAAACCCTGATGATAATAATACTATCCCTTTATAATCTATTTGGACACGTGTGACGTTCATTAATGTTTCTGTCCACCTAGGTATGGTGGTGGTAGATGAGTTGCATATGGTTGGAGATTCTGGAAGAGGATACCTACTAGAGCTGCTCTTAACAAAAATCCGATACATCACACAGAAGCAGAACACCACAGGGTTTGTAGACATTGCTCCTTGATTGAAAAACATAAAATCCTGTGATTCTGTCATATTTTTTTGGTTTATATGTACATTTCTTTAGCAGGTCTCTCTCTGAGGGTGTACAGATAGTAGGTATGAGTGCCACTTTGCCAAACCTCTCCCTCCTGGCCAACTGGCTTGGAGCAGAGCTTTACCAAACAGACTACAGACCAGTTCCACTGCAGGAGCACCTCAAGGTTGGATGCAACATCTACGACAAGAACCTCTCAGTGGTTCGTCAGTTCACCCCTGCCCTCCAGATGAAGGTGAAACTTTTTTTTTTAACTTTTGTGTTAGAATGGAATCAGTATCATGACGAAGCCTGTGGGTTTGCTAATAATATAATCATGTGTTCTGTTCTACATCAAGGGTGATGATGACCACATTGTGAGCTTGTGTTATGAGACAGTGAGAGACGGCCACTCTGTGCTGCTGTTCTGCCCCACGAAGAACTGGTGTGAGAAACTTGCAGATGGCATCGCCAGAGAGTTTTACAACCTCAAACATACTGGTATGTGGATATTAAATGGCTTATAACAATCAAAATGGAGACATGTGGGTAAACCTGACTAGAAATGGACAGATTAATCACCTCAATTTTGAGATAAACACCATTAGCTGATTTTCTTTTTTTCATGGCATTGGATGTTAATTGTTTGTTGAAGCTTGTAAATAAAATAGAGTAACCTGCAGCCAGCACAGACTATGGACAGAGCCCTTTGAGCGCCACTAATCTAGAACAATGTCAGTGCTCCCCCCTTTTTTTAATTAATGCATTGATCGACTTAACAATGGGTGCACAATAGTCTTAACAAAAATTTTTTATCTTATGATTGAGAATCAGCTTACATGGTTTTTAAATAATTGTCACTGGCCACAGATAAACCCATATTGGTTGACAACTAAACCTGATGTTATAAATGTACATACAGCGGGGAAAATAAGTATTGAACACATCAACATTTCTCTCAAAAAACATATTTCTAATCAAGCTATTGACATG
>JAPTYQ010000001.1:8455344-8472808 GCA_029814465.1 Ostorhinchus cyanosoma
AATGACAGCCTGAACAGTACGAATCAGATTTTTTCAAATCAGACCTAAGCCACTTTCATATGTGGTCCTAAATCAGATAGGCATGATGTCTTGAATGCTAATTAAGTCTGAACGGTCATGTCACTTTCCATCTGACTGTTACGTCATTGAAATGCGACAGAAGTCACAATTCTGCACTGGAGGAGGCGGGCCCCAGCAAGATCCATATTTACCTTAAACACCCATAAACATTATGCTGCATGTGTGATGTCACTTCAGAACTGTGCTGTTTCCACATGAGGTTGATGGCAGTCTCACAAAAAATCAGAACTGAGCATTGAGACGTGTGTTTACAGACCTCTGTGGGGTCAGTGCAGGAAAATATTTAATCGTACAAAAAAAGAATTGCTGTTTGCAGAAAAATGCAGAGGATAAAATAATAACTGGTCATGAATTACTCAGGAAAGATTAAATGTCTATATTGTCTTGGTTTGTGTTGCAGGAATCAGTGCTTTTCTTAAAGAGACTGTGAAGAACTGTATAAAGAAAGGCTATGTTCAGACGCTGATGGGCCGCAGGAGATACCTACCTGGAATCACGAACTCCAACGTGCACATCAAAGCACATGTAAGAATGACAATCAAACAGAATTAACTTGAATACAAAGAGATGCATGAGATGAACCTCTCGATTTCACCCAGGGACCGTTCTGTGTAGTTTGCATGTTCTCCCCAGGTCTGCATGGGTTCTCCGGCTTCCTCCCACCATCCAAACACATGCACTTATAGATTAACTGGTTGATCTAAATTTCCCATAGGTGTGAATGTGAGAGTAATGGGTTGTTTGTGTGTATGTCGGCCCTGCAGTGATCTGGAGACTCGTCCAGGGTGAACCCCCCCCCACAGGTAGCTGGGATAGGCTCCAGCAACTCTAGTTCAGAAGATGAATGAATGAATGAATGAGATGAACCTCCTGCATGATGTTGAATTGTTTTTTTTTCACTCCCTTTTTCAGGCAGAGCGACAGGCAGTCAACACCACAGTTCAGGGTTCAGCTGCAGACATTGTTAAACTCGCGACTGTGAACATCCAGAAACGGCTACGAAAAACATATCCTTCAGCTCCGATATCCCTCCAACACATACCATCAGGTAACACTCACTCCATTTGTCTCGTCCCATTAAACCTCACATGCAGACAAGTCGTCCTGCGCAGTTGTTTAGTGCGTCAACGTATTAAATGAGTCCAACCACGTTCATTCTGCAGCTCATGTGCGCCGCAGGACGCCTCGTCTGCAGGGAGCCTACTTTGTCCTGCAGCTTCATGATGAGCTCATCTATGAAACCACAGAAGAAGACCTCATACAGGTGGGAGTCATGTATTTCTTAAAGTTAAAGCCTCACCAGTATGTGATGAATGTAAGGGAACCAGTTGTGTTTCAATTGACTAATATCTTTCCTGTACATTTTACAGAATAGGTGCAACCCAGTTTAGAAAAGCTGCATTCATTCATCATGTTACTTTTTTTCTTTATCTGTTTTTGTTCAGGTTGCTCAGATAGTCAAGAGGGAGATGGAGTCAGCAGTAAAACTGTATGTAAAACTAAAGGCCAAAGTCAAAGTGGGTCCCAGCTGGGGCAACTTACAAGACCTAGATATATAATAATGATGTGAATGTTGGTGTGTGTGATATCTGAATACAATTGTTTATATTAAATAAGATTTTTTAATAACACTACATTTAAAATGAGCTGTAAATAAATCTGGTTGGAATATGAACTGTAAACATGAACAATATTTATGTGATTTATACCAGCTTTATCTATTGTAAAATATTAAAAATATATGGACTTTTATGATAGTTCTGATTATTTTGACTTTTAAGCATGTGACACACACTATACCACAGGGAAAAAAAAAAAGTCAGAGCAGCGTTGATCTTGAGGACATCCTGAAATCTCACATTTTATTGGACCATTGGTTGTCTGTCAGGAGAACATACATCATTATCATTGTCAGTCATTAACACTGTTTTGTTTTACACTTACAACATTCGCTGCACAAGAAGTGTTGTCGATATCAGACATTTTCTGTGCAATTAATCACCCTGGTTTATGAGAAATCGATGTTTCTGAGAAGTCTTTCATGTGAGTCTTGTCTGGGCCAGATTGGTCATTTTAAAGATATGGACAACAATCTGTAAATTGGGGAAGATTGCATGTTCATCAAAAGGCAGATTCCATTAAAAATAATAAACTGACATCATTGCCACTGGAAACCAAAACAAACCATTTCATACTTTGCATCATCTCATGTTTCAAAACCCTCAACATAAACTTGCGTAACCGCTCTCAGATGACTTTTGTTCATCAGTGATTAATAATTAACCAGTGCACCATGACTCAACAGAGCGCATTAACACAGGCTCAGTTTAACACAAAGTGACAAAAATGAGTAACAAATAAATACAAGTCATGGACACATATATAAACAAATGCAACATGTAAATCAACAACAGCAAAGATTACAAAAAAAAAACAGGAGTGTGACCCCAGATGTAGGTATAGTTGGATATTTGTCAAAATTGTGTTTTATTTGTAATGACAATGCAGTCATTTCCTTTCTTTTCTTCAAAAGGGAAACATCAGCAGCTTCAGAACCACAGGGCAGTGATATGACATTTTTAACACACATACCAACTGCAGAATAGCTAATAAGTACCAATTAAAGGAGAAAAGTGGTAAAATTGAGTTTTGTAGTACTGAAGTGTCTTTGCTGGGAAATAGGACTTAACCTGAAAAGCAGGCGTGCAGCTGTTATGTCTTACTCTTTAATATTCGGATCATCTCTATTCCATTGTAATATACATGTGTTTCTAAGAGGCAGTCAGTAATTATAAAGGAGAACAATCATCTGCAGACATAATGAAGATCAGTTTCTTTGGTGGTTTTGCTGTTGCCTCCTGACCTGTTTAACTTCAATGACATACAAGAAATATTGGCTTTGTCTGTTTCTAAAACGGGAAATGGCCAATAACTGGAAAATTCTGTAAGTGGCGATATTTTTCCAGCAAATGAGAGGACAAGTGAGAAGATGTCTATCAAATACTTATACACTTTATTGCCCCAACAGACCTACCCCACCCCCTCGAAGGGCCTAAAAGCTTTAAATAAAAACTTTAAAAATGGGGCAGAATGTTGGAAGGTATCTGTAAACACAATTTTTAGTCAGACTCACTGCCACAAACAGAAAACATGTCATTAATCAATTAAGGCATCGGCACAAGCAGCGCTGTGCATTTCACCAGAGTAAAAAATAGAACAGAGAAAATATATGTACACAGGTACAGTTTAGTGCTACTGAAGCAGCCATGGGTTCCACTGGCTAGATCTGAAGCAAGAAAAAAAAGGGGGGGAACCAGAGCTGGCTTTTCTTGCTCCATGAAGAATAAGGGGGGGGGGCTTTTGTTTGGGCCAGGAGCTTAGCCCTCATTAGATAACATACAGAGGGAAAGTTCTTGGCCCTGGCCTGGAGTATTAGGGTCTAACAGTGTACATGAAAGAAAGGGAAGTAAGGACACAAGAGGTTTGAGGACGACATCAAGGAAGGTGTCAGGGTGTCTCTCCGTTGCAGCTGAAGTAGTACCTGACAGGAGGACCGGGCAGATCCTCATCCCCATCTGCCTCCGGGGCAAATGACACGGTGAGGTCGACATAACGCCGGTCGACTGATGGCTTAATCAGCTTCTGCATCCTGCAGAGAATCACAGATTTAACTATTTCTGTTCACTTCAGACAACTGAACAAAATCCCACAGTATATCACTGTAGGAAAAGGAGTAGAATCTTTGTTTTACTGATTTAGAACAAAATAAGCACAAGATATGGGATACACTGCCAACACTGAAAAGCTCTCTTAAAAAAGAGCATCAAACTCACGTCAGTTTGAGTCTCTTTGAGTGTCCTGGCATCACAGGCACATACAGCATCTTTACACCATGGACAACCATAGTGGGTTCAATTCCATACTTTTCCTAAAATAAAACCACACATGATACACTGGGTTGAGAACAGCAGTCTATGTTCAATATGTTTTTGGCTTCATTAAGAACACAGATAGTCATGTGGCAACGGCCTGGGCATAGAAGCCATGTCACTGCAGGAAGTTAATGTTTCTCACCCTCACTGCATTCATGAAGTCTGACAGAGTGAAGTCTTCATGGCCAAAGATGGTCCAACAGTCCCAGATAGAGAAGTAGATGTTATCCCTAGGAAAGATATCAAATCTCACATTTTTTTGTGCCGTGGTCATTTACAATGCAGACAAGAAGTGAGCATTTTGCTTCCACTATGGAGCTGAAATGTGCTGCTATGATGGTCCAAATGTTGTTGGCTTTCATTAAGGATGAGTCATCAGCATATTTTCAGTGTAAACAGATCATGTTCATGTGTTGCATTTTTGTATGTATACATGGTCACTTGCAATGTTTTGGGATTTTTTACCTACCTATTTAATTTTTCATTTGTGGATGGAAAATTCAGTTTATGTTTTTTACTGATGTTCATCATTGTGCGTTGTACCCAAAAGAGACAAATAGAGCAGCGCAAGTTAAGTACACCTTGTATATCTCTGTACCTGATGAGTGTCTTCTTAACCGGAGCTGGCTCGGTGAGCACCACTACAGGGATGGCCAAGTTAAAGAAGCAGTTTTTGAAAGACTCAAACTCATAGCCTCCGATCACTTTAATCAACTCCAGGGCCACCTGGGTTTAACAGCAAAAAGAAGCCCTTTTAGTGCATAATGAATAGAACTATCTAAGTATTTTGTTCTACATATTTTATTTATTAAGCTTAAAAATGTGACAAGAAAACATTAATAATGAAGTTTAATCAACGATATGCCATTACACCAAAATCCACATTTTTTGTCCTTAGTTAAAAGAAGAAAAAAAAAGTATGAATCTCATCAGGACAAGTACCGATTTAAAGATATATAGTCAGAGTATGTGAGAGATATGCGACTGTTCTTACCAGTCCAGCCACAGCTGCTGTTGCCGTGGCAATGGCAGGAATGATCTTTCCAGCGATGCGTTTGGTCTTGAGGCGGTCAGCTGGCTCAATCGCGTACATCGTGGCTCTGAGTGCAGACGCTGATGTGACAAAGTCCAGGTGGCCGTTGCTGTCATCATCCTTTTCAAACTGCAGTGGCGTCATCTGTAGCCTCTCTGTAGAGCACATGTACAAGCACACACATAAGTTTACTTTTGTAAAACATCAGCTCTATTGTGTGGTTATTTAAAAGTTAACTTGTTTAACATTTATTCAAACATAGTTGTGTTTGTGCACCTGCTGTGACACAATCAGTAACAATGGCCTTTTCCAGCTGCGTGATGGCCTCCCTCTCCTCTTCACTGCTCAATGGCAACTTCATCTGATCAGGCTTCTTTGCCGTCTCATCTGTCTCTATGGACTGGTGGGGACACATTCACAACAATCAAGAAGTTTAAAACACTGTTTACACTCAGATTCCAAAGAAACATTGGATTAGTGACTGAGCGTACTTTCTCTGAGGGCTGGTACTCTGGGATCGGGACTTCAGAGAGAATCCTGGTCACGGCTTCTTCAGAGAGATCCTAATAGAAGACAGAACAAAGTATGTGTTTGTGACAATGTTGGGCGTCTACAAAAATGAGTCACCCACATGGATGTTTTCACTCTTGTATTGCCTTTGTAAATGGAATTATAGTCACTATCATTTGTCTTTTCTGACAAAAATGTCCAAAAACACTCTTAAATTTCAAAGTGAAAACAAATGTCAACAAAGTTCAATGAATTTAAATATGCATAATATAAAGAAAGCGACTACATAAATATTCATTCCCTTGAAAGTGACAGAAGTCCAGATAATTGGTGTGAGGAGTCTAATGAAATGGAGATCACCTGAGGGCGTGAATGTGTCTCAAATAATTGCAGTATTAATACTCCTGGGTCTGGAAAGTCCAGTAACTGGTTAGTCAGAATTTCTGGCTACAATTACAGCATGAAAACAAGAGAACAGACGAAGCAGCTCTTGACGTCAAGAGTCCTATGAATATTCTGATGGAATTAAAAGCTTCAGCAGCAGAGATGGGAGAGACTGTGCATATGACACTGTTACCCAGGTTCAGTGTTGTATCAAGTACTGGAAAGTCACGCTTGACTAGAAGTACAGATACCATACTAAAAAAACAGTTTGGTAGAAGTTCAAGTCACCAACTGAAATGCTTCTCACGTTAAAGTCTTAAAGGGCTCATATTTATCTAAACCCACTTTTATGAGTCTGTGGTTCATTTCTTTGTGTATTTGGACCCTAATAGTTCATACAGTTTGAATTTGAACCCTCCAGGTGCTGCAAAGCTATTTTTAGATTCATTCTGAATAAAACTTGAGTGGATTTCTAGAAACCTGTTTGAATTCCTGCTTAACTTGTTGAATCCTGTTACATCATAGCATTTGCACGTATAACGTCAAGATTTCTGACGAACATCACTCCTTTAAACTATCTTGTATTAACTGCACTTAAAGCTGCGTATGACTTTTGCCACCAATTTTTCATCAAATGTGTAAAACCCGAGTAATAGCCTAAGTATCAGAAATCCATAAATCTTTCAGTGATTACGCACCTGAACCTCTTCCTTCACAGTGAACAATTTCAAAGTGTACTCCACCATAAACAATACATTTGTTTACCAACGGAGCCGGTAGGTCACTCGGGCATTTTCAGAAATTTGTACTGACGTGCACTGTGGGAAGCAGAACTCCACGCAGCCACATGATGGCCACAGTGGCAACAAACACGGACACAGCTTCATTACCTCGAGTTCACCCAAAGGCATGTGGGAGACTCCAAGATAAGGAGACACTAAAGAAGGGTCTTCGGTTCAATGAGACCAAAACTGAGCTTTTTGGTGTTGGACTACGTTTGGCAGACATCACAGAGTGACATCATCACAAACACACCATCCCCACCGTGAAGCATATTGGTGGCTGTACCATGATGTGGGGATGCTTGTGGGCAGCAGACCCAGGTGGGCTTTTAAAGGTAGAGGGTAGAATGAATGCAGCAAATCATAAGGAAATGCTGGAGAACACTCTGATTCAGTCTGCAACAGAACTACGAATGACCTGAAGCACACAGTCAAAGCTACACAGAAATGATTTAAAGACAACAAGGTGAACATTCTGGAGTAGCTGAGTCAAAGCTCAGACCTCAATCCAATAAAGAATTTGAGGCAGTACTTTAAAAATCCTGTTCACACCCATTCCCAGGACAACCCCACAGAATTTTAACAGCTTTGCAAAGAAGAATGGAGTAAAATTACAGTGTCCAGATGTCCAAGCCTGATTCAGGCCTAACCCCAGATTCAGTTCTGTGATTGTTGACCAAAGGTGGATCTACTAAATACTGCCCTGAAGGGGTTGAATGTTTACATTCTATGGTTTAATTAATTACCATTATCTTTTAGAACATTTTTCACAACTTTGATGCTGAAGATTTTTTTATTTCATTGTCATTATATTGACCATGATTCCAATTATGAAATCAATAAAGCGGCAAATATCCAAGGGTATGAATGCTTTTAACAGGCGCTACATTAGTGTGTGAGACTTACCTTGTCTGAGTAGGGAATATTATAAATCCCTGCAAAGAGTCGGGCTGTACTGACGATAAAAGCGAAGTGCCTGATGGGAAAAAAAGCAGCAAGTGTAAATAGGAAAAACATCATACAGGAAAAGCATGAATTGTAATTTAAGAGCACACTTACAAAGAGTCTTTCAAGTCAAATTCAATAGGCGCTGGCGGTCGCTTTGGGGATTGCCAGAACAAACCTGAGAAAGAAGAGACACTGTTTACTGAACTTTCCCTTTTGAATAAGCTTCATTATCTAAAATTTGGTATGGGAATAGGTACGGGTAAACCTACTTCCATCTTTTAACCTTGTGTCCAGGGGAAAAGAGTGCAACAGCTGTAGAGCCTGAAAAAAAAACAACATTATTAACTTATGTAAAAGATTCATATCATGGGAGGAGATTGCATTAATACACAAAACAAGGTTAGATAAACAATTATACCTTTATAACAAACAGAAGGAAACTGAAAAAAAAGAACAAGGGAGCCTGTCTCTAATACAACCCCCCCCCAAAAAAAAACAAAAAAACAAAAACACTTTGGTGATGCCACAATTTCAAGACATACAGTAGACATGAAAACACGTTCAAGAATAGGTGTTTTTCCATTACCTTTCTCTTGAAATACTTCTCAAATTTCAGACGAGCGATGGTGATGCACTGTTCCCACTGGCTGGGCCTTCTGCTGAGCAGCTTAATGACTTGGAATGATCCCTCCAGACTTTCTCCGGATTGCATCCTCTGCAAAACAAAAACAAAAACAGAAATAAAACAAAATGAAATGTTAAATTTCATCAACACAAAGGCTATACCTGAATAAGCAGATGTAACAAAGTGCTACCTGTAGGACCACTTCAGCTGAGGAGTGCGTCTGCCAGAAGGAGTTAAAGATGGAGGGCTTGTGGGCAAATGCATTCTCAAACTAGAGAAACAAAACGCTAAATTAGGGCACCATACTGACAGAGCCATTCTCATATGGTTTCAGTGAACATTTGGAATCTGTAAGGCTTTGAGTGGGCAGACCTTGTCTCTCGCCCACTGGATGGTGTGCTCTATGACAGAGGGAAAAGACTTGAGAGTGCAGAACGGGATTTCCTCTTCAGGGGGATCCCTCTGGTCAGCAGTAACCGAAAATAAAGAAAGGAATATTTCTCGGATGGACTCTTTTTGCATTGAGTAAACAAGGAATTGACCGAGTAATATATATTTTCAAAGAACAAAACACAGCAAATACACAAATTCACTCACATGGCTATTGTAGGACTCTGTCAAGTTTGGCACAATTATTTCTGTGTGTCCTTTAGTTCCCATTGTACCAGAGTCTAGGAGAGCTCTCTGATTAGACACACAGCGGCTGAAAATTAAATAAAAAACATAAACACACCATTTCAACAGTTTAACACTAACTAATTGTTTCCTGGTTAAATAAAAAATAAAATAAAACAGGTGTAACAATACTATAGCATAAAACCGGAAAACTAAACAGGAGAATAGGAAATACCTTAAAACATAGAAATACAACAAGTGCTGCATATACATCAGGGGCATGTTCTAAGTTGCTATAATGTAGAGTATATATCATTTTACTATTTAACCTACCTGTCCACATATCTCCGAGCCTCCACATTGTCCAGTGCAGTGACCACTAGATTCAGTCGAGAGTAAAAGGAGTCACTGTAGATTCCCTCAGTAGCCGGACACACTTTGTTGAGATGAGCGTCCACCTGCAAGTCTGGGTTGATATCCAGAGTGGCTGCTGCTGCGGTGGTACTTTTAGGTTTCTGAAACACAGATGAATAAAGTGTCTGAAAGCATTTGTACACAGTAGAACGGTAAAGGAAGGAGATCAATCCTCTCTTTTCATGTCTCTGTCTACTCATAATCTCATTTGATAGTGATATTTTGCTTTAAAAAAAATAGATTGACACAATTTCAGGGGTTAACTAAATGAGTAAACATTATAAGGTTTACATTCTCAACTTTTAGATTATGAGAGCTGCATTTATATGTGATGCCATAATGAGTAAAAGTGTTGAACTGAGTTTCTCTAAAATAAAGGTTCAAAAGAAAGAAAGCAAAAATGAGAAGAGAGTATCTGTTCACCTGTATATGATGAGGTCTGAAAAGAAACTGCCGATTGAGGTTGGACTTTTCTATAAGATCAGGGTCTGTGATGCATACCTGAGATTAGAAGGATACAACAATGAGTCAATAAATTCACAACTACAAAAAGGACGCAGTTAAAAAGTTAAAAGTCCAGGAGACAGAAGGTCGTCCACCTCTCCAGAGTTAGAGGCTAATCCCACGCCAAGCAGAGCAAAGTTTTTCAGCATCTCACAGCCTATGGCACCACAGCCCACCTGGTACATAAACAATTAAGAAAATTAGATATTGATTTAGCTGAGATCAGTAAATACAAGACCCTACATGTGCTGAGAAAACCTTACCATGAATACTCTGAGCTTGTGCAGTTCTAGGCACATTGATTCACCGATGCAAGCTCGCAATCCATCATACCGATCTCCTCTGGGGGAAAACTCCTCAGCAGAATAAGACTGCAGTGGCCTGACTACCTCCATGGCATCAAGATAAAACTAAGGACAGAGAATATAAAAGAGAAGAGGAAAAGGGTTAGAAAAAAAGAGGTAAAAAAAGTTCACTACAGAATAATCATGATGAAATTATAGCCTGCAGACCTACACTTTAGAATACTTTCTATTAGTTGACTTAAAATATTAGACCTACCCACTGCTGCAGCGGTGCAAACTTCCCTGTGATGGCCTTTAGAACTTCCTGACTGGCTAGGCCTCCTACAGCTGCTGCTAAAGGAGGGAGAGCTCCCTTTGCTGTTCTCGACAAGCAGCACACCAAGTCAGTATTCACAGGAACCTGGTATTGAACAGACAGGGAGGAACGTAGTCTCAGGTGTCATCTGTGCAGTGTGCAATCATCTGAAAATGTATGAGGGTCTCTGCAAGCAGAAGAAAATGTATGTACAACATCCAAAAAAAGGAAAGAAAAACTCACTTTGTTCCTGAGAGTTGAATTGACTTCCTCAGTTAACTTCAATAAAACCTCAGCATCCTGTAAACACCTGCAGGCAACAAGAAAAGAAAAACTGTCATATTTCAACAGGGAAGTGCTGAAAAATGGCCAAAATAAATGTAATCAATCAAATTGTATTATATAGTGCCAAATCTAACAAACATTATCTCAAGACACTTTACATTTAGAACTGGTCTAGACCAGACTCTAAATAAGCCAAAACAAGAAGCGACTCCTGAAATAAGTCACTTCTTATGGAAACAAAGGCATGGACAGTAATAAAAAACACATTTTGGTTACCCAATGTTAGGAAGTCTACTATGTTGCTCCTGAAATGTGTCCAGAGCCAGCATGGCTGCATGGATCTGTAGCGGGGCCTGATGGAGATGGAAGAAGATTATGACTCAGCTCTTCATTACTGGGTCAAAGTCAAACAAAATTGATGAGGCATTGGACTCTGGGTATGTTCTTGGTAACAAAATACATGACATGGTTTTGCAAACAGGTAAAACCAACACACATTGATTATAAAAAGCAAAGTGATTCTACTACTATGGACATATTATTTAAAACATGAAAACAACTTCATTGAAATGCTGCTAGATTATTCAATGATTATAATCATATTCTATGAACAGGTGTATTTCTAGTGCATTATGTGTTATTACCTCTGCTCTGTATCTGTCTTGTATTATCAATATTGCATTAAGACAGTATTTTAATGCTTCAATACTTAGTTAAGCTCATGCTGATTCCTAAATCAGAAGGCAGTAGGTGACAAGCCGACAGTCACCTGCGGTTTTCACTCACCTCTGGTTTACTGAAGTCTGGGGTCAGGACCTGAGGATCACACAACTGTCTCTCTAACGTTTCCTGAAATACAAGCAAACAGATATGGAAGCACACAGAAAATGTCCATTAAGCAATGCCTGGAATTATGCACCCTGTAATGTTTTTAGTTGAAACATCTACTTACGAATCTATACGTTTTTGGAGTTTTCATCAGGACAAAAAAACCACCATGTGCATACGGCTGTAGTTGGGATGTATCTCCTATTGCAAAACTGTGAGGAGAAAGGACTAACACCACAAACATTCAGACAACACAGACACAAAGTGTGTTAAATGTCAACTAGAGACAAAAAAAATCAACAGGTCAGAAACTCCTTTAAGCTCTATAATGTTCACACAAATAACTTAATGTGGGTCACAATGATAAAACTTTATCACAAACTATAATCCTTTACATTTCTGCATTATCATTTAGTAATAGAGATGTGTATGTTGGTATTACATCATTAATTTAAAAAAAATCAGCCATTTCAAATACTTCAAAAGAACTATTCAAATACTACTTTAAAAACTGAATGTAGAAGTGCTGAAGTACCTGAAACTTGTCGTACAGAGCCATTGAGTTCATTCATGCCATTGACCTCTCTGAAGACAACACTCTGGCCTGTCTGTAGACCATGGGGTTGGTTGTCCATGCATGTTACCACCCCAGGGTTGCCCTAAAGGAGAAACATTAATGTTTAGTATAGACTGTAGGCTAGTAACTGCTACATTAACACTAATAACAGGTAAAAAATTTATTACACAGAGAGACAACTGAGGTGAAAAGGAAGACTATTGGTTTTGGCAAAATGTATAGTACACAGAAAACCATAGAAAAACTAATTATAAAAACTATGAATACCTGTGTGATACTTTGGATGAACACCTCCTTGGGCTCTTCTCCTGTGGGATCTGACACTTCAAACTCCTCACCAAAATCACAAAATACCCGCACACAGATGCCATACGCATCGCAGCCAATGAACTGCCAAGGACAAACAAAACATGTTTGGTTAATGTTTGTCTGTGTTTTCCAGCTGTGTAACAGAAGGTTTCACTAATGCCCTTTGTCATCCATCTACTCTACAGAGCATAGACCTACTCTGATGGGAGGTCTCTGCATGTGGCAGAAGTCATTCACTCTTCTCTGGAGGCTCAATCTGGCTTCTGTCAGAATAACACACTGGAGGAGAGAACAGAGTTCACTGTCAAACTAAAGTGTTTGATGCAGACACTTCAAGTTCCAGACCGGTTTCTGATTTGAGTTCTGTTAACTTCTTCCATTAATGATAATAATGACTAAGTACCGAGCAGATTGTTGCTTGTGAAACTACTAATGATGCTGTGATTTAAAATACTTCATGCTTAAATTGTATCATAGTGGGTAGGCAATCACTGGCAGAAAAATGACAACAGCGCCATTGTTCATTTCCAACAACTTAAAGCTGATATACATGCTGTACTCTTACGTACTGTTACTTTATTTACATCTTCATAAATTCCCAGATTACCTGGTACTTTTTCAGAAAGCTGAGATCGGTGTTGTCGTCTAGAGCAGAGGACAACATGTCAACATGGACGTAAGGGTTCAACTCTGCAACCCGAGGACAAACCGCCTCCACCCTGTGGACCAAGTGCAAGAGGACAATGAGAATGAAATGGGAATAGGTGCACACATCTACGTTTCGACCACAGTGAATGTGTACTAGAGGGTAAGAAGAAAATTCCAGGCCTGTGGCATGCATTACCTTGTCCTGTGATTTGAGATATCTTCTTTGCGGATGAAGAAGTTTGAACCCAGATCCCAAGTCTCACACTGCTTTGTGTCATGAAGTGTGACCGCCTGTGCACATACAAATACATCCACTAATGCAGTAACTGAATGTGAATAAATATATATATGCTAAGGCTAGTTATGATGTTATGTTGAATTAATATGAATATTTATTGAGAGTCCTTACCTTCACTCCAGCCAAGACAATATTCTTTGCTGTGAAATCACAACATTGCTCAGTGTTACATAATGGTTGGCAAAATACTTGATGAAAACACTGAAGCAATAATGACGTTTACAGTGATGTTGCAGCCTACCTATCTCTACGCCCAGTCCTCCCATTCCACTGAGAAAGACTGACGACTGGGCCATCTGGTGCATAGCACTGTCTCCCAGCACATAACGCTGGCGGCTGAAAAGACAACAGGGACAAGGTGTGTGAGGAAATATGGATTTGATTCTTTGACTCACAAAGCTTTTCATAATCATCTTCAAAATATATATATGATGTTTTACTAAACAGTATTTCCCTTACATTCTGTGCATTAACATTTTCTCTTCATCACTTGAGTGTGAACTCTTTGGAAAAATGAATATCAACTCATTCAAGTAAAATAACAAATTCAACTCATTAGCTCAGAAGAGTGATCTTCAACATTCTTCAATGACTCTTGACGTCCCTAAAATTATTATTCATCAGTGATAACGTGTGTTTCCATACACTTGTTTTTAAGCAATTTCATTTTCACAGAGAAATCTGTCAAAAATTTACAAAAATCACAAAATATTCTATGATCACAAGGGTTTATTGATAGATTGTCTCAATCAGCAGCTCGGGTCTGATGGCACTGTATGAAACACTCCATCTAAATGACAAATTTGAAACTCATGTCACAATAAGTTGTATCTATTTCATATCTCATTAAGGTAATGATGAATCAAACAATAAAAGACAGGAGCCTGATAACAATTATGGTTGTATCAGTCTTAGCCATGCCCTTCTCACTCCGATAAACAGTTAAAATATTATACTTCTACTAATTCACCCCTGCTGGTTATTTCCATGAACCAACTCCTATTGTTCAAATAAAAGTAGCCAATGAAATTATGCAGAAATTAGTTTTTTCCATTTGAGTTTTCTGAAAATTTTGTTAAAATCCGATGGAAACTTGACATACATTGACAGATTAATGAGCACCAGTATTGATCACAAATCGAAGACTTGCTGAAATGCTGACTTCAAAACAGTAATAGCATTAAGAATTGCATAGATTTTTGGCAATTAGATTGATGTCCACTTTCAGATTTATAGACTTATTACTTTGTTATTCAGTGAGAGAATTTCTTTATTTACTTATCAGTTACTTTGGTTCAGATGTTCAGCTCCACAGTCATCCAACTTCTAATAGAGTAAAAATGGCCAATTTCACACAATGTCTAACACCTTCTTTTCAGGGTATTCGGCTGCTATCACACTTATACTGTATCATATGGATCTATCCACTATTGGTCATTTCCCAAAAGAAATCTGACTAGTATCTGCTGAAAATCATGCATTCCCATCAAAATCAAAATGTTGGCTTTACGTCACTATATGGGACATAATAAAGACGCTTTCCATCTTGACACAAAGTGGATCATCTGGTCACCCTTAGTAGAAAACATATCAATAGGGAAACCGAGAGGCATCAGATGCAATAACTCATTTTAGTACAGAATACAGTGATATCATGT
This sequence comes from Ostorhinchus cyanosoma, assembly GCA_029814465.1. Lineage (NCBI taxonomy): Eukaryota > Metazoa > Chordata > Actinopteri > Kurtiformes > Apogonidae > Ostorhinchus > Ostorhinchus cyanosoma. The sequence continues at coordinate 8,470,376 of JAPTYQ010000001.1, forward strand.
TCTGTCTTCACTGGTGTGCATCTATTCATTGATACACAACTCAAACTGTATTGTAGATAGTTGTTATACTTGCCTGTAGAGAGAGTCATCAATCTCCATCGTGTCTGCAGCCATGCTAGGAAGGAAAGGAGGGGAGGTCAAAAGAGATCAAACAACTCTACCATTTAGATATAAAAGGACATACGCCGACCACATCACCTATCACAGTTACTGCATGTAAAAGCTTCTGATGACAGAAAGATTTCTGAAACCAACGCCCTCTTATTGCTAAATGGCTAATTGCTGCCAGCTAACTACCGTCACTCGTCAGTACCTTGACCGGACATCTGACAGCCGCCTTTAAAGGTAATATATGTACCTTGTGCTAACTAAGTGCCCATCCACTTACAACACACAAACATACTAGTACTGACTTTTAATGTTGCCGAGCAAATAACAACAGTCATGTCTGCATGAGACTACTTAGGAAAACAGCATGTTAGCATCTACAGCTAGCTAGCACTGTGAGCCGCTGCAGCCTGATGCCGGGGGTTAACAAGCTAACAGGATACTTCCCCTAAACTCCTAAAAAGTGCTGACATATACACTAGCCTACAGATACCAGCTCTCATTACACAGCTATATAAGAAATGATATCCCTACGTAGCTATGAAAAGATTCGTAGTGGTTATTGTTGAAAAAATTTAGGCAAATGATCGCACGTAGCTACCTGTCAGTGTACGCGAACAGCTCCAGGAATGAATGGCTCTGACTGGTTAAAAACTCAGAATGGTTCCGGGTTACAGTGACCACGTGACCAGGGTCATCCAATAGTTTTAGTCAAAGCTTAGTTTTTCCCTCTACGCACCACATGGTTTTATTCCACTTCATCTATTTCACGACTGAGAAATAAAACCGAAAAGAAAAGCTTTTTGGAATATCATCCTCTCAAATTTAAAACAAGTATAAATCCTGGGCGTTAGTTACCTTTTGTGTTTCGTGTCAGTAATAACAACAAGGAAATGCATATGAACATTTTACATATCCTACCAACCTATACAGTTCAAAATATTTACATATTGAAAATACATCAACATTTTGTAATTACGAATCAGAATCGCTTCTTCATCTATTCTATTACTGCTGTTGTTCTTTTTCAATTTGGACTCGTCTTTCAAATTACTTCCAAATTAACCACTACCATTGAAATTACAGATAACATAAATGCACATTTTGATTACACACATGCTAAAATATTATTTATATTCAGTCTTTTTATTTTAATGGGGAAAATTCATATTCAAAAACATACATTTATTAAAAAGTGAATTTTTTTAAAGACTTATTTTCATTAATTTTCCCTAATAACCTAAAAAAAAGCACCAAAAATTATTAGATTGTTATCAATTCTTTAAAATGGAATCATTACACTTTTTAAAACTTATTATTATATTTTGTGTATTGTCTCTTATCTGTTGCCTGTAATGTTTGATTGTATTGTTGTGGTTTTACTCAGAAATAGCAAATGGAAAACATACATTATTCCTGTGTAACTAGTTTAGTGCTGATTAAATTAGATTATACTCATCCTGGGATGACACTTAATGATACACACAGATACAGAAATTTTCCATTGGTTAAGTTGGAATTTTAGTTGCATTAGTATTTGGTGTTCAGATTTACACACAGATATTTGAGACTGTATTAACACATATTTGGCTTTTATTGTATATTGAATCAATCACATTATCTGGGCATTCTTTTAATGTGTGCATCAGGTGACAATATTTTGAGTGTGCCTTAAGACCAGTTAAAACAGCACTAAAAAACCTGATGCTGCTGAACTCTTACTAATACCAGCTGACCACCTGTTAAATCACTTCGAGCAGCTCATACATGCAGGATGATGTGCTCAAAAGTGGGTTTTTCAGTGCATTATCTACATATACTTGTACTGTCAGTTTCAGGGTGCAGTTCAAGGTGCTGTTAATCACCTACAGGGCTCTTCATGGTCGGGCACCGCTGTACCTCACTGAACGGTTGCACCAGCATGCTCCTACACAGCCACTGAGGTCAGCTGATCAGGGTCTGCTGCTCGTCCTCGTATCAGGCTCAAAACCAAAGGGGACAGAGGCTTTTTAACAGTGTCTCCCAGATGGTGGAACGCCCTTCCACCTGAGCTACGAGCAGCAGCCTCAGTGGACATTTTTAAGACACACCTTTATTCTATTGCTTTTATGGGTATTCCTTGATTTTATTTGGTATTCTGGAATTTCCGATTTTTATGCTTTTGCACTTTGTACTCTTTTGTGCGTCTTATGTCTTTCAATCTGAATCATTTTGTATTTTTTGTTTTTTTTGTGTGTGTGTGTGTGTATAGCTGTCTTATCCTTTTAATCTTTTAAGCACTTTGTGAGGTGTCCCTGTGATAAGTGCTATATAAATACATTTTAC
>JAPTYQ010000001.1:8480622-8494945 GCA_029814465.1 Ostorhinchus cyanosoma
GCTTTCTCCTTCCAAACGCCCCCCAACGGTGTCCCAACTACTGCCCCCGTTGAGAACCACTGACCTATAGTGTGGCAGGTTTAGCTCTGTAAGTTTCAGATCCAACATCTATATGTAAAGTTTGAACAGGTCTTTCCTCATAACCGTACCAAGGATTCTTTTTACACTCTGTAGACTCACTCAACGTCCTGCATACCTTTTGCCTTGAGACACGTCAGGTACTGCATCTTTTACTGTTTTGCACTCACTAAATCCATTGTATAGAGACATTATCACCCCTTTCTTTGGTCTGTGATCAGAACTACTCAGTTTGGACAGAACAACTGCTCAGATCCACTTAAGAAAAATCTCAACAATTTTGGGACTCTACACCGTGAAAACACTGGCACTGAATATTCAAACATGATCAGATTTCGCTTCTGACTGATTTGAGTTCTTTTCCCCCCTGTCCACTCCGACACCCTCCTGCTGGTCCTACAGCAGTGCGTTGGACATGTTACTGTTCTGCCAGCGGAGACAGGTGGTCTTGGAATGCTTGTACAGGTGGGATGACTGGCTGAAGCGCTTTCCACATTTGAGGCAGGCGTAGGGCTTCTCTCCTGTGTGAACTCGGATGTGTTTCTTGCAGTCAGTGAGGGTGAGGAAGGTCTTGCAGCAGATTTTACAAGCGTATTTCCTTGCTCCCTCCACCACCAGGACGTTGTGCTCGGATAGCGCCTTCTTGCACTTGGACAGGACGTCTGCTGAAGCTCTGGTCAGCTGAGGGGGGAGAGAGGTGGGCCGGCCGCTGTTCATCTCATACCCCCCACTCTCGTTTAGAAGCAGTGGACTTGTTAGACTTGAAGATGATGAGGCGGCATCTTGGAGCACACCGCCAACTCCTTCATCTCCAACCATACCGCCAGTCATTTTTGGAGCAATACGTCTGTAGCCTGGATATCCCAGAGCGGTGGAAGTCGCCCCTCCAGCACCTCGTGATGGTCGCCCCAGAGTGTGCAGTCCAAGACTTGAATGCTGGAAATCCAAACCAAATGGATCCACTCCTCCATGGCCTCCACCACCACTTCCTCCAGCTCCTCTAGGGTTTCCCAGACTGTCATGCATGGGGCGAAGGAACAGAGAATCAGACTGTAGGTTTTCTCCAAAAGTGCTGCGACTTTCTCCACTGAGGGGACCTGACTGCAAAAGGGAGGAAGACGCAGAGCCCGACGGCCCAGCAGCGTCCTGTCTAAGAAGGAAGTGGTGTGCAACTGTGTCTCCTGTTGTGGTGTTAGGAAGGTCATCCTCTCCAGCAACCAGTCCTGCACCACCGCTTCCAAAATCTTTCGAGCCAAGGAAGCTAGAAATACTAAAACCAGGTTTGCCGTTCAGTCCATTATTACAGCTGAAGGCTCCTCTAACCATGGCGCCACCTCCTGCGATGCTGCTCTTGAGGAGGAGCTGTGAACTGGGCTGGAGCAGGGAGTCAGAGCTGGGCTGCGGCTCAGAAGTGACGCTGCGGTCGCTGCTTTCTGGGCTCAGCTCCACCTTCTCCTCTTCCTCTTGGCCTCCCGGCTCTGCCGGGTCGCTGCCTTCAGCCTGTGATGTCACATCGCTGATTTCATCTGTGGGTTCAGGAGAACTGAGAGGTTCCCGTTTAACCACCACCTACAACAAAAACCAAAAAGTTAAGTACAGCTGCAAAGAGAAGCACACTTCAAAACGCCAATAAATGCTTTCTAGCCAAAGTTAGTAGTTAATATTTTCTTGAAATGTGCTGCTCTCTAGTCAAATACTGCTGATCTTACTGAACCTGTATTACACAATAACCTTAACAACATTTGTAACTTATTACAATGAGAAGAGCCCAGTTTTGTCAAGAGAGGACCCACATTAGATTCCAACACAATTTCTGAATGCACTCTGATACTTTCAGAAGCAGATATTGCATTAGTGGTTAGTGTTTCCATTTTCCACTGCTGTTATACTATGCACATCTTTTCCCAGAAAAGATTTCAAGGCAAAACTGAAGATAATACAACTTTATAAAGGTAAGGTCCAATTGTTAAAATCACTCAAAGTTGTATTTAAGACATTTATGAGGCATAAACCTTAGATTATTGGGCTGTAAGTCCACTCAGGGAAGTTGAAGTAGTGTTGGTGCGTAACATGACACATCTGTACCTTTTGTTCCTGTTCCTCCATCTCATCCTCCTCTGTTCCCAGTTTTATTTTCACCTCTGCTCTGTTGTCCTGCAGCTCCTGGTCCTCCATGTCTTCCTCTTTGCTTACTCCTGCTTGCATTCGCCCCAAGTCCTCCCCCTCACAATGTCCGCTGTCTGACTGGCTTGGCATTTGAGGATCATCTTGGGAGACCCCTACCAGGCCACTAATTGGATCCACCTTAGACTCATCTCCCATCTTGTGGGAGTCTGGAGAGAGCAGTGCTCCTTCTTCTCCTGCTGTGTTCACGCGTTCCTCTCCCAACAGCCCCAGAGGAGGAGCTGCAGGCCGCTGCCTCTGCCTGCTTCTGTCCTCTGACAGGCTCAGGGCAAGTGATGACTTACGTTTGTGGAAGCGTCGGATTGGAAAGGCAGCTTTCTGTTCCACCACTCTGCTGCCGACTCCATCCTCCTCCATCCCACCTAAAGCAGAGCTCACCAGGCTCAGCCCCAGCTGCTGCAGCAGGAAGGAGCGCTGCAACTTTGATCTGGCGGCATTTGCTGCTAGGTTAGCATTAGCAGCTAGAGCAGGGTTAACTGCTAGCTCTGCAACTTGTTGCTGCTGCTGCTGCTGCTGCTGCCGGTGCCTCTGCTGGTCCTGCTGAGGATGATGATGTGTGGGTCTGTCAGATGATGCGGACATGGGAAGGGTGCGTGTGGTCAGATAATGTTTGCAGGCCTTAACTACATTGTTGAGATGCAAGTGTGAGGCTGCAAGAAGGATATCCATGACGTTGCTCTCCCCCAGCATAAGTGTAGAGGTGTACATCATGTCCACCAGAGCAGCAAACGCCTCAGCAGTCACCACCTGCAGATACACAAGCGCTTTCTAAAAATCCTCCTTTTGGCATCTGAAACTTTCACCACTGACTGTTTCCATTCAAATCACATTAAGTTTTTCCCCCATATTTCCAAAAAAAGGCAATATTCCTCAAAAGCTGTTTACACGGTTAATGACGATGAATATTTCACTGTTATTCTTGTTTATATGCAGCTGTGCACACAATTATTAAAATTTTTAAATACCTTTGTTGAAAACATCAGGTTTTTTAACAATTACTCACAGCCAAAAATGTACTGATATTCAAGTCTTAAATAATTTATAAAAGTAGAAATGTTACACTTTCGGAAGAGAGCATCTTTGCCTCTACCCCAGTTGACTGTAAAACAGGGGCTATGTGCATTTATAACCCAAAAAAGAAGCATACTCCTCATACGGTGTATACATCTACAAAGAAGCTACATGAAATTGGAATAATATCAGAATATCCCCCAGTTTTTAGTTGTGAAATACTCCATTTAGGAAAAAAAAGATGTACTTTAGAATATCCAGAGAGAATATGCTGTCTGTATAATATTTGTCATGTGCAAAGTATTGTTGTCTTAATCTGAATAATGGTAGAATTATCAATGACATACTAACCTCACTGTCCAGTTGGATCATATTCATGCTTGCATCCCCCTCAGCGACAGTGAACAGAGCTCTGAAGTGGGTGCTGCAGGCTGCCAGCACTGAGCGATGGGCCTTGAAGTGTCGGCTGCCCACCACGATGACGCAGTCACATAGCTGCCCGTGCACACGCTGATAGTTTAACTGCTGGAAAATCTGCTCAAAGTGTCCGGGGAAATCCATGGCCCTGAAGTTACAAGACAAGGGGGGTAAAAAAAAAAAAGTTAAAGTGATAAAACAACAGAAGCCAAATCAGTGTAGCTGCTTTAGGCTGACATTAGGGTGAAGTAGTTTTAGGTCACTGGTCAGACTAAAATAAGATAAGATGAAACTTTATTGATCCCACAATTGGGAAATTCACTGATTAAGGCAGCAAAAGGATAAAGGGGCGAAAAATGTGTATGCATAAACATGCAAAAAAAAGTAATCAATGTGAAAATTAATAACAGTATTAAACTTTACAGACTATTTACATATTGACATAAGCAGAATTGCAGTATGTTAGATAGTGCAGATGGGAGACAAACACAAAAGAGCTGCAGGGCCATTGTATAGTCTGAGTAGCTCCAGCTGTAGAGAAAGTTTATGAATGACTGTCAATAAACAAAATGAGGGAAATCATACAAATACCAGTAATAATTATTTGGTAACTACATGAAAGAGGTCTAAAAGAAGAGTAGAAGGTACAGGAGACTGAATACTTAGATATGATGTACTCATAGTGGTAAAACAAATCATGTTTTACATGTAAAATAGTCAATACACTGTTTCCCATGAAGCTGGAACAAAATATGTTACCTCCTCTCATGATATTATTGTGACAATGTGATTTATTCTTGATAAAGTGTAACTGTGACACAATGTATAATCATTACACCAGGTCAAGGTGATTGCAGATGGGTATAAATAGCAATAAAAGGAGGAATGTGTCTAGAAAGAAAATTATTCCATCTTTATGGCAACACAGTACTACAGTTTAAGACTGAAAATGTGAGATTATCTGTTAAGGATTTGTTTCCTATTGGTTGTCGATTTACTAATAGTGTAGATGAGAGTGCACTTCATTCTCCTCGTGGCATTTCTACAGTCAATGTATGTGATAGATGTTAAACCTGCGTTACAGTTATAGCCGAGCTTCCTCTGCACCGCAGCACTAATAAATGGTTAATAGTTAGCAAACATGCAAGTCAAATCAGCATTACAGCGGACAAACGGGCCAATTTACCAAACTAATCTGCACTAATATTGCACTGTGGGATATGGCAACGAAAACAAAAAGTCTGTTTTAACTAATGTTACCTTGAACTTCCCGAAAACGTAGGTAATAAGTAGCAGAGCAGGATGTGACCAAGCTAAAGTTAGCAGCTGAGTGTGCCGCAGCCACAGCCGTTAGCTAAAGAGGCACAGGCAGCCGCATACGGAGAGGACGGCCGGGCTCCGAACACAGGCTTTCCCATCAAATGCAGCGAACACTATGCAGTAACATTTCGCCTGCCAGGCTCCACGTCCCTGTGAGCCACTATCTTGCAGTTTACTCGCAATGAATGGTGTGACCGTGGGAGCGAGACCTGCTACTATGGTGCGTTCACGGCGTCTGTCTGGAACCAACGGACGCGTCTGTTAGCTTTGTCCCGAACACACAGTTCTGATTTAACGATCCTTTAAGAGACAAATGACGAGTTCAATCACTGTTCGGACCCGACAAGTAGCCTGTATCCTAAAATGTCCAATATTTTAACCTACTCAGACAGTTTTTTTCCAACCAGACTCACAGGGTGGCGCTGTGCTTCGTTTCCTCTTCCATGACCCCGCTGAGGCGAAGGGATGCAGTTCGACGGTTTCACCACATGGAGGCACTGGAGGATCCAAAGATTAGAAATACAATACAAGATGATAACCACTTAGATTCAATGGTTTGAAGTTTGAAGTTGCTCAATATAAAAATAAAATCGTTAATCTACCGTTAATATATATATATACTGTCACACGGTTGTGGCACGGTTGTTATCTTAACATGAAATCACTGTTTATTTATCAAGATTGATTGTGTTGTGTGAAATAATTAACACATTTTATATAATTCACACCAATAAACGGCTTCATCTAGCAATAGTTTTAACCACTAATATTATTGCTTCAATACGGTGAAGTGCAGGGCCTGGACTCTTTTAAAACTAAAAAGGCTTATAATTGTTGAAGTTTATGTTTTTTGAGATATGTCCTTTTCTACTGTAACACTCTGAGATTCACTGAATAAAAAGTGCGTCATAAATAAAATGTATTGTTATTATTATTATCATAAATGCTAGTTTTTCAGTAGCCCGAATAGCAAAGACGGATGTGCGTAGATGTGAACCATCCTGCATCATTTTTTTTTACTCATGACCACAACTATGGCTGCTTCCTGTTCACTGGTGTGTTGTGGAGAAGAGACAGATTCCGATAAAGCAGTTGTAGGTAAGTAAATCACATTTGTGAAATGTAGGTAGTGTTTTATAAAGAAAATATTTGAAATTACGGTCGTTAACTTTGCGGTCGTGTTAACAACTTTGTGTAAAACACGGGTTTCCGCTCTGCACGTGGGAGTTAGCAGCACTGCTAGCATCAGTATCATTTGTTTGTTTTTTTTGTTTGTTTTTATTTACTATCAGTTTTAACCTTCACCGAAGTCGAAGCAGTGAGGAAGAAAATCAATTCAAAAGTCTTCACATTGTAATTTTTCTATAGTTAATCCAGTTGAATTGTACAGGTGTTTTGATGGTATGGACACTGAAGTGAAGAAGCTCCTTTTTTTCATCTCAGTCAGATTTTCCAATGGCAGCGTCAAACACGCAGAAAAATTTGATTTTGCAATGTACAAAAGCGCAGACGAGAATCACCCAAAGAAAAAGAGCAGACGGATATTGGTGAGAGACATAAGCCACTGTTTTCAGTTAATATAGCGTCTTAATGCGCCACTTTAAAACATGCATTTGTTTATGCGTGATCTCTAGGTTGCGGAAACTGACAGACTGTCCTATGTGGGAGACAATTTTGGAGCAGCGTCTATGAAATGCAACAGTCTTTGCAAGTAGGTTTGTTTTTCTTTTGAGTACAGCCACAGCTGGGTAGCTTGATGTCTCAAATGATTTGTTGATGTTTAGGTATTATGTAGGAGTGCTGAACAAACGGACCATGCAGATGGAGTTGCACAGCGCTCAGCTCTTCAATATGCAACCTCTTATTCCAGGTAAGATGAATAAACTGGAAAAACTTCTCAAGGCTGTATGTGAAAAGTCACTGACACCCAATAATAAAATTAAAATCACTGCTTGTCCATGTATTTTTAATCACCAGGAGAAACTGACACATCAACACCAGAGGATACTACTTTGAGCTTCAGAGATAAGGTACATTTGTCCTGTTCTTCCAGGATTTGCAAGGATTGAGATAGAGCATGACTGAACTTGGTATTAATAACTAAGCTTTGTCATGTTTTCTCTTAAGGTTGACTCTTTGATTGAAGCATTTGGCACAAACAAACAGAAGAGAGCTCTGAGCTCCCGCAAACTGAACCAAGTGGGCAGTGATACGCTGCATAAAGCTGTGTCTAAAGCTGCCAGCAGTGTCATTGATGAGAAGGGTGTGGAGGGTAAGCTACCTCAGCACTTGAGTTTTAGTTACCTTAAAGCAAATAACAAGGAATGTCACTTGTCATAATGAGGTCTGCTGCAAAGCAAAGACAAAGGATAAGCCAACTTTAGATGTCTGGGCACTTTGGTCATCATATTTTGGTCCTTTTATTTTTGAATACAGTTGACTAATTGCCTGCTTCGGTTCTTCCCCTATCACCAGCTCTACAGCAAGAAGTGGCTGAGACAGAGTCCCAGGGAGACCTTATTCTCCATCTTCCACCCTACAACGCCAATGCAGATAAACCTGAGAATGTCTATCAATTTGACGACCGTATCTTTTATTTGCTTGCCGTGTTTGTGTAAGATGAATTTACAGTGGTAATGTGTAATTTATGAATTTGGAAGAGATTTTGTCTGTTGGTGTTTCCATCCTTAGCAGCATTCACAGTTCTGACTCCTGTGGAGTTTGAGGCTCTGGAGCAAGCTGGTTCCAAGATGGCCACACTGAGCCCTGAGGAGCTGCAGAAGATGAGAGATGCAGGAGGGTAAGACTACAAAAGGTTGACACTTACTGAAGCTCAAGCAACATGATGCTTTTTTCTCACATATTTCTTCTCTTATTTAAGGTGTCTGACTGTCCTGAGCCATTTACAAAACCTCCCAAGTGTAGGTGAAGCCAGAGAGAAAACGGCACGCTGCGCCTTTTACCTCTCTCTGCTCCTCAAACTGGGACGGCAGAAAAACCTGAACAAGAAGTGTGAGTCACCTTGGCCCAATCCCAATTCACCTGTTATCCAACACACTTACCTCTTATACATACATACATAGATATTCGTTTACACAGATGCATGTTTCTGTGTATAGTTGGGCAGGAAGAAGGCTGTCCTCGTATCATTCAGAGTAAACTCTTCAAAACATTCACTGTGGAGACTTTCAACAATGGCAGGTATGTGGTTTGAAATATCCAGAAATGCAACTGTTTCACAGATGCTTTGTTATTTTTGCACTGATTTATTTAGACACCCAGTCTAGTGTAAAGAAATGTAACATTATACTGCACCTAATCTTTAGGATCCAGAACATGGTGTCCTCGTCAATGCGAGCCAAACTGGCGACGTACTGCCTGGCTCTGCTGCTGCATATGGGGCACATGACTGCTAACCTCACATTACTGCACCGTGACCTGGGAATCGCAGAGGCCAGGTAGGCAAATGTGTTGGGCATTTCAATGACATTTGATCAGATAAAGATGCTAATTTTACTGTTTTTATTGTGTAGAATTTGTCACGCTGCTTATATCAATGTCAGTATGAGAAGTTAACAGACTTCCTGTTTTCCTACAGAATGACTGAAGTCGCAAAGTCGATGGGACTGACTTTAAGCAAGTTTAAAGGGAAAGGAGAAGAGGCTGCACTAGAAGACGAACACAGGCATGCCTCTCTCGTTCTTCCTCTGGTCAAATACGAACAGTTCACGGAGAGACGAAAACGCAGGAAAATGCGCTGAAGATCAAAAGAAAGTAGAACATGAGTGTACTTTAAAGATTGGAAATGTCACTATGGACTGTTTATTAATGCAGACAAATAAAGTGGTGAACTTGGAGGAGTATGAGGTATTTTAATATCTCACTGTACAAAATACAAAAGAGTTCAGTGATGAGCTGTAAACAAATTCTAGATGACAGATAACACCTAGCCTGGACAGGTTAAACGTATAGGCACATTTTGTAGACAAAGCATATTGCACACTGAACATTTTATCCTTCTACTACTGGCAATTACCAGTAAAGTCTGTGTGGTTGTGAGTCATTGTATGGTGTATTTGGCCTCTTGTATGGAGGGCTATCATGTATGATCAAAGAAATGGTGCTTTTCCACTGAGTGGTAGGGTTCAGGTTGGTACGGTTTGAAAGAGTAAGGCCTGGCCAGGAAAGTGTTTCCACTGCCAGCTGTATCCTCACTTGGTAGGCAGGGTTTAGGCCAAATGTAGAAGGAATGCAAAAACTAACAGCAACAATACAAGCTGTAATGCTGGTCTAGCTCCACCTACCTGTACAGTACCATTTTTCTATGGACCTCCAATGGGAGGGTACCAAGAAATGATACAGTACACCTAGATTGTTTGGATCCCTTTTATAATGGAAATCACTCAGTGGAAACATGTTAAGAGTGTACCATATCTTAAAAGCTAAAATGAAGAATATGATATAAAAAATCAGTTACCAGGAAATGATCAGTTCTGTGCAAGAGGCATGAGCTAGAGTTAGACTTTTTGGTTTTGCATATAAAACATACTATAAAAACATCTTCTCTAGATACAGTAACTGACTGAAACAAGGCACAGCTTAACATAGTAGCATTGAAGCTGGTATCTCGGATGCCTTTGACTCCTGCTAGAATTTAAGTAAATGTGGACTTCCTAACCAGCGAGTCTTGGAAGTGCACTGACAAAACCAATAAAGACTACTGTGATTCTGTACATTGATAGGAAATCTGCATGTAAAAGAGAAGTGTGGAAATGGTTAGGAAGTTGACTTTCAACAGTACTTAAATGTGATCTATATTTTGAGTGCATCTCTTATCACAGAGTGTAGAAAGCCTCTTTTGTTTTACAAAAATGTTGTGCCTCTTCAGCGGTTTTAAGACACTCACAGGTGCAGATTGTTTCTTTTCAGATTTACCCATAAGAGGATGCAAGTATCTTACAAAAGTGAGTACAACTCCTCACATCTTAGCAACCATTTTGTGTTATCTTCTCCAGGAGCCTTACTATAGAAAAGAAACTTGGACATATCTTAGAGAAGTCAGTGTTCAGCTTGTATAGCAGCAATAAGCTGTCAGGGCCAGCAAGGCCTTTGCTGGTCTAAACAGAAACACTGAACTACATTTACAACTTGAATTCTGACATTTGTTCCCTGAAACTATTTATTTCCAATAGACTATTCTCTTAATTTCTTAGCATTTCCCCTGGCTGCACTGCTTCAGGTATGTGGAGGCAATTTATTTTGCCCAATCAGATTTCAGTCTGCGTTGCTAGGGTTAATCAAAATGAGTAGTGCTTGCCCATGTAATTTATACTGCATAGCATCAGAATTGTTCTTTAACCAATCACATTCCAATTTCACCTCACAGGGCCAGCTAGCTGGCCTTCAATGTCAGCATTTATTCTTCCTCTGATTGGATGGTAAGAGCAAAGCTTATTTGACATAGCTTTGGCAATATTCTTTTTGATTCATGCAAAAAAAAAGTATTTAATTGAACTATTGATACATTTGAGGTAGAATGTTTTATACCCACAATGGCAAACAGAGGAGAGGAAAATGATTTGGTTTCATATATAAAAGTCCATTTTCAAGGCGGGCTTTTCCAGAAAAGCAGGACATGGTGAGGTCAGCAAACCCCAATGCTAGCTAGCTGGTGGAGCGGGCATTCTCTGCCCTCAAGAGAATAGAAACTTGTGTGAGGAATACAACTGGACTGGGCAGACTCTCAGCCTTGGCCTCCATGGACATGAGGACTTATTGATAGAACTGAAACCCACAGATCACCTCTATGACAGAGTAACTCAAATGTTCCTATGCAGATAGTTTTTGTATATAAATGAGCATCTCGGTGAGTAGGCTATGATGTTTTTTAAAAATTTGTATGTTTTTGTCATGTTAGATAAATATTTATTCTGAGCTGCTCCAGATTTACATGGCACAGCTGCTTCTGTAGTGTACAGGTTTGGAGTGGTCTTAACTGGGTTTCTTGCTTTGTAAATGCAAGGCCCTCAATGAGCCAAATGTCTCTATAATGCCATGCCTTGTTATTTTGCATTTTTATCTATAGTACTGATGGTTTCTCTAATTGTGACATCATAGTGGTGGTTTTAAGAGGTGGATTAAGTCGATTAAGTTCTCACTGAAGGCCCAGGTACCAAACTCACAGCCCACCACTGTATAGCAGTGTAGATTTACTTCATTATCTGAACCACTTTTATCCTCAGTAGGGTCACGGGGGTCACTGGAGCCTATCCCAGCTACTTATGGGCGAAGGTGGGGTTCACCTTGGACATGTCACCAGTTCATCGCAGGGATGAACATATAGAGACAAACAATCACTCTGATGGGCAACCTATCAACTATGGACAATTTAGATTAACCAGTTAGCCTATGAGTTCATGTGTTTGGATGGTGGGAGGAGCCAGAGTACCCAGACAGAACCCACACAGACACAGGGAGAACATGCAAACTACACAGAAAGGTCCCACCTCCATGGACTGGTGCTGGAATTGAACCTTCTGTCTGTGAGGCACCAGTGCTATACACTGCACCACCCATATAGATTTATGGTACTTGACCATGTCTGGCAGCACAAATTCACTGTCAACATGTCCAAATTGTGTCCAAAGTGTCAACATTTTGCGTGAATATCACTTATCTAGCACTGCCTTACTGGAATCCTCTTCCACTCCTGATGTTAGACACCTTGCTCTCCACCTTCCCTTGAGGATGCCCCACAGGTGCACAATGGGTTCAGGTCTAGAGACATACGTGGCCACTCGACCACCTTCTACTTCCTCAGCAAGGCAGTTGTCATCTTAGAGGTGTTTGGGATCATTAGAATACTGCTACGTGGCCCCGTTTTCCAAAGGGAGGGGATCATGCTCTGCTTCAGAATGTCACAGTACATGTTGGAAACCATGTTTCCCTCAGTGAACCACAGCTTCCCAGCGCCAGCAGCAATCATACAGCCCCAGACCATGATGCTACCAACACCACGTGTGTTACAATTATCTCGGTACTTGTCAGGGGGCTGCCAGACATACTGACACCATCTGAGCCAAACACACTTATCTGAGTCTAATCAGACCACTGGACATAGTTTCAGTTATTCATGCTCTTGGACTGTTTGTCTAATGTCAAACTGTTTACGGGTTTCTTGTAAGCCAGTTTCCATCTGGGACGATGGCCACGCCTACCAACTTGATGCAGTGTGCAGCGTATGACGTGAGCACAGACAGGCTGGCCTGCTTCCTCAACCTCTGACCACTAGGACTTCATTTCTTTGGTCGACCCTGTTGCAAGTGCAGCCCATCTTTAAAAACTGCTGTATGACCTTTGCCAAATTGGTGCATCCCAGTTTTAAGGCATTACTAATATTCTTATAGGCCATCTTTGTGGAGAGCAACAATTCTGGTACTCAAATCTTCAGAGTTCTTTGTCATTAGACACCATGAACATCCAGTGACCAGTATAAGAGAATTGTACCCAAAGCACCAAATTTAACGGCTCTCATTCATGACACAAATTGTGTTGCCTACTAGACAATAATGTCTGTATGTTGAGTAATTTAAAGTGGCTGGAAAATCTATACAGCTATAAAAGCTGTACACTGACTGCACTAAAGTACATCCAAGTTTCATTTCTATTGTATGGTACCTTGAGAAGCTATTATGAAATGGTTGTTGAAAAGTGAGATGTGTAGTCACTTTTGTGAGGTACGTACAGTATGTGCACAGTTAATAGGCAAATGAGTATTCTGACCTTATTGTTATGTATATTTTCAAACTCCAAACAACATAAATTCAATTGCTAATTGGATTTAATAATTCTCAGGTGATATGTATTTGTAGTAAGTCAAAGTGTGACTTAAAAGGATCGACACCTTATATTAAAGTGTGTAGAATTATTAGGCAGCTTCTTTACTTGAAGTAAAATGAGTCAGAAAGAGATTTGACTTAGTCACAATTTGCAAAATTCCTTTCCAGCGGATGAAATGCTCTTCAAACAGCTAAACCATTGAAGCATGAATCAAATGTTTTGCTGCAAATAGTAAACAAAAATTGCTAAAAAAATTGATAAGAAGAAAGGACATGAACTGCAGGACTTTAGTAGAATTTAGTGGGAGGCTGTGAATGCAAAAGTTGTGAATGGATCAAGAAAATGACAGATTCCATTGATGAAAGACTTATGGCAGTTATTAAAAAGGAAGGTGCCTACGTTGGTCACCAAATACTTCTGAAAAGCCAAATATGTTCATTTACCATTTTGAATTTGTTACACTTTCTCTGAAAACTGGAAATAAGAGTCAGAGATGCATGATAATTCTGGACAATAAAAGTGTCCCATTATCTGCGCAGACTTATATGTTCCCCTGAGAAAGGCAAAACTCACTTTCCTTTGGTAAACATTCAAGTTTGAGGTTCACAAACTTTTTGGATCAACTTGAAGGACTGTACTCGTTCAATAATACAATTCATCCAGAAGAATATAATTTGCCTAATAATTGTGCACACAGTATAATTTAAAATAGGTATTCACTGACACCCAGAGCTCCACATGTGCAGTACACAAAGACTTGGCAAAGTCCTTTGTCTAAGATGTGCTTGCCACTATTCATTGGATAGAACAGAACATACTACCACTGTGGCAACCACTCTCTACAGTGGCACTTATCCTTGTAGTCATGGAAATTCCAAGTCGGGAAGGATACTGGGATGAGGGGAGCCCAGAAGGAGAGTTAGCCAGTGGACGTGGGGGAGGGTTTTCCAAAACCCAAGAAGTTGTAGATGTGTAGCTATGAAATGCATGAGAAAAAGTTACATTAATTTAGTCTGAACCAGTGAAAGACATCTGACCATCATAAGAGAGAAACTGCACAAAACCACTGATGGTCTTTATTCTGTACCTGTTATTATGCCTTAAAATGCTATTGTTGCGTAATAAACAGCTCTCATTGCCAGGGTCCAAGTGCAGGAGTGATTTTTTGTTTCCAGGGTGACCCTGGAATAAGAGATTGTCATGGACAACACCTTTGACAGGCCCAATAATAGCAATGCCACAGGCCTGCGCTGGTTGGACACGGTTTCGTAGTACCTGAAGAATGGAATATCAGAAAAGAAATATTACAAAATATATCACAACTTAAGATCACATAATTAGAATTACACACAATATTTTTGCACACTTATTTATGTATATTTCTTTTACTTATTATATTGATAATATTTGTCCAGTACATATTATACAAATTGTTGTTCTAATTGTGTTTAGGGTGATTTAATATGAATATTTA
>JAPTYQ010000001.1:8495001-8513677 GCA_029814465.1 Ostorhinchus cyanosoma
TACATTAATTCTCATTATTTTGTATTTGTTACATGATGACTTACTGAATGTATATCTCTGGAATTAAAAAGATATTTTGATCCTGATTGATGCGGCTCAAACAGTTCTCGTCTTGGTCTTACCTTGATGTCGGCACTTGCACAAACATAGATCCCATATCCACGGTTCCCAACCACATCATTCTCCACAATCTGTCCACTGCCACTGAAACCAACACCATGGCCACTGTTTTCATAGATTCCATTGCCACGAAGTTCCACCCGGCAGTCCTTCTCCACTGTTACTCCACCTCTGCCATTTTCAAGAATGCAATTTGTAACCAGTCGTGTTAGCTGACTGCTCTGCAGAACAGCAATGCCGGTGCCACGGTTACTGTTCACCAGGTTAGCAAAGACATTTAATGGCTCACTGCTCTTCACGTACAGACCAACAGCTACAGAAAGACAGACAGAAAATAGAGCAAACATTTTAGACACTAGCAACAGAATTGATTCATTTTGACACTTGTTGAAATGCATGTTTTTCTGTTACCTCCATTGTAGCTCATGCAGTTGCTCTCCACTAAGGCCACACTGATGGACCGACGAGCAGAGTGGCACTCATCCTCACTGTCCAGATCGCTCTCCCATGCAAACAGTTCTCCCTCTTCATTTAAGTTCTCCTGCCCTTCTCTCGCCTCTCCTTCTACTCCCCTCCTTTCACCACTGCCTCCTTCTCCACTGAGTCCTTCCTGCCCTGGCCAGTTCCCCTCCCTGGCCTCGATGTTTTCAGGATCCTTCCTGCAAAACACTGCCAGCCCATACATGTAGTTGTGGGTGATGTAGTTTCCCAAGAGCTGTGGACGACTGGATGACATAACCCACACACCACAGCCTTTGTTACCTACAGACAGAAGAGGAAAACCAACCATAATGTAAAATTAAGATAATGTGTCAAACATAGATGCTGTATTAAGATAAATTCAACATGCTGTCATGGGCTAAATTACATACAGTAAACATGATTTCCTTCAATAAGTCCACGTCCTCTTTCTCCCACTACCACGCCATCTGAATAACCATGACAAATGTAGTTGTTCTTCAGGATGGGGTCACCTCCTCTTCGGATATCCACACCTCCCCACTGGTTCTCTTTGATCACATTATCTAGAAGTTATGTAAATGAAAATATTACATAATAGCATAAGTAAGGGCAAAGTATTAAGGTGGAAATGAAGAATCCATCTGGATGGGACACATCAATTTACGCACCTGCTATTATCCCTCTTCCATTCTCATTTATCGCAATCCCCGCTGCTTGACCCTGGAAGATGTGATTCCCACTATGTAAAACGGAAACAGAAAATGAGTATGAAGGGAGCAAATCTTTAACTGTACTAAGTTGTTTCATCCCCCTAGAAAACCAGTTTCATCTCAATTAATTTCTCTGAACTAATCTTTGTTCATACTGTACCTTATGAAATGTATGCGGCTGTATAGCACTGGATTTTTTATTTATTTATTTTTTTTTAATGTTAACTTCTGAACTGTTCATAACTAACTAGTTCATAAGCTGTTTTGACCCAAAACCCCACCTGATTTTTTTTTATTACAGTATGAAATAGTCAACACATTCCTGGGTGAGGTTTTTTTTTTGTAATGCTAGAGCCTACCTGACCACAGGATTCCCACTGAAGAGAATATACACTCCTGCTTCTTTGTTGTTATATATCTGGTTGCTCCGAATTGAACCTTTTCCATTGCCAAGGACAACAACACCAGAGCGCAAACCACTATGTATTTTGTTACACTGTAAAAAGACAGACGAGTAAAAAAAAAAGTACAAATGGCAAAGTCAGGGCAGTTACATTTGTAAATATACCTACTTAAAAACATTTAAAGGAATTGTGAGTTTTCATGAGTATTAATGCAATTCAACTTGCTGTCATTTTCTGATTATTTCTGCTTTTACCAAAATAATGGGGTTTGCCCCTTTTCGGATATCCAGTCCTGCTTCCCCATTAGAGTGGATGTTGTTTTCTGCAATGAGGCCCTGAGCAGAGAGACGCAGGAACACACCTGATGCCCGGCACTCACACACCTCGTTTCTCACCATCACTATCTGAAGAAGGTAGACACAGAGACAGATCAAGTAACAAGTTGGATAAGAAACTTCAACTTAATTACTAATGATCTGAGCTGCCTTTACTCGATATATTATTCAAAAGACATGCTGCATATTTAAGTTCAAGTGGCATTCAGTTACTTGGACACTGAAAAAGCAAGTTATGATCATATTTACCGTGGAGTTCTGGATACAACGGACAGCATAGTTCAGCCCTCGGAAAACATTGCCCTCCAGCCGAGCTTGCCCAAAGTTAGACAAATGCACACCTCCCTTCCCCTCCCTGAAGAGGCAGCGTCTGAGAACGCAGCCATGAGTGGATGCTGCCAACATATGAGCATCAGGATCCCTGTCTAGTTCCTGCTGAAAGGTGAGGGGCTCAGGAGTCACAGATGGGGGATCAGGGCAGGAAGCCAGTGGTAGAGAGCCATCCGGTTGTGCCTTCAGCAAGTGGGATAGACCATGATGGCCATAGGGGATTTTGTAATCCAATGTAAAGAGGCTTTTGATGTTTGATTTTTCTCCCTCTCGATTCTCTTCCTCTCCATCGCTGCGCTCCCCATCACTCCAGCCATCTTCAATCACAGTGCCCTGAGACACAACCTCTACCCCTGTCTTCTTCTGCCAGTCTTCTATGCTCACATGCTCCTTTTTAATATTAGAGCCTGGAGGCTGAGGACCAACAGTGGGCAAAGGCTGAGGCCCTATGGGAAGGCTACTATCCCCAGATGGGCCACATGATGGATACGTCCTGGCCAGGCCTGCCAAGTGTTTACAAGCCCAGTTTCTTTCTGACACTGGAGGACCTTCAATAGTCACAGAGGCTGTGTCACTTCCTGAGAAATCACAGCTGTCCAGTAAACTGAGGACAACACCCAGCAAATGGGCAGAGCTGCCCTGCAAGAAGGAACAGAAGCGAGCCTGGCATGTTCCCGGGCCACGGATTTGCAGCTGAGCTCCCTCAAAGATGCAGTTATCAAGTTGGACATGACCCCATGATGTCTGGACAAAGCAAGCACAGAAATATCATGAGACAGATTTATACAAAATTAAATTAAATTAAACATTATGTGCTGTCACCTGTACTACTCAGTTTTACTGGATAAAGTCTAGCTAACTTTCAAGCATAAAAAAACAGCCAGTATACTCATAACCTAATGTAGAGCGTTTTTATTTTACTGCCATTGAAACAGTCAGTTACAGAAACAAACCACTAGCATCAAATGAGCAACACAGGGATCACAATTTATTTGGAGCTTAATAATTTTGTAGAATGAGAAATGAGAGAACATTTTATATACTGTGGAAATTAAAGCTGAAGATAAATATCCTGAGCTTGATTGAGGAGTGATAAGTGTAAGAGTACTTTTTTGATACATAATCTGACTTTCTCCAATAAAATATTCTGTAACAAATAAAAGTAAGTGTTAGAATTCTTTTAATAAGTTACCTGTTTTGACTTGGGTGACCTGAGCTGATGGGGGCATGGTCTGCGTTCTGTTTTAGTCTGGAAAACTACCTATCTGAAGTCTTCTGTTTGTCTCTACTGTTTGTGAGATCTACGCTTTGGCATGGTCTATCTTTACAAAAAAAAACATCCACAGATACTAAAGGACGCATGAATTAACAGACTAGTATTTTTTTTTTACAGTTATGCTGATAATTCTGAAAATCTGACCCGAGAAATGCAGTTACTTCACCTTGTAGACCACAGAAGAGAACCAGGGTGGCATGAAGACTAGATTGCAGAGCCTGGCAGTGGGACACTGCTGCTCCATACACACCAGAAGGACCACCTGACCCAAACGGCCCAACCCCACCAGCTCCACAGGCACCTTCAGCGCTACTTCAGCCTGCTCCTCATACACCCCAGGATGGAGAACAACACGATCATAGGGTCCAACCACCCCAAGAGCCCCGCGGAGGGTCTCAAACTCACATCCATGTCCGACATGCCAAACCCTTCGGTCTTTTCGACGGCGGAAAAGGAGGCAGGCAGAGGACTGGAGCTCCGGTCCATTTTGAGTCCAGGTTCGGGTGGCCGTGGCGTGCTGCTTCAGGGCCTCTCTCCAGGATGGGGGCTCCAGGTGAGGCTGACTGGGCCAGTTGGGGTGCCGGCACTCGGTGCAGCCCAGGTACAGCTGTCTCCAGCGGGTGTTATCCAGAGACAGGATGAGCTCCCGCCAGGCACGGCACACCTGGCAGCAGCGGCCCAGGTCAGGGAGGGGCAGATAGGCCAAAATAACCCTCCACAGCTCCACGGGGAGGCTGTCTGCCTTCATGGCAGCACAGACAGTGGCTGGGGAGCTGCGTGACCGGAGACAGGAGGCCGGAGAGTGGATATTATAGCATCAGGAAACCGGCAGGACTAGAAAAACAGGACAAAACAGTGTGGAACTCACATCCCAACGACGAGCTCCTACTCATGGAGAGGCTTTACAGAAGGAAACAGCACGAAACCAACCAAGACACACTGGAAATGAGGCCCGGACTCATGCCCTTGTTGTTTCTGGAACTTCTCCCCGGTGTTGGCAGTCTCCAGGGGTCGGAGGCAGTGAGGCTAGCTGTGCCTGCGGCTAGTGCCGTCCAGCAGAGCCGCCGTTAGCTTCAGTGTCCTCAGCCCAAACTACTGCCTCCCCTCCAGACACTTCACCACAGTTACACACCAGCGCATTTCCCATCTTCACAACGGCTCCTCGTTTTCATGCCTTTGATGGTGTCCTTCTCCTGACTGTTTTCAGAGTTTAGAACAATCCATGATGGACCGATCCCAAATGGGACTCAGACGTTTGCTTCCAGTTTACGGCAAAGACACGAAACAAACAGAGCGGGGCTTCTTCCGCTTCCCCAAAGTGGGCGTGGCCTCCTGGAAACAGGCAGCTGTTTACATCCACCTCAAGCATCATGTCCTTAGTGCTGCTAAAATTAGACATACTTACGTCTTTGCACCTCAGCTCTGATATCACGACTGATATCACGACCTTTGACAGTAGCGATACAGTAGCACGTCTAAGTGTTGTGTTGTTTCAAATGTAGGAAATTATGTTAATTCAAACCTTAACATAACATGAGATCATCATAACCAAGCTGAGCTCACATACTTTTACCAAATTACTGACAAATAATACAGTTAAAAGTTCAACACTGTACATCAGCCTTTAGCTTCTATCGAGGCAAAGTTAGAAGGAATTACATTTAGCCAACGGGAAAAAAAATACACAATAAAATGTCACAATAAAAAAAGAAAAGAAAACATTGAGCCTAAACGTGTTTGTCCAGCAGATGGCAGTGTCCATTCACCCAGGACCTAATATGGTTTTCTTGACAATATGTTCTTTATGACTCCTACTGAATTGGTCCGTGTTCGCTTTGCCTTTTTTTTTTTTTTTTTTTTTTAAGAAATACAGCATTAATTTATGACTTTATGGTGAAACACTAAAACGGAAAACTAACAAACTGAATCACTATTCTTTTTATATTTAACCACCTTAAATCAAACATGGTCATCCATCACAAAAAAAAAATAAAATAAAATAAAGAGTAGAACCCCAATTTTTGAATAGGGTTTGTTTTTTATCTAGTGCATTTGTCACTACTTGACAAAAGTTAAATTAAATTAAATTAAATTGAACCACAAGTCCTGATAATAGATAGTTGTATTCATTTTTTTTTTTTACCTTGTCCAAACAAGTTGACTCACTGATGTTGGCTTAAGATAATAACTTGTTCAAACAAGATAACCATCATTTATAAGCAAGATAATGATCATGTCTACATCAAATAAAAATACCTTCTTATGGCACACTAAAGGGTCTGCAAAAATGACCTCAAAAAGGCACACATATTTTTAAACAAGGTATCAGTTTATTCATATATTTGAAATTGTTAGTATACACATATATATTGCTTTACATAGGCAAACAAATGTTATAGAAAAAAATGAAATGTAAAAAAATAAACCAATAACTGAACTTGGATTTGACCAGTTCATTTCTATGGTCAGAGTCATACTGTGTTTATAAAGAAAGAAAAAGTGACTGAAAAGTCCAGATTTTCTATACATGAATCTTGACTTTTAATTGAATGCATCAGTATTTCATTTTCCTTTAACTTTAGCTGTAAGTAGACATAGTAATGCTTATTATACTGATAGACATAAATGTGTGTCTCCATGTCTTCCGTTCTTATTGACAACTATGAAATTGTAAAGTTGGCTAAATGATGTGCCCAGTATGTCCAAACGTCACAGCTGCAAACCCGGATGTCTTCCATCACACAAATAAACTTTGTGTGCCAGTGTGAACCATGCTTTTTCTTTGATTACTTTTTAGGTTGTTTTCCTGCAGAGGAAAATATACATTCACATATTCATTTTAGGTCTTGTCGATATAAATGACATTCAGCACAACAGCTTCAAATACAACTTGATACAAAAAGAGTTTAACTTTTAGTATAATTCTTGCTTGCCTGATTTAAAGTTTGTTTTCATGAATCAAGTGTGGATACTTTGCTCCAAATGGTATTAGTTCCTGATAAAACTAAATGGGCTTAACCTCCTATGCTAAATGACAAATGTAACCTATTTCCCAGAAGGAAGGTTTATTTTCTGCTTCCACTATACAGGAAAAACGTTGTCTCCACCATTCTAAGGTATGGAAATCATTTACTACACAGTCAGAATCACAGCAGAGATTAACTTACTCTTCTGGTTTCTTCTTAAGCTCTTTATGACCCACGGAGCGCTGGGATCAAGACAAATCCTTTGTCCATCCTTTTTAAGAGTTGCACTTGCAAGATGAAAACCAAGAGTGAAATCAGGCACAACACTGTTGCTTAGGAGACCAAGCAGTACTGTTCCACATCCAGATGAAGACACCAGTATTATTATTATTATTATTATTATTATTATTATTATTCCTCTTATTGTTCTCTAACAACAAAGTAACAGAATAATTATCGACTTTGCTCTCTAGACTTACATTATCTCCGTGTCCTTGCAGTGAGAGTTCGGTGGATACACCTCCACTTTTCTTAAGTGTCGTCCAATTGGCTTTTTCTCCTTTTTGATACATTTACATCGCAGATTTATTCCTTGATCCCCAAGACTAAAACCTACAGGCAGTGAAACATAGTGAATGTTGGAAAAGGAATTAGGATATTAGTGTCAGACAAAAGTTGCAACAAAGAAAACATTTGAGAGTTCTTAACCTAATTTCTTGGAAATAATTATTTATGCATTAAATCTGTAATCGGAGCCCCAGACTCACCTTCTGTGATCACCAGGAAAAGCAGAAGTGTCATTACAGTTGCAACGTTCATGTCTGTTCTGCTCTTGTAAAATACAAGTGAAGCATGTAAAGCTCAGCTCTTTGCTCTGCAGTCGTTCACTGGAAAACAGACCTTCTCTGAGAACTAGTTTTTCTTCACTCCCTATTTGTCCTTCCTGCAATTACTCAATAATCCAAGGCATCTGCATTGGCTATTGCAACCGAAGGTAGTTCACATGATTGGATCTGGGTTTTGTTTATCTTTATTTATCAAATATCTAAGTGTATTTATAATATCTGTTCCAGATCTTCTCTATTGTGACATTTAGAAAATGTTTTATTTGTAATCTTGAAATATATCACACCTCCAAAACGCCTTTGTCACAAACTGCAGAAAGAATGCAGTGCAAAATGAAAAATATACAAAACAATAGTACAACAGCAACTTTTTATTCAAAGCATTACTTTCTTTGAGAACATGCAATTTAAGAGTTGGCTCTGACACATCACTCATGTTCAGGCATGATATCCCTTTAAATTTTGTGTGATACACACATAAGGAATGTAAACTCCAGTAGGACCACCCAGACAGGGGAAGGTACCCCTAGTCAAAGTTTTTTTGTGAAATGAACACGGCAATTCATCTTCTACTCCGTCCTTCAGCACTTCGTAAACCCAAAAACTCAGTGACATTTCCATTAATACCATGAGACTGGATGCCTCTGACACTGTTTTCTTCTCCTCTGAGTGAAACTTTAAAGTGACACTTTAGATTTTTTACAGTGTGGTCATATTATGAACTTATCAATAGTCACTGTGTTTCTTGTAGTAGATCATCGGAACGGTCGCATTTAGAAAAAGCACACAGGAGTAGTGGCACAGAACAAGGGACAAGAACGTCTCTTCCAGTCAGTTTCTGATTCTGATTCTGATATTGATTCTGATTATTATTCTGATTCTGATATTGATTCTTATTCTGATTCTGGTTCCTGTGTCTGTGTTTGCCCACTTGCCAAATTAGATTTTAGGTTTATTTTCTATAACACATTTTTTCATGCCAGACAGCTTGATTCCAGTTGTGGCTGTTAGGCTGTACTTTCAGGACTGTAAACTAAATTTGCTAAGCAATACTTAATGAAACTGAACATTTTATCAAGTAAGTAGCTAAGTTATGTACCTTTTGTTCAAATATGGTCACTTCTGGCTTGGAAAAATACAATGTGGTGACAGCCAAATCGCAAACTACTGAGTTCCCTCCATCCACTAATTTTATATGGACTGTGTAATTAGTTTAACATTTGATTTGTTTTATATGCTTTATTATAAATAAAAGATAAATTTATGAGATTTACAAATAATTTCATTCTGTTTTAATTCACATTTTTCAAAATGCCCCAACTTTTTTGGAATTGAGATTATACATCTGTGGAAGTCACGGCTCTTGGGAGTTAACTTCAGCGTCGATATCTGAATGATAAATTGAGGATCCTGCCATCCCATCAGTGTGGAGCTGAGGTCCTTGCCCCTCAAGCCCTCAGATTTTTTTTGTGACACACTTTGACAAGAAACTATCATTATGAAAAAATGTGTAAATTGAATTCAGGATTTTGTTACTGCTTTACTTGCCATCATACATCCATTTCTAACTAACACATCTGATGTGTGGTATAAAGGAACAGGAATGCATAAACACATTCTACTGATAAAAAATGTAGTGATAAAACAAAGAAAGCTTTATAAGCAAGCTGAAATTCATTGTAAATATAGCACATAAAATCATATTCTTTTTTTAAATGTTTTTTTCAAAGTCTAGGTGGTTAAAATACCATTTTTACCGATGGCCCCATACCCAGTGGTCTTCTGCAGGTAACACAATGAATATGGATACCTGATATGACATTTTAAGCCTCAGTGCCCTAAACTCCCTTATTTACAATTAGGCTCAAACTCTAGTGTAAAGCACTTAATTCCTCATCACATCACTTTACTGGTCAACAAAGAATGGTGACAACAAGCTCATGAATCATTCCTGGTTTTCCCAGAACCTATTTTTCCTTCTCACTGACTGAGTCTTATCAGTATCAGTGTGTGTAGTTTTGTGTTCGTGTATTTGTGTCAGTTGTGTGCTTTTTGATCAAGTACAGATAGTGAATGCTTTTGGGCAGCGTTCTATTCAGCGCCTTAACAGATGTGTGGCTTTATCCTCCACTGCATTGTTATATTTTTTTCTGCGTTGCGGAAAGTCGTCATGATTCTGGTCAAAGATTAACTGACAGTGATTCGTGGAATTAACAAGAAAAATACTTGTTTTTCATGTTGGCGTAAAGCCAGCAGCGGTGAAAGCGCAGACACATTTTTTATCATGCTGTAGCCTGTTCCTTTGCACGTCTTTTGAATGTACTTCTAAGCTATTCACTTGACTCCCACACTTCTCCTCTTATGTTGGAGATAGGATTTCTTCACTTATTTTGCACCACTTTTTAGCAGCTGAGACTTCTGTGTCATACTGAAAAACTAATCAGAAATTGCCACTAGAAGTCTGAAGGTTGCAATAATTCATTCTGAGACCCACAATATATCTGTCCAAAATGTATATCTATTGTCTTTATATTTAATTAACAGAGCTCTTAAACATAAATAGAATGAAATTTTCCCTAACACCAGCTATAGAGTTGGAGGGTTTTGCCGAGGTCAAGGGGGGGGTCTGGAATGTCCAAACATCTATGTATCATGTTTTCAGAGAGGATTTCATCACACTTCCTCTCTGATCTCCTGCAGCTTTAGAGACTTTTCCTCTGTCATGGATGTGTGTGTATTTACTTGTATTTCTACTTTTATGAGAACCCGTTGGATTCTTAGACATCTAAAATAAGGACATTTTTGAAGCACATTAAAAACTCTCTATGGCAGTTCAAATGTTTTTCAGAGTTGAATTTTTTAAAGAGTGTCTTCATTTGCTTTTTTTTTTTTTTTACATTTTTATCAATGAAAATGAAAATAAAAATCTTATACATGCACAGACTGTGAAAACTTCCCCCTTTTTCCCTTTTCTAGTCTTTAATACCATATTGGAATCTAGGGGATAACCCAAAGGGAAACAAAATGGTCATGTGTTTGGCATCATAAAACCAGTCACGTTATGATGATTTATGTCTCATCACATACTTTTGCTTAAACCACTTCATGGAAAACACTTGAACTTTTCAGTAAAGGTCGTTACATACACTTAGAATATGACTAAAGAAGGAGATCATCATATACAGTAGCATAATTTGCAATGTGCGTTCCTGTATGTATGTATGTGTATATATATATATATATATATATATGTATGTATGTATCAAAACAAGCATATACTGTATAGTGTTAACTGAAAAATAACAGTCTAATTTTCCCATAATTATGTATTGTCTAACTGACACAAGTTCTTGACATGTGTCAAAACCACAAAGGATGAATCCTGTTTTAATGTTACAACATATGTCTTCCTTTTTCTTTTGTGGACGAGGCTCTGCTGACGTCTACCAACAGAACGATGTGTTGGAGCTTGTTCATGTGGCGTCAGGCCTCGGTCTCATGGAAGTTTCTGGCACATTGCCTAATGTTTAGAAAAATTAAATGCGTGAGCCAGTGATGAATTCTGTTTTCACATGTATATTAAATGCCAGCTGCAAACATTTTTTTCACAGAGGGTTTACAAATGAAATGTTCTTATCTATGATTTGTTTGACAGATTATATGCAAAAACAAGTGCTTTGGAGCTGAATAGTTTTGTACATCCAGTTGGATTTCTGACCAAGACACTTGTTTTCATATCTTTTTTTGCCTCTTTGATTTGCTATCTAACAGAAATAAAAGTGCCATAAAAATAGTATTATAAAATGTAACCAGACAATTTAGTTGTGAACTGATTCTCATTTTCAATAATGAACAGGACATATAGAGATGAACAAGCAACCAGTCTGACACCTATGGGCACTTTAGATTAACCAATTAAAGTACTAGAGCATGACTTTGGACAGTGGGAGGAAGCCGGACTTCCCAGGAAAGAACCCAGGAAAACACGGGGACAACGTGTAAACTTCCCACAGGACGGTTCCTGGTATTGAACTCAGGTTCTTGCTGTGAGGCGACAGCGCTAACCACTGCACCGCTGTGCCGTGTAAAAAAATTCATAATGAATAATCCTTCCTCAACATAATGTATACATATACTGTACATTAGTTACACAATTCTATCTGTTGCACAACCATTACGTAGCTCATGCTTGAAGGGCTCAGATTCCTCTTTCAAAGGGTGAAATCCTAAATGACCAAACTGAATGCTTTTCATCATTGGTCAGCCAATCTGTCAGCGATTACATCTTTATTCATTTCACTGATGACATTTCATCTGAGTCATTAACTGGTTGATTAGTGTAAAATGAGACTTTGGTTTGGCATGAACATACAAAAAAAGAATTATTTGGTTAATAGTCAAAATCTGAAGAAGTCTCTTGGAGGAGAGACAAAATGTTTTCAAAAGAGCTAAACCAGCCCAGTTGAACTACCAAGAAGTCAAAATCTTATATTATCTAGAATTTCACTCTAAAAGCTCTTTTGCATGGGCTTTTAATGGTTTTGTACACTGTTGGGGTTCTTACCAAAGAATATTTTTGCATATCATAACTATATCTTTTTTTTTTGGTCTCTTTGCCTGTTTGCTTAATGAACTAACTATGGCAAAATTTCCATTAAACAATATTTTAATATAATCTTTAATATTGTCAAACCCTTTTCCTCTTTCTCTACACAGTTGCAAACATTTAAAATCTACATTAGGTATAAGATTTTATTACATTACAGCCTTTCACAACTGTGATGAACTTCAACTATCAGGTAAGTTATGCTTGCAGTTTTTAGAAACTTTTTTAGTGGACTGTATGTCTAACTGTCAGTACTAAAATGCAATTAAAATGAGTTTGAGTGTCATGACAAAGTTCATGTAAGGACATCAGGTTAAGATTCCCTTTCAGAGGGTAAAATCTTGACTGACAAAACTGAGGGTTTATCACTATTTGTCAGACATTCTATCACAGTTTAGCATTTAATTATTCAATACATTCATGTCATGCAATCTGTGAATCATTTATGAGTTGATCAGTGTAACATGTGAAATGGTGTTGATAAACTATTTAGTATTAATACAGATAATTTATTAAGAAAGCATCCATGAACTTTTAAGAAGTATTTCAGAATCACTTTATTGCTAACTTTTAGTCACTGTGTACTTAAGTGACAAATGGTGACCTGTGAGCGCTGCAGATAAGTCACAGGTAATAATAAAATACTTCATCAGATCCTCACACTGTGAATTCCCACTCAAGCCTGCAGACAATCCAGGTTTGCGCAACACAAGGAAATGAGTCACTTCCAGAAGCCTATAAAGAGCGACACTCTCGTCCTCAGCGCTATATTCGAACTGCAGACTTCAGCAGGTGGCCAAAACAAGAAAAAGAAAAGTGGAGGACAGAGTAAATAGAAGGAAAGACTAAAGTGTACAGAGAACAAAACAGCTTCTGTGCTTTACACTTTTAGTGCTGTTTGAAAACTATTCTAGAAAAGATTTAAATAGTTACAGTTAAAATGATGAGCAGCAAAGTGATTGTCGCCTCTTTGGTGGTGCTCCTGGCCTTCTTGACAGCCAGTGAAGGTAAGAGTTTTTTTTTTTATTTTATGAATATGATAGAGATAATGATGGTCAGTTACATACTTTTTATTCAGAGGTGCCTTTTGACTTTCACTACCGTGCACATTCAGCTTTTTCCTTCCTTTCTGTTCATGTAGAATCAGGTGATTGGTATCAATATGCTTTTTCACTTTCTAATGATATGACTACTTTATTCTGACAGGGAGAAGCCTGGGCATGGAGCTGCACTGCCGCTGCATCCAGACAGAGAGTAAACCTATCGGCCGCTACATTGAGAAAGTGGAACTGATTCCTGCCAACTCTCACTGTGACACAACTGAGATCATGTAAGGACTAATTTCACGGTCTTTAACCTGTCTTGATAATGCTAGAATTTGTAATTGCTATTGTCAAACAACCTTGTTCTGAATATCTGTGTTTATTGGTGTTGCAGTGCTACTCTGAAAAATTCAGGCAAAGAGGTTTGCCTGAACCCTGAAGCCAACTGGGTGAAGAGAGTGATCAAAGCAATTCTGTCAAAGTAAGTACTGCTCAGTCACATAATGTCTAAAAAAGTCTACTCTTAGATAACAGATGGACAGCTATACATTCAATATATATCAATATCTTTACTGGAAAATGTCCCTGAGAATAATGATCCTTTTCTCTTTCCTTTTTCTGTAGCAAAAAACGCTGAAGGGACACTGAGAAATTTGCCTCCAGAGTCCTCGTCCTTTTTTACAAATCAAAAGTTGATGTGATGACAGTGTCATCACCTTCATGTCATTTGACCACCACTGGACAGCTTCAAGTCCCAGTCAGCTGATGGAAATGACAGCAGAGTTGTAACAGAAGTTAACTGTTGTGTTTGTATCAAACATGGATTTTACTGACAGGTCTGTCTTTACGCACTTCTGTGTTGTTGTCAACATTTTGGCAGCTCTTGTGTGGAAAAATTGCATTACTGTACTTTTGTCTCTAACTTATGTTTAATATATTTATTGATGTATTTATGGTATTTTATTTGGTATTGTGCTTCTAATCACAACCCAATGATTTATTAAAATGTTACCATGAAGTTAAAAAAACAACTTTGTTTTGTCTTTCCTAAATTCCACTGTAAAATCAACTTAGTTAAATTCTGTTTTTGGGAATTTAACTCTTCATCAATGGCCTTATCTATTCCTAGAAATTTTTCTTTAATAAATAATCTTAATGTAATGTAGCATAAATAATAAAGAATAAAGACAAAGACATGCACATCCCAGTTCTAACTAATGTTGGTGGATAACCAAAGCTTAATGTCTAATTTTCTTGAATAATTTGGGTATATTGTATGTTATATATGTGACTAAAGTCACTTCTCTGGATGTCTTTTTGAAGTCTGAAGAAGAATAACTTTTCTCAAAATGTCACAGATAAAATACAGGGTACAGGTTTATTTCTTGGGGTGCAACATAAGCGACAGTACACACTTGTGTACATTTACACTACTGCTCAAACATTTGGACTCATCTGTTTTTTCTTTATTTTCATGACTGTTTCCATTGTAGATTCTCACTGAAGGCATCAAAACTATGAATAATCACAGATGGAATTATGGAGTTAAAAAAAAAGGGTGATATAACTCAAAGCACATTCTTAGATTTTAGATTCTTCAGAATAGACACATTTTGTTTTTCTTACTGCTTTGCACATTCTCAGCTTTCTCTGGATGAGCTTTGTGAGGTAATCACCTGACATGTTTTCCAAAAGTCTTGAAGTAGTTCCAGTGATGCTGAACACTGGTTGGCCATCTGTGCTCCATATCATGTCACTGAAATTAGAAGGTGATCCCAAACTTTTGAGTGGTAGTGTATATGTGTACTGTACAGGCCACAAAAATGAAAGAAAAAATGGCTCTTTAACACATAAAATTGTCTTCAATTTTTCCTGGATCAGCTTTGCTCTCTTTCTTCATGGGACTCAGACGGTGCTCTGCAACAAACTGCTGGTAATGATCCTCCTTCTCCTTTCACGATACTTTGACCTCTGATAAACAGGTCTGAGGAGACAGAGAACTACAGCAGAGTTTGTTTCTTGTCTTGTGCTGTCTCTGATCTAATAGGTTTAAAGGAACTTTAAAACCTTTTTACAGGTTGAATAACTGTTGCTTTGAAGGAAGTGGCACTCCTACGTTTGGTAAATACTTGGGTGAGTTTTATGTTCTTTCATGCCAGTAGGTACGTCCTCTTCCTTTAAAGAAAGATGACTGTTTACTTGCCCCAATAAACCTGATGTGGGTGCAGCGGTTCTGTATTTGTCTTACTTTATTTTAGTTCAACAGTTAAAGTAATCTGAGACCCAAAGGGAACTCCAACACTGCCAATCCTCACAGCACTATAAATGAATCAAATGTGCACTGGTTACATTTTCTTTTTCCTTTCCTTTCCTTTCCTTTCCTTTCCTTTCCTTTCCTTTCCTTTCCTTTCCTTTCCTTTCCTTTCCTTTTTTTGTTTACAGTTTCAGTCTGTACAGGCATGACTGCACCATTTACATTTGCCTTTTAAAAATTCCTTTCTTTTGCATCACTTTTCTACTTATATTTTACATGTTTGGCATTCAATGGACAGCAAAGAAAAATGTAATTGTACTGGGAAACATCTTTCCTTATTTATATGACAAACATTTTGAATCTTGAATCAAATATCCCATAGTTTTCGCATAATCCTGCCGACAGACAAACAAATTGTAATGAAAACATACATTGTTGTCTGATTAAATTTGGGAACTCACAATCATGCAAATCATAGTCTAGACCCTGAAGCAGCAGGAGTCTTAAACTCCTGTGTCGATAAATTAAGGAACTGCTGAACCCAGTATTTCATAGAATCCTAACCCTACTTTACAGAACAGAGTTTTGTGAATTCTATTCTATGAATTGAAATGTCGATTCTATCGTATTCCATTATATGAGTCTTTTTACTGTAATTGCAGGCTTAGTTATAATTTTTTTACTCACTTGAAATTGATAACAGACTTCATTACATTTTCATGTATGTTTGAATTACATTGATAGACTCACATTGATTTCATAGCAAAGATTAAGGAATGGTTAAAAAATGTAGAAAAAATAAAAATAAAAACAAGAATGTTCCAATTTCTAATGCGTGTAAAGTTGGAGGTAAGATCAGATGGTTTATTTTTGCTTTGTTTTTGTTTTTTTTGAGTTAATGACTGTACATATTGTGTGCCTATATTGTATTAGGGAAATACTTTTTATTGTAGTTACTGTATTAGGTGGATGGGAATTTGGTTTTCACATCGTTTGCTAATACTATCATTTATTTGCTGTTGCTTAAATTGTAAATGTATCTTACTTTATTGAAAAGCCCATCCAGAGATGGGAGTTGCATATTTGCTAAATGATAGATAGATAGATAGATAGATAGATAGATAGATAGATAGATAGATAGATAGATAGATAGATAGATAGATAGATGGGCCACACTGGATTAAACCACAGTAGTAATGAGGTTTCATCACATACCTGTAAACCAAATATGGTTTCACAGGTGAATTAACACTTTTGGAATTTTCTATGAAGTAGGCTACTGACCTATATTTGGAGTGTCAGTAGCCTCTAAAAATGAAAAATGGTTGACAACAATTATGATTATACTGACGTTTTAGGAGACAAATATTCAGTATAAATACTTCCTTTACAGAACTGGCGATTGGTAATTTATTATTTAATATTTTTGCTGGATGTTGTATTATGGATATTGATGCAGTGTGCTTCGGATATTCTATTCTTATTACAAAATATTAATCCTGAAAGGCACATTATTATTATTATTATTATTATTATTATTATTATTATTATTATTATTATTATTCTGATGACTGATCTGGGTGAGGATGCAGGGAAAGGGGCGGGCCTGAGCGCACAGCCGGTGGTAGGTGCGGTAGGCTGTAGTGCGGCGTATGATGCGCGCAGGGAGACAACACTCGCAGCAGTTGACGGACCAAAGACACCGAAATGCACGCAAAATGCTGCGTGTTCGAGCTGTGACAAGCCACTGCATGTGAAGATACTTAAGAAACTGCTCCCGATAACGCTCCCACGTCCACAGTGAACGCAGGCAGTGTTTTGCCGCAGAAACCATCCAGCAGAGCTCTTGCTGATGCGCTTTAGCTGTGCATGAATCCCTGCGTTTGGCTTTGCAGGTCCAAGACAAAACCGGGCGGTGTTGACGACTGTGCGCGGCGGATACTGTTTGTGAGAGCACCTCATCCGCGTCTCCGCACACCTTGGCACCTCCTTCAGGATGGCGTTAACGATCTGCACGAGATTTACCGACGAATATCAGCTGTTCGAGGAGCTGGGGAAGTAAGGAAGCATGTTTTTATCATCTGGCATCATCCCCGTACGAAATGTCAGCCTGTTATGTAATAGGCCGCCTTGGCTTAGGGACGCGGACTCCCAGCCCTGTGTGTGTTTGGTGTTTTACCGTGCGTGCCCGTGCGCGCTGCTGATACTGTATGAAAGCTGATGGAGGGGTGAAAAATACACTATCATCTATCATTCATCCATCTGCAACCGCATCCTGTGTTTTTGTTCTATCCCACATATGAAACCCGCTTACGTTTTGTGCTTACGAAAGAAGATGTCGAATGGAGCGTGTCGTCATTTGGCTCCATCCTGTGCCACTGGTTTTGCATTTCGACCTTTAAATTGTCACGGGAAAGAGAGAGAGAGAGAGAGAGAGGGAGAAAGAGAGACAGAGGGGGAGAAAGAGAGACAGAGAGAGAGAAAGAGAGAGAGAGAGAGGAGCTCCCATGTTGTAAAATGAACCGGGATGAAAGTCACCACAGTGCGTAAAATGGTGAGATTTGGAAACCCACCTCCACCTTAAATATCTCCCCTCCCCAAACTCTCCTCCTCTTCCCGCGTGACAGAAATACACTCTCGGTAATGCGACAGCAGAGCTTGGAGTTAGCGATGACACATTCCTCAGCCAAGCACCGAGCTGCGGTCAATTATCAGACAGGCAGGGGATTCCTCACCCCAGAGAGAGAGAGAGAGAGAGAGAGATGTCACTGCACCTGCAGATGCCTGTGAACTGGTGCCCATTAAGTTTGGGCACCAAACTTTTTCTGCAGGAGTTTACAGCCTGTTTTTGTGCTCCTTCCGCTGCTTGACCCTGCTGCACCCTGTGGTCAGTGTGCAAAGCCCCACATGTCTGCAACCTGAGTGGACTCAGTGTAACAGGGCAAGACAAAAATGAACCCCCACTTTCCCATAGTCTCCTTCTGAGGATTTTAACAAGAGAAACCAGGGTTTGAAGGAGGCTTAGAGTAAGAAAGAATGAATAGATTGTGTCAGTTCTCCCTGCTCAGCCTATATGGTGTTCATCTTACACCATCTACCATGAATAATGCAGCCACACTGCATTTAATTCACCTGATTCCATACTGTCTGCACAGTATTCCATACTGTATGCAGCACATTCACTACCACTCTAGACTTTGACCAATGCATCGGTGTATATTAAGTATTCAGTATATACAGTATATACAGTGTGTGTGTGTGTGTGTGTGTGTGTCTATCTATCTATCTATCTATCTATCTATCTATCTATCTATCTATCTATCTA
>JAPTYQ010000001.1:8513692-8527075 GCA_029814465.1 Ostorhinchus cyanosoma
TATCTATCTATCTATCTATCTATCTATCTATCTATCTATCTATCTATCTATCTATCTATCTATCTATCTATGATTACAGTTTTTAATCAGATTAATCACAGGGCTGCAGTGGATTAATTTTGATTAATCACTGTTAAATATCATTCATCTTTAACCAAGAAAGAAGGGACTATATCTGTACTTAACGTGTTTATTAAACTCCTTCAACAGTTTCAACCAAACAACTTGAAACAACTCTTCCATCTAGTTTTTTTTTGTCCTCATATTTCCAGGCCAAAGTGCTGTTTATCATCTTCTATCTTTATGGGTTGGTTCTGCTGCCTGTCACTACCAGACCAACTGCCCATTTGCACATGTGCGACACTAACTCTACTTGGACAAACTGCCCCAGATACGTAGCCAGAGACGTTCACAGTCATTCTGTGCTTCAGATGTATTAATTGTGTTCAAAATTTTTATCAGATTTTTCATAATGATGGATTAATCTGCGTTAACGCAATAATTTTCACAGTCGTATTATATATATCAAAATTAACTCTGAAATTCTGACCTAATTGAAAATATGTTTCATAATAATGGGCAAAGAGTCAGTAAAGGGATGCATTCAACACAAGAAAAATATTACATCTGACTAACAAAAAACCTCCCAAAAAACAAAACCAAGATGCTTCATGGAAATGAGAGAAAACTTCATCTTTTATGGGATTTATTATTTTTTTGCATAGCTACATAACCAGGTGGTGAATTGTAATTATTTAGATTATTGTGCAATTTATATTTCATTTAATCTATTCCATCACTACAAACACTGCACAAGACAAAGAAACTTTGTCAGCACAGATGGTTAGGAGGCTAACCTGTAAGCTTGTTCCAGCTTGCTTGCCAGGGCTCTCAAATACAGAAACAAAGAACATTTTATTGGGCTCAGCTGCATCCATTTCTATGTAGTGTGGGACTTAATATATGTCAGACAGTGCCATGCTGCACAACTATGCAGGATAATCAAGTAAAATTATTATGTAACATGGTATGCAATGATCACTTCCTTTTCCAAATCCCCTATAAATTAGACATAAGCTTTAGTGGCAAGCTGCTCGCTCAAGAGTATGTTAGATAACATGTGCATGGTACATATAAGTCAGAGAACATCAGTTATTTATCAAGTCGCCATGAGTTAAGTCCTCACCTGCTTTAAAGAATAAGCTAACTGTATAATGCTACCGTGGCTAGTCTTCAGGAATACAATATGCAATGATCAGGGATCAGTTAAGGTCTTGCTTCCTCAGTGCCTGGATCTAAATGCTTTTAACTGATTCTGATTTCCCTGATGCTAGTGGGAGCTAAACTAGATTTTACTGCAGAGAACAGATTCAGTTTGAAAGAAAAGGTATTCACAGGCAGAGACGGAGGCTGAATAGCGAAGCGGCCTACATGGCTGCAGAGCTGAGTGGAGATGAAGCTGCCTCCTCCATGGCTGCATTTAGAGATGAGAGATGCAGCTCTCTGCTCTTGTTCGCCCTCAAATATAGCTGACCTAGTTTTTTGATCTTCATACATGTGCCTGAAACACCAGGACACATGGCTGACACAGTGGTTGGCTAGTAGGCACGTTGTTGGAGTTAATTATCTCATACAATCATTTAGTTCTGAAATGTACAGTATGGTGTCCTGCAGGAGTCAAAGCATATGGTGGACTGAACACCTTTTTTCAGTGCCTAAACAAATCTTTCTTTGTGTGTTTTAGGGGTGCATTCTCTGTGGTCAGGAGGTGTGTGAAGATCTCCTCTGGACAAGAGTATGCTGCCAAAATCATCAACACGAAGAAGCTTTCTGCCAGAGGTAGGAACACACACCCAGACAGCAACAGGCAACACATGAGCAGAAACATACGCCCCAAGTGAATGATGTGTGAATGAGCTGTGAACATTGCTTTCCTGGATTTGGGGTTCTGAGAAAGTGTGTGTGTTTGTGGCAAAAAGTCAATGAGTGGAAGACAGAAGAGTACACAGGGACAGGGACTCATCTGGATTTCGGTTGATTAGGTTTCCTGTGTGTGTGTGTGTGTGTGTGTGTGTGTGCGTGCGTGCGTGCGTGCGTGCATAAAAAACAGTAAATACATCAAGTGAGAGCTGTCATTGTGCCTGTTAGCTGGCACTTTTTGCAATGCAAGGAGATGTTTTCCTCTTTGTGCTATTCAGATTTGTCCTTTGATTTCTATGTAAATGTTTGTGATATACAACCTTGTGAGTGTACTTGTGTGTCGGGCGTGTGCATGTGTTTCGTATTGATTCAGGGCTCTGGCTGGTCTTGTCGTCCCAGGGGCAGAGCTCTCGCGAAGCCGACCCAGTTCTTTCACATCCGTCACTGTAATTGTAGCTGCTGGCCCGGTTGCCTCAGGCTCGGAATACACACACATACATATACACACACATTATGACACACTAGGTCACACACACGCAAGTTCAAGCACATACATGACCTAGGACTGGCCACCAGCATATTTTTGATTACAAACCAGTGATGTGTTGCTCCTTTTCTGTTCCCCCTCCTCTACAACCCAGATAATGTTGTGCCATTGGTTGCTTCACTGCTATCATCTGGTATCAGATTCATACGTGATCACTGAATCATTTCACTAGAATTGGTTTGGCAATTGTGAACACGAAGCCAAGTTTTACCAGTAAGCATACTTTAATTTGATGATGTGAGTAACGACTTCTCCAGAATTTCATAAAGCTATACTTGCAGGCCCCCCCCTTTGCAGTGTTTTTTTATATAAACTTTTGGATCCATTTTTGCATCTGCCAGTTTCCCTCTAGCTTCCTCATACTCTGTTCTCGTCTTGTTTGCATCCTCTGTTCTTCACTGTT
The DNA here is from genome assembly GCA_029814465.1 of Ostorhinchus cyanosoma. Lineage (NCBI taxonomy): Eukaryota > Metazoa > Chordata > Actinopteri > Kurtiformes > Apogonidae > Ostorhinchus > Ostorhinchus cyanosoma. Next base: position 8,516,563 of record JAPTYQ010000001.1, read on the forward strand.
TTGCATTTCCCTTCTGCTCTCCTGTATATATGTATTCTTTGGGTGGTTTACGAGAAGCTGCTTTTTTTTCACTTCTTCTACCCACCCTCTCCTTCCTCACCTTTTCTCCAGAGCTAATACCTCACCATCTATTCCTGCCTCCGTTGCTCTATTTCTATCCTCTGCTCTCTTCTTTGCTCTATTTACACTGGCTTTCTTTCCTAACCCCTTCCTCATGCATCCTCTTTCCTTTCTGTCCTTCCTCTGCCTGTGTTGACCCTCCTGCCTGCTGGGTGCTGTCTTGGTAATAGATACCTTGGCAAACAGCTTGGTGTCTCACCGCTTGTATGCTGGGACAGATTTTCCAAAAATACTGCAAAGGGTTATCTCATCCCATATGCATTTGTATTTGTGGGTACACACACACACACACATTTGTGCCAAATACAGTAGCACTGTGAGGACTTGTTACTGATATCATGTATTCTCCAGCCCCTTAGCCCACCCATAATCTAAATTCAACCTCAGTAAAACCCAGTCTGAACCAGGCCCATATGAAGGACAGGACTGGCTAAAATGTCCTCAGTTTGTACCGTAGGCAAGGTCAGGTCCTCACTTCAGCAGTTGAAAATGAAAACTGGTTCTCACAAAGATTGCTACACAAGATCTCTAACACACATTTGCTCTTTCCTGTCTGTGTGTGCAGAGAGGAGGTTTACATACCGGGCATGCTGGCGTGTCAGATATGGTCTTACCCTCTTTCCGCGATAAGCCTTAGTATTGCAAGTCTGATTCCCTTCTCTGTGGTGGGATCATGACCTACCCCAACCACACTCCACTGCTGTGTGTGTGTTTGTGTGCCTCTGTGAGTACATGTGCGTGTGAGAGTATATATAATTTAAAGGGGTTTAGGGTGGGATTGGTGGCTGGAGTGCAGGCAGATCAAGGCACTGTGTGTGTTTGTGTTTTTGCATAGACACACATGTGGTGGGTCTGTAGGACCAGTCACAGTCCTGCAATCTGCAATCCTGATTATGCAGCATTTCATTAAAAGCAGCAGATGAGTCAGTGAATGAGAGTGAGAGGAGGCAGCAGAGAGCAAGAAGAAAAGAAAAGAATAGACACCAGAGGGAGAGAGAGAGAGAGGCAGATAATCATGAAGAGAAAGACAGGACTGCAAGTCAACACAGTCTGTACGTGTGCTTCTGTGCACACTGTATCCCTCACAGCAGCTCAATGTTTGTCCTCTCCTTTCATGCATGCGTCAGTGTCCTGTCACTATAACTCTGTCTGCTATCTTTTGTCACTTTTCATTTGCTTGTGATGTGGTGTGTGTACATGCGAACAAGTGTGTATGTGCTTTGGAGTGCCTGTAATCCCTGGCGTGGGTTCGTGCATGTGAGTGTCCTCGTTTGTACGTCTGTACCCATTGCCCAACTATGTGACCCTTTTGGCTTGTCTTAACAGTTAGATAGCTTTTCGTTGCTAAACCCTCTGCAAAAAAAGATATTTGGAATTTTAAAAGGGGACAGTTTGTCCCACTGTGTAAACATTGCATTGAATTGCGGGATACAGAGTGAGCTAATGAAGAAATGGGAGGATATCAAAACAATTCTTGATATGATTTGGGGGTATCAGGATTTATTACATGTGTTGATGCAACATTGATGGTATTTTCACTAATTCATATTATTATATTCATAATTCACCATATCAAGTTTACATTGTTGGTTTTGTTGATGCCAATCATCTCATCAAGTGTTTCTCCATCTGTGACCATTTTCTGTGCGAGTTGAGGTGTGTAGTTGTTATTTTTACTAATGTACAGATATTGTGGTGTACTGTCGCTCCTTGATTGCACAAAAGAAATATTTTTCCTCACTTCTGCTTTCCCTTTCATTTTCTATCCTCTGCTTTCTTGTGGTTCACCATGATGTCAGTTCCACAGTGTTTCTGTACCATTTGTAACTAAAAAATAAGGAAAGGAGAAAGAGCAAATGATATTGGGTGAGAGACAGACAATGGTAGGAAGGGAAGGAGATATCAGTAGGAAAAACTGGAATCACATGACTCACTGGGCACTTGAAAGCTAAAATTAAATGCTGATCTCACTGTCTGTGTCTCACTGTAGTGACAGAGGGTGCATTTATCCTTATTGCCTGTGATAACTATGTATCGGAAATATATAAACGTCTTGCAATCTAAGAAATGCTATTCATGTATTTCCGTGGAATTTATAATATTTTGCTTTAAGAAGTTGGCAATGATATTTATTATATTGCAACAAACATGGATATGATTATGGTTACTTTCATGTATCTATTGCAAACATTACAAACCTACATTTGTTTCCTTCTGAGACTGATCCCAGATCACCTTTGAACGTCATAATACTAATAACACACTCCAGTTGCTGTTCCAATAAATACAGTACTTGAAAATCATGCTAAATTGTTTATAGAGATAGAATCAGAGCTGTTTTGGTCTCTTCAATCTAGAAAACAGGAACATCAAAGATACATGTAGAACATACCAACCACCTCACAGCCAAGACTTTTATTAGTACAGCTGCTGTATGAAGTTTTCTCCTCTTAAATCTTTATTTATATTGTACGCCATGATCAAAACTACAGGATTTTGTATTCTAAAGACTGATTGTTAGATCTGGACTCATAGTATGACTAATAAAGGTAATGGACTCTGCAGACAGTGAGGGCCCTCTGTATTACAGGGAACTGCATCTCGGTCTGTTGTTTTTAATGACTGTAGCTCTTTTTCTTTCTGCCTTTTGTGTTGCATGTCCTTTTCATCCTCCTCTTTGTTTTTTTTTTTTAGTTTGATTTATCTAACAAATCTCTTGGCCTTTTTTTTGCTCCCACATCTTTTTTTTTCTTTTCCTGACTCTTTAAGAAAAGGTTCCTCTTACAATAAAACATATTTTAAACAGTAGATATATAATTTGGGAGTCTTAACTTCACAATTAAAGCTAAAGCTTAAAGATGTTGGCCTTTACTTACAAATAGAAAAAAAAATCCAAAGATGGCTGCTCAGCTTTCAAATATAGGCTTCACTCTAAACTATTATAAGCAAATAAAGAAACACTTTATGCAAGCATTGTAATATAGAAATTCTAGTTATATAATTACAGAAGTTAGCATCTTAAAACAATGAAGCAGTAAGTACAGTTTACTGTTACTTGATTATGTAAGCGCTTGCCTAAGTCAGCACGATCAGTGAGTATACGACAAAATGTGACAAAGGCAGCTGTGTGGGAAAGATCCCACTGATGCAGAAAAAGGCCTGTGGTTTGTACAAACTTCTTGTGCAGGTATGTTACTAAACATATCGGCCTTCCTTTCCTCCAGCTTGTTGCTATGCCAGTTCTTGCGGTTACCACGGAGCTCTGTAGTTAATGATTCCTGACAATAGCTGCGCTTATATTGGTGGTTTGTGGCTTAACAGCAGAAATGATCATCTCAAATAGTTGCACAGTATTTTCATTGCTTGGTGGCTGTTGGTGCTTTTCAGCTGAACCACATATGGATTCGATACTGTATGTATCTGTGTGTGTCTACATTACACAGGATAAGATAAAGCCAGACATTACCATAAATTATGAGACTCTCAATAATACTCTGGGGGCACTTTTATCTCTGACACCAGCCACCTTTTGTTTCTCATCTGAAGAGAAAGCAAGGGAGTTATCAGTGTCATAATTCTTCCTCTATTGGGAGCCAGTAGAGGGTGACGGTGTCTCAGAGCCCTGGGTTTTTTCATTAGACTCCAGTTCTGCAGGGGGTTGAATAGAACTGTATGGAGGAGGACTACTTAGCTGCTGGTCATAGAGGATGTTACATTCACCCCACTACATCATTTTAATTAAAACTCTTAATTAAATTGGAGTGGAGCTATTTAAGCACCCTGTTTTCTGTATATTGTTACATCCCTGGTAAACCCTGCACAGGGTTATGGGGCCAGGTTTTCTTTGTATATGCTCATGTTTACATTTATTTCCATTACAGATTTATTCATTGATCGCTTTAACAAATGAACTGAATAGTGACCATCGCAGGTCGTACCCAAACAGTAGCCTCGTTTTTGCTAGTGTAGATAGTGAACAATCTGTTGTAAGGAAATAGTACAGTTTAACAGTCTGGTGTTAGATTTTTTTGGCCTCTTATATTCATGGTTTAATCCTTATTGACCAAGTAATGAAACTACTAGTTACTGGGTGACAGATGAAATATATGTTGCTTGTTTTTTCATGTTTGAGGTACAAAATGCATCTATTAACAACCACAGATTATGCATTTAATGGTATTGTAGCAGAGTAGGTGAATTCCAGCTCTGTGATATATAAAGGGATATCAAGACATTATTTGGGGTGCTTGTTTAAAGGTTAAATAGTTAAGTTAGTCTTTTGTTAGTTATGTTAGGTGTGTTATTTTAGTTCAGCTCCATCTGATCGCAAGTGAGCTGGACCTGCAAAAAAAGTTACATTAGATTATGAAAACATTTACATTTATAAACTATCCTTTCACAAAAAATGTGAGTAGTATATCGTATAATTACTTGGCCCCAAATTTCTAGAGTAAAATCCATCCCTTTGGCCAGACTGGAACCTGTAGCAGGCTGGTTTTGGCCCGCGGGCTGTATGTTTGACACTCCTGTTCTGGAGTATGTCTATGCATAATCTAAGTCATTGTTATTGAAAACATGCATGTGTGTGACAGAGAGAGTTTGTATCAAATATAAATGGCCTAGAATCCTGAAATGATATGTCCACCATAACCTGGTGAATCTGAGTGAATGTACAAAGCAGAGATCAGATGTTTCAAGTGCACTCTGATCAGTAAAAAGCACTAATGATGCAGGTTTTTCAGTTTGCTTCTCTGTGTGTGTATTTGACTAACTTTTTCTGTTAGGCTTGTTTTATCTGCAGTTTTTCTCCCTGTCTTTTGTTTTTGCCTCTTGCTTTCGAATATCTATGTCTATCTCTAAATCTGGTAGTGGTATACTTACAGGAAGTCAAAATACACACTCTTCCACACAGAGCACTACACTCTGCTGCAGTGCGGTTGCAGACGCGACACATCAGAAACTGTCTGAAAAAAAAAAACGCGTAGAATTGAAGACAGAGGGAAGTAGAGATAGTGGATTGTCTGGGTCATTTTCAGATATGTTTCATTTGTTCAGTGATAGTGGTGATGTGTTGCGTAAAGGCAGATTTAGCAGCAACTCTGCACTATTTAACTTCAAAGTGTAAGTATAAAGTCTGTAAGCAAAGAGAGTCTGATGGAAAATAAAGAACATCTGCAGACAGATCGTAAAGCAGGTATTACTGCACTAAAATCCTCATCCTTGACTTTCGTGTTACACACAGATGGGTTCCAGCAGGACACACATGATAATTTACATTTAAAGAGTTACTAGTGTGGGGAACTAAGGGTTCTGGATGTGATAGTTTTTATGTTGGGAGAGCTGATGTTTGGGAAAAGATGTTCGTCTATATTTTATAAGTACTGACATAAAAATTGTTTGGTAAATCATTCTTTAAAATTTAAACAACAATTAATATATTAATACTGATGTCTGAGGACTGATGTTATTAAATGCGTAGTTCCTGTTTTTAACTCCATTTCCCGTTATGCAGCGTCGTACTGTGCTTCCCATCAACCGTCTATGGCATCGCAATGTGATTATGACGCTATTATATTCCAAAATGACTAACATCTCCAAAATGTTGGTGTTATCAACTTGCCGTTTTTGCTAGTCTCTTCCTTGACCAAAAATACATACGTTTGGCAAACTACAGCAGTCAGCTCTTTCTGGATTTTGTGTAATGCCTGAAACACACACACAGAGTCCACTTCCCTTTTATAATGTAATTGAGGAAGTGCAGTTAGTTCCTCTTGTATTCAGCAATAATGTTTTGTGATTCCTGGAAATCACCATTATATTTCATCATCTAGGACCATGGAAAATTACCTTATTTAACATAAAAGACTGAATTTGGTATATGCTCTAAATAAGTGGCGTCAGTGCAATTTTCTACAGAATATATGTAATCGAATCATCAAACTGACAACAACTAACAACTAACATCAGGCCTGCAATCTGGTCATCAACATAGACATAAATGGCAGTTGGATCATGAACCGAAATATGGCAAAAATTATGAAAAAATAATCTGGGCACAGTGGAGGCTGTATGATGCCAAGAAGTAGCTTATATCCAACCAGATCATTTATGATGTGACAGATGTAGGAGGTCAATGTACGGGAGACAGCAAAGCAGCCGACTGAAAAACAGGTCATCTTCAGTCGTGTCTGTGTTCATTTCATACAATTTCTTACATTTACAAATTAGACACAAATGAAAAATGTGCCAATCGTTCTGAAATATTCAGAATGTATCCTTTTGCATGTTCTCTTTCTGAACTGACAACGGACTGCTGCTAAAACACCAGATACCTCTCGTGGCTTCTGCAACAGCTGATAACAACTGAAAAGAAAGTGTTCGCTTTGTCACAAATCAACTGTGACTCAAAGCTGCAAGAAGTGAAATGAAGGGGAAAAATTACAGGAATTCTTCTGCATTTCTTAGTTCAAAGTAAAAGACTAAATATGAAAATGGATGATCTGACACTGATTCACACAACAGTAGAAACGGGCAGTCACTTTACTGAGCTTCTGCTTCAAACCACAGAGTAAAGTGGGGAAGTCTCAGCAGATGGAGTCTAACAGCGACTGGTACGAAAAACACCCATGAGTCACCAATTACAATATGCTGAAAGGGTGTTTTCTACCTTAACGTCTGGTTTTAGGCATGTCTTAGTTCTGAGTTCAAGGCCCAGGTCATGGTGTGAATACTGCCTTGTTCTCTGTCCTCTGTCTGCAGGTAATGTTTTTTAATAAATATTTTTTTTATCCATTTATTTGCACATTATAAACAGCAAGAGAAAAAATTCAAAAACTATTTTCAAACAAGTAACATCATTGTGCAAGAGAGGATGGAAGCCAAAAAAGGCTTATGTGGATACCTCCCCTGAAATAAGGAATACACATGAAGAAGAAAAAGAAAAGAATTTAAAATACCATATAACATTAAGTAAATAACAATAGAAATACAAATCAAATTATAAATCATCAAATACAAATCAAATGATACACAGCCTTACATTTAAAAAAATAAAAAAAATTAGAGTCCTTTTCAGATGCTTTTTAAATAATAATAAAGAAGATGTTGATTGAAGTTCAGGTCGTAGATTATTCCAAAGATGTGGTCCACGATGTTTTAGAGAATACTGACTGATAGAAGTTCAGCAGTAGAAAAATAAAATTTACCGGAATATTGTGTAGGATACTTTTGAATAACAGAAGACAACATAAAGAAGTTCTGGAAAACTTTGGGAAGGACATGAGTTAAATGAACATATTTGTACATGAAGACACAAGCCTGGAAAACATTCACATCAAGAACTGAGAAGAGTTTGAATTTTTGGAAAAGAAGAGCAGATGAGTCCAGTTTCTTAGAAAAGCGATCATTCTTAAAAATGTCTTTTGAATTAGGAAAATCTTATTTTGATAAGTGGGACAGGTTGCACCTAAACATTATTGTAATAAATAATGTAAGGATAAATTAAGCAATAATAATAATTAATAAAAAAAAAAAAATCAAGAAACAGGACTCTGCTCAAAATGCCAGTTGAGCTCAAAATTAAACCAAAAACCTATTTTGCCTAAACTACCGAAACTACTGCCTCTGTCTCCTTTAGGATGTTTGGAATATTAACCAGGCTGTACAGTATGTGCATTTACACTATAGACGCACTAACTCCATCCTCTGTCCTAGTTTGACTGTGCTGGACAATGAGCCTGTTTACATGCAAGCCAATGCTCCGATCATTATCTGATTTCTTGAGTTATCAGCTTATTCAAGTGATCATGTAAACAGGATAATCTGATATGCTTTATCAAGTAATGGCAGTTATCTGATTATGAGAAACTGGATTCACACACCTGGATTTCTCTCCAATACTCTGTCTTCCTGCATGTATACAGAATAATCACATTTATTTGGTTCTTTTACATCTGCACATGTGTAAACACAATTCAAATCCTAGAAAACAGAAGTGATTAGTCAAATGTGAGAGGAAGAAAACAGGAAGTTTAAGTCTGCCATCACTGCGTTTGTACGTACTCCAATAGAAAATACAAAAATGGACCGGAGCGTCTAAACCAGGATTTTGGATTATCACATTTCTTAAGTGCATGTAAACACATCAGATCTGTTTATTACAATTATGTGATTACTTCCACTTTTTGATGGTCCTGTGAACGGGCTGATGGGCTGAAACATGACATTAATGGTAAATAAGATCTGAACTGGAAATGCATTCAGACCCAGATTCTTCAATCTTCTATATAAAGCCAGCTCTAATCTCTCTTCTCATGAACTTGAACAGTAGATGTTTTGTTACGTAGCACATCCTTCTGTTCCTGTTTCTCAGTTTTCAGTTTCTTCATACACCTATTTAAGGAAATTCCCTGTTAAAGGGAAATATGGAATTTATATTTAGTGATGCTGACTGTTGATGGTTATGGTTTTAAGTAGAGTGGGAAAAAAAGATCTTGTGTTTAGAAAAAGTAGTGCTCTTCTGTTTTTTTTGTATTGTTTTTTAAATTAATTTATATATGAAAATGTCATTTCTGTATGGTATGGAGACTCAAACCTGTACATAGACAGACATTAGGACAGGGAGCTTAGATTAAGCCACAAAGATTCAGGCGGTTCTGAACGATAACAGCTGACTTGGGTAGCTTCACATTCGCCTTCACAATTACATTAACTGGCATTATGTAGAAACGCTGCTGTCAGTTTTAACCTCGCAAGCAGAAAGTGTCTCACTAGTGTCTGTGGCAGAAGCGCTCTAGCATGCACACACATTTGCATTCACACACACTACTACAGTTAAGGGTTGTAAAGCGTTTCGTCAACCAGCTACAGCTCATTGTTCAGTCTGAGACTTTTTGAGAGTCAGGCAGATTTTAGCATCAGCGACAGCACAAGTCTGCACAGGGGAATGAATATAATGGGATGTTTAGTCCATTAGAGAAGACACCCAAAGCAAAAGCACATGAACAGTGGGAGACTGTACAAATACACTTTAGTGCTGAAACAGCCTCCCTGAACCAGACATTCACAGGTACTGGCTGTTGGATAGTATTGACTCCTGTAGCAACCTAAGTAAAGTTTTACAAAGAAAATCAAGGTGACAAATTGGTATATTTGTAGTTTTTATTCTTCATCCAGTGAGTTTCAAAACAGTTTTGCTACATCTGAAACATTCTTTCAAGTACAAACTACAGCTGCAAAGACAAACAAAAAATATATAAATAGATTAGATGAGGACCAGTCTAAATGAAAGAATCTAGACTCTTATTTAACTTGGCAGTTATTTTGATGCAGTGCTTGTAGTATCTCAGAACTTATATATCACAATGCAAAAATCTCAAAATTTCCTTTTCTTCTCCCTTTCTCTTTGCCCAAATCTATTATTGTCATTCTGATATAAATCCGGCGTCCATGGCCTTCCAGAACACACTACCTGATTTTCTTGAGTTCTGTAGAGTTTTATAGTTGCGTGTGAACTCTCAGTGTCAGCCATTTGCATGCAAGGCTGGTTCCACTGCAGAGGAGAGAAGAAGCCTCACACTCTGATTGGTGCAGGAGTTGCTAGACAACAGATGTCCAGCCGGCTGGGAGGTGGACTACCTGTGGAGGAGGGAGAGAGAGCAGAGAGAAGGGAAGAGAGCGAAAGAACAGCGGGGGTGGAAATTATGGAGTGAAGAAGTGAGGTAGACATATGACAAACATATAGCAGACTGTAAGTTTGACAAATCCAAGCCAAAGTCGACACAATTCTACCTAATATTGTACGCAAACGTGACCTTGTTTTTCTTTTTCTGAACTCAATCACTGACAGTTAAATTATACCAACTAATAATGCAGATCTTGATGCGATTCATTTCACTTGTACTTTTGACCTACTGTACTGACTTTTCCCTTTATGTGACAAACATTCTAATGTATCCTCAGCATTAAAACCCTCTGTGACTAGATCTCTGTTATAGACTGATTGCATATGAATAAAGTTTATAGACACGAATACAGACGCAAGTGAAATATTATGTTTTTGAATTATGTGTTAGTCCACCCGATAACCCTGAGAGAATTTCTTCAGATTTGACAAAAACTCAAACTTCAAGGGTGAACCATAAACAGTGTATTATACTGCATATGGGCTTTAGTGTATGATGTGCTGTGATCTCCTGTAGTCAACAAAAGGGCAGAATCTGTGGCTCTGCAGATCCACTCTAAACATGAACATAGCACTCACATCCATGTTCCAGCCTGGAAACACGTTCTTTCTGCTCTTACGTTTACACCTTTTGGAGTGAGCCTCCAGTGGACACTCCAGGAACTGTGCATTCTGGGACAGCATTTGCTTCATCTTCCAGTCAGTTTGGAA
>JAPTYQ010000001.1:8540887-8550892 GCA_029814465.1 Ostorhinchus cyanosoma
CACACACACACACACACACACACACACACACACACACACACACACACACACACACACACACACACAAACACAGATGCAGGCTGCTGATGTTATAATCTAGTGTAATCTGGCTGAGTGATTAGAAGGACTGAGCTTGTCATCAGGATCGATTCAACAAAAGCTGAGACATCTGATTATCAAAGCAAGCCACTGGTGAGGGCTGATGAGAGAGAAGACAGAGAGAAATAGTAGATAAAGGCCATGAAGAAGGATAGGTAAGGGAATTAAAAAGCCTAGACAGACAGACAGACAGACAGACACTCATATTCTCTTCCCTCAAACCTTCAGAAAACACACACCACATTTCTTTACCTTCGTCTTGTGTCATCTTAATCTCTTTTGTTGACCTTTTTTTGCTCTAGGAACCACAGACAACTGTGATCCACAACCCTGTGGATGGAAACAAGGTATTACAGCGTCTCCCCCAATAACTATACAGCCCACTATTCTATTTTAATCATATATGTTGTTCTGAACTCATGTATTAAATGTGTATGTGTTCATTGCTAAGGAGTCCATTGAGAGTGCCAACACCACCATAGAGGATGAAGATGTCAAAGGTAGGATATAATCAGTTCTTACCTACAGTAGGTTGATTTAAATCTGTCCTCAGTTTTTTCCCTTTAGACTGATGACTTTATTTTGACTGTATTTTTTCTCCATTAATTCTATTTAGCAACACAGTTAAAATGCAAAACAAATGAATTACTGCAACCCCCTACTGCTTTCATCTCCTCCGGCAAAATGCAGCCCACCCTGTTCCTGTTCTACCCCTCATCCTCATGTTCCTCACATTTATGATGCTGATGCTGAAATTAGCTACACTGTTAACACAAATTGCATATGGTTTTTGTGGTTTTAGCATTAGTTAGCCATTTTGTCCATACTTTTGAACAGCTTTTTGTCTTTTTCCCCCTTTCTTCTATTTAGCTGAGAATGTGATTTTTCCCTGATCCCTGTTCCGCCCTTTTTGATATATATATATATATATCTATATATATGACCTACAAACATTGATCTCTGCTATATCCCCCACTCAACACGCATGCTTGGCATACACCCACCCATCCATCCATGCGACTTCTGACAGCCCTTCGTCTGGGCAGCTTAGTGAGTGGTCTCTTGAGCTCTAAGAGCCGTTCCTCACAGATGTCTGATTCGAGACAGACTCCCACCTCCTCACTTCAGAGTAAGTCCCAACACAGTAGTTGAGATGCCCCATTTTGTTCAGTCATTACTGAAAGACCGTCTTGTTTTATTGTCAAGTGCCTCAAACTGTGTAATTCTACTGTTCAAAGTATTTCCATGGTTCAAATAACCTCTTGTGTTAATGGCCCTTGTCCTTCATTGACCACCTCTTTCCCAGTGATGTGAAACCTCTGTTTTTGACCCTTATATGTTCTGCTTGTTACATTTAGTTTATTCCTCTGTTTGCATTTATGCCTGATTTTGGATCTTGTAGAAACAGATGCTCTCCTCACTTGTCCCTTTGCCTTCTGTTCCGCTTTATCCAAGCATTGACCCACATGACACTCATGCAGAAGTACAGCATTGTAAACTTGTGATTATGAGGGCAATGGAAATGAAAAAGTGTATATTTTTATATATTTTTATTTTTTACCATGTGTTTCTATTGCACAAATTAAGTAATTTTTTTAATATCCCCCAGCCTGCACCAATAACAATAAAGGTAACTGTCCATATTACTTAGTTAAAACTGCTTTTGTAGAAAATACCGAATGTGCATTTGAGCATTGGTTTGTCTTTGTTCATTATGATCTTTGTTGGGTGAAAGGAACGTGTCATCCTGCATTTCTTTGCCTGATATCACCATTAGTCATGGAAGGCTTTCTGTTCTTACTTGGGCATAAAATATCAAATATTTTGTGAAATAATTTGAGTGCCTTCCATTTCTAATAACTATAAAATATTGCTAAATCATAGACTAGAACCCATTTTTAGCTGATTTGTTGTCAGATTTTTGTTTTCTGCATTGAGACCTACATTTGCCTGAAAGTCAGTAACAACTTTAACAGTTTTTTCATCTGTTTGTGTAGCTTTTCATGTCTTATGGTCTTGTTTTGTAGCCCGCAAACAGGAAATTATCAAAGTCACTGAACAGTTGATTGAGTCTATTAACAATGGGGACTTTGAGGCCTATGCGTAAGTTCCTTTCATTCTACGTTTGAACACTGATGTTTCATTGATCATACAGATTTGCTTACTTTGCTGATTTTGCTTTTTTGGTTAAACAGGAAGATTTGTGATCCTGGTCTAACTTCCTTTGAGCCAGAGGCTCTTGGAAACCTGGTAGAAGGACACGACTTCCACCGCTTTTATTTTGAGAATGGTGAGTTCACAAAGATTAGCTGGAACTTTGTAGAAAAAGTTATTTCATCAGCAAAATACTTCCTCAGCTGCAGTTGTTCAAATATGGGCATGTTTTACAAAACACGGTTTAATTTTTAGTTACAGGGACATTTTCAGTAAAGGTGGAAGTGGTTAAACAATTAGCTAGAGTTATATCCAAAAACACAAGTGTGAGGGTGTTGTGTAATTGTGCAGTTGCATAAATACAGAAGTTTGGTCATTTTGTTATTGAATGACTTCATCCAAGAAAATCTGGAGAGCTTGATTTGACTTGACTCACTGGAAAAAATATTTTTTAACTTTATTGCCAAATAGAGAAAGGAATATTGGCCATAACATCAAAAATCTACATTGAGTAGATACTTTGAATGTTGTGTTAGGGACACCATCAAATTAAATATTCTTGAAGGGTTACGAAAGTACAGTTGATTAAAATACTTGTCAACTACTTCTTCAATGCCAAATCGATATCCATTTTTTATCAGTTTACAGTTTGTGTTTGCATGTACACTGCAAGGGTAGGACTGTGATTATGGGCTAACCTTGGAGCAAAAAAACCACTAATGAATAATGACTGCTATAAATGGAAGAACGTCCTCAGTCTGGATTAAAATAGATCAGATCAACCAGATATGTCCCAGAAACCTCAATCACTTGGCAGGCATGTGCTTGTCCACTATCCAGCATAAACATATGGAGACTTTTAGTTGCTCTTGTTTTCATATTACTTAGTATTTCCTGTAAAGTATTTCCCACTTATACGACAGTGGCACTTACTCCCTGTATACAATCCTGCTGTCTGCCTTCCAGCCCTTTCCAAAGGGAATAAGCCAGTGCACACCATCCTTTTGAACCCACACGTGCACCTTATTGGGGAAAATGCAGCGTGCATTGCCTATATCCGACTGACTCAGTACATGGATGGCAGTGGCATGCCCCGCACCATGCAGTCTGAGGAGACCCGTGTGTGGCACCGCCGAGAAGGCAAATGGCAGAACATCCACTTCCATCGCTCTGGTTCACCCAGCATCCCTTCCCAGTAAGAAACAGTGAGAAATACACACTTAATACACAGATTGATTTAGATGAGGCTTAACCTCAGATTTAGAACATTGTTTGACCTTTAGAGGCTTACATTTGCACTTTGCAGCAGTGATGCATGTACTGGATTATTAGAAAAGTGCAAGATGACAGTGTTAAGTTTCGTGTAATGAGCATGATGACCATTTCTATCTGTGATGCTGGTTATGGTCTGATGTAACAGACTTTACCTAAAATGCTTCTTTATAGCCTTGTATTGCATTAGTCTTTCAATTAGAACTTCCAAGAAGGAATTGCAATGATGAGGAACTTTGACTTGCTGTCATAGCAGAAGAAAATACTATTGATTTGCTCTGCTCAGACACATACACAGCTGTTTGCACTTTCTCTAGATAAACACACTTAGGATATGAATAACATGTGGTGAAGTTATGCTCAGTTTACCACAGTTTTGCAATAGAAATATATACAGATGCAGTCAATTGCAGCCTGTAAACATGGTTCCTAAAATATCATTTATATACGTATAATCATGAACTTTTAAATAGAATTTTATATATATATATTTTTTATGTATTTATTTTTTAACATGTCAGTATCTACTTGATAGACATTTTTATGGAGCTAAGGACATTTCCAGCGCCCTTAATGAAATTCACATTTGTCTCTCTCTCTTTTGACAGTTAATGAAATATCAACACGAGGTCAAAAAAAAGATAACATCAGCAATCTGTGAGTAGGACAGTCAACTAGCCAATCAATGACTGTTCTCTGACCTCTGACCCCTCTGTAAGGACATGGCATCGCACAGGACACAAGTATTAATACATTTTACTGTTATGGCATTTTATCAATGGACTTCATTCGAAACCACCGCTGGGTGGCTGCACACTGTATTTGGACATTATGAAACAAGCATATTGACATTTCTTTTGTTTGTTTTTTAAGATGTTTTGGTATGCATTTTAAATCTAAAATAGAGATGTTTAAAATCTATTACTGTAACCTCTCCCAAAAATTAGTTCTGTATTTTTATGTGTATTTATGTGTGTGCAATACAAAAACATTTGGAAGATCAGAATGTTAAAATTGAGCTTGCTTTAGTTCTGGTGATGTATATACATTGTGATTGTTGATAAAAACAAAAACAGACATTGAAATAGCTATTCTTGCCATAAGACAAATTAAGACTTTACGTAAAATCCAGTTTATGAGCTACATTTATGTTTGCTATGAGCTAAGTCATACTGTTTGAATTGTCCGATTTAAATCTATAATACTAATTTAAATGTAAAGAAAAGCAGAGCAGCTTACACTTTGCATTGAGATATGTTTGCCTTTATATCAGTGAAATATGAATTAAGAGAATGTAGCATAATGTAACATATGAAAATTCAAGACTATTGTGTAGTGCATGGGGGGGTATTGTGAGTAAGATCATATGAAACTATAATATCTTCTGTTCTGTTTGTGAATCACTGACTAGTTTGTTTGCATTTGTTAATGTTGTGCATCAGTCCTGTCCCAAATGTTTTTAATGTCCTCCAGTATCATGGAACTGTTGTAAAAACAATAACACAGTTACAGTTAGCATCCAGCATAAATATCAAAACCTCATATCAAAAAGGAGGAGACATAAACTCCTGGCTGATGAAGCACCCCTTACATTTTGTATAAAAATTTGAGGAAAACAAGCGCATTTTTTCATAATGTTTGTACTTGTATTGTATGACTGTATGTAGGCTTTCTGTTGTCATTTTATTCTCGTCATTTCCAGTGTGTTACTTTGCCGGTTATACAGAGAGGGTGGAGATGATGAAGATGGAGCAAAGGCAGAACGCTCTCTACGTTCAGTCAGGATAACTGTTAACCTGAGAATAAGTCAGGGAGTCATCGAAGTCAAAGTTTTGGACTGAAGTGAGTTGGAGTTGGACAAGATGAAGATAACAGGGCAGTGACGGCAACCAAGAGTCAAACGAGAGCTGAAGCATAAGAACTGATGGGATGTCTTCCTTGACGACGAGTGGTGTCTTTACCGCTGCAGGACAATGCCCACATCTTTGTCATCCTTCCTGTTTGCTCTTTTCAACTGGTTTGTCTCTTCTTTTTTAAGGGGAAAATATGCTAAACATTTCTTTTGATGAAACATATGATGTCAATGCAATGCACCACTCCTTATATGGTGTGTACGTACCTGTTGCCAGCACGGCAATAGATGGCTTAACATGTTTAAGAAATAAATAAATCAGCTCAAAGGTGTCATAATAAATGAGGAATGAGCTGTCATCTCTGCTCCACTACAGTACATTCTGTTAATATAGAGGCATGGTATATCTGTACAAAAAAAAAATGAATAAGAGCTGTGATGCAAATGTAACTTTTGATTTCATAATTCTGAATCATCACAACTAAGAGTGGATTGTGGAAGTTTTTGAACAAATATTTGCAGTTGCAATTATGGTTAATAAACATATTTTAGAGAACTTACTTTATATATAAGAATCTAGCTTAATCACTGCTTCGAATCTCAAATGATTGTTTTATCTTTAACTATTTTGTGACCTAACAGGGACATCTTGTGGATATCAGTAGGGCCTGCAAGATGAACTGTACAGCATATAAATTGGTAAAGACAGTAACAGTGACTCACCATAAACATCAAAAACTGCTGTACAATTTGAGAAAATACCTCAGAGAGCAACATGCAGGATCTAGAGTCTGCCACTTCTGAGCTAGCAAAGCCAAGGGGATATTTTAAGTAGGAAATTCTTTGTTACTATCTGCCTGTCTTCAATTAGCAAAAAATCTAGAAAACACAATGGAGGCCTTTCTAATTACAAGGCCTTGTCTACAGTGTGGTGACGCCTCAGTCGAATATATTTATTACACTGGAATCTTGTTTGAGAGAAATCTCTTGATGGGTAACAGGGTGAATGGTAACAGTTACAACTATAGATATGTGAGTATTGTTTTACGAGACAATGTTTTAGGACAAAAATGTGAATAATACTCTTATTAAATATTTTTAAATTCCTCAATACATCTGTAGTGTGTGTAGTTTATTGATGTTATACTCATGTCCGTGGCTTGTGTAATGTGTATGCAATTGCGCACAGTGAACAAGTGCTGTTGTGTCAAATGTAATGAAAACAGAAACAAAACGACGTCACATGAGGAACAACATTATATTTGAAGATTTTTATTCTCTATCAGCCATAGACACACTGCAGCCATTTTGTTTTTGTATTTTTGAATTTTGATACAGTAATTCATGCCCTTATAGATATTTATATATGCATTGTATATGTATATAACTGTCATAATCACAGAAAAGGGATGCTGATTCATCAAAATAAAAGCATACCTGTCACAGTGAACTAGTTTGCATTGTACATTTCTCTAAATCACAAAGTAAACAGTGATAGTGAATTAAATACATCACATGTTATCGATACATACAGTAGCTTTGTTCAGAGCTGTGAATAATGGTAAATTTAGGCTCTCAACCTGCTTCTAGTGTTTGGTTTATTACCATCTTGTATTTATTTATCAATTGTCTCACCAAAATGAGAGATTCTGTGTGACTAAACTTTTACTGTACCTCATATCCTGTGCACAAAAAGCATGGAGGTTTTCCCTCCTGACATTCAGGAGTGCGAATGCGGATTGTGGAAAATAAATGTCTTCTTTGTTTTTTCTTTTCTTTTTTTTTTTTTTTAACTTTGCTGACAGAAATTGGTACATACACTTTCACTCACTCACTCACTCACTCACTCACTCACTCACTCACTCACTCACTCACTCACTCACTCACTCACTCACTCACACAACACCTGATCAGATAATTCCAGTGTCCAAACAAAAGACAGAAAGGAAAAAGAAAACAGACTTAAATAACCTGATCACCTTACCACAAGTGTCATATCGGTCTCTGAAAGAGCTTTCATTCAACTGTGGCACGATCTGAGGCACTTCCTTTAAGAAGAACCTTCCACTGACGTACAGACACAAATTCCTATACTTCCTTGCACACTGAACTCAAGATCAAAAATAAAGCTTAAAATAAGACATCATCAAAAAATAAAACAACAACAACAAAAACAGTCAAATATCAACTCAAAATAAGTCAAAAACACCCTCTTTGAAGCACCTGCAGTATTTAAGTGAACACATGCATGGACAAAGGCAGACGCACAGTACATACAGGACAACCCATTACACTGTTCTCATCCACACATACAAATCAAGATTGATCAACCCCAAATTAAAGACTGAATGAAACCGAACAAAATTCAACACCACAAAAAAAAACAACAAAAAAAAAGACACACACGTAAGGGAAAGAGAGGCAGTCCATAGAACTACAAAGCTAATATCATAATGACAGATGTTGATTAGTCATGCCTGCTCTACATCACATGAGTGATTATTAATTTCTAGGCTACAGATGTCAGTAATGTCTAGATTATAGATAATATAATTCTCAAAGACAGATTACATATAGCCTACACAAAACACAGCAGCAGCAATTAAATTCGGTGTCGATACAGTCAGTTTTTTTTATGTGTGACATCTTGACCACCTGAATCAAAAAAGCGGAGAGGCTAATACAGTGCATGAGAGAGCTTTTAAGTCAGGAATTTCTGAGAAACTGTGGTTGTAAGAGGCAGTGCAATGTGAAATATTGTCTTTCAGTCCAAGCATATACTCAGGGAGTAGTACAGATATTATCCAGGTAAAGTGTTGTTTACCCTCAGGAGGTTTGCTGTTAGTGAATATGAATAATACTTGTCATTTTTTGTTTTACCACAGTATCATGACAAAAACATCAACAGCAATTATGATATGGAAAGTAAGATTATCAGGAAAACAACAGAAGGCTTTCTTTGGTCACAAAAAGGCAAAACAACATTAGAAAATGAAAAGAAAAAATTGATAATTCATAATACCAGCCAGGAAAGAAAACTCCAAATTTTCAACAGAAGGTATTCTTCCAGGACATAGATGGGAAGACTGTGGTAGTTTTGTGGTGCAGTGGTGCACACTGGGATTGCATGTGGCGAATGCATAGGATTAGGGGGAACTTTAGCATGGGCAGAGCCAGGGAGTGGGGTAGAGTGTTACACATTCTTCTACTCTTCCTCCTCCTATTCCTTGTCCGTGTCCTCCTATTTTTCTTCATAGTAGTGGTGAACGAGCTGGTGGAGATGCTGCTGGAGATCCGACGGTTTTGACCCTTTTCTGGGGTCGTCCACTTGCTCTAGAAGGACCTGTTTTCTCTGCCCAGCTCCCTTCACTACTGTCCGTCTGAGGGTGCGACATTTACGCATTTGGGCCCTACAGATGGAGCAAGGAGGAGAGTGTAGACAGGAAACAAAGGAGCACAAAACAGTCAGGGATGTGGAAATGGAATTGTAGAAAAAGATGTTCCACTACTTTAACACTATCTTACTGGAGTAAATCAAAAAGACACCATGCTTTCTGAATCTAGTATGATAATGTTTACATGCACACTCCAGGATTACAAAGGCAATAAAATGTATCCACTTTCTTGGATGTTGTTCCCTTTTATTGCTTTTATAAATAGGAATAAAATATCATAATACAAATATGGGGGAAATCCTGAATGACCTGATTCAGTCTACAAACAAACTATAACTAAAGAATGGATTTATTTTCTGGTTAAAAAAAAGAGCTGAAGCATATATCAACAGCTATACAGAAGTGGTTTATAGACAACAAGGTGACTGTTCTAAACTGGCTGAGTCAAAACTCAAACTTCAATCCGACAGAAAATCTGTAGGACTTGGGAAAAAAAGTGTTCAGGCCTGATCCCGACGTGAACTGAAAGAGCTTGAGTAGTTTTTACAAAGAACAATGGAGTAAAATTGGAGCATCCAGATGTGAAAGCCTGATTAAGAGCTGCCCAGACAGATTCAGTCCTGTGATTATGGCAAAAAGTGTATCTACTAAAAGCTAACCTGAAGACTTACTTTGTACAATTGTTTTTCCACTTTGACACAGTGTTAATTTCGTTGAGGAGACGATGACGAAAACGACTAGTCAACGACCAGTCTTTTTTAAGACTAAATAAAAACTGACTCAAAAGAAACAGGTGATGACGAAAACTATAACAAAATTTTGGTCAATAAATAAAGACTAGAGTAGATTTGGGGAGGCAGACAGGTGTGCACGCACGCGCAGCCCGTTCTTTTCCGGCTCCCTGAGCACATTCTCTCTGAGGCTTTAATGAAGGTGCAACAATGGCAGCCACCGGTCGTCAACGCGATGATGTGTGGATTCATTTCCATTACGACAAAAAGGAGACAAGACTAAATGCCGGGTTGAATCATGTGACACATACTTGCGGGAAAACTCCACCAATCTAAAACAGCATCTGCAAATCACTCATCCAGATATTCACGCGCAGGTAAGCTCAGCTTTTGCTAGCTAACGGTAGTGTGAGCTAACCTTAGTTGGCTTAAGCTCTAGCCTCTCAGAGTAAATTAAGATGGAACACAAGAATAAATGACTGTGATTGTGTTTGGTGTATGT
>JAPTYQ010000001.1:8558514-8572221 GCA_029814465.1 Ostorhinchus cyanosoma
TAACACTGTTCAACTGAGGCCACAGATTCAGGTGAAGATGATCTGAAGTCTTTCAGCCAGTCCTGGAGGAGTGTAAAATCAAAGTCGGAAGACACAGAGTCTGGAGACAAGGCCCTGGTACTGAACAACCTGTCAAGTTCAAGGTCTGATAAAACTGATTGTGGAGACTCTGGTCTAGATTCGTCAAACAGATTTTTGAGACAGAAATCTGTACCTTCCCAATCAGAGATTGTAGATTCTGGTGTAAACGACCTGTGTCCATAGAAGTCATAATTACAACTCTCATGGTAACACCTGAACTGAGGAATGGGTGAGTCAGGAGAGAAGGGCCTGCAGTCAGTATGAGATGCCACTGACTCTGGAGACTGTGCTCTAAATTCAATCATCCAGTTGTCGTCATAAGACTGGGTGTAATCACAAGGGGTTGAAACTGTTATTGGAGAAACAGGCTGGATATCAGAATGTTTGACGGAATAAGCAGTGTATACGTCACGGACAGGTGCAATGCCTCGCACTACATCTGCATATGTGAGGGGTCTTGAGGTGGAAAAGGCTCTGGAAGAAAATGCACCATGACTTGTCTGTTTCTTCTCAACACCTAAAGTAAATGAATCCGGGGAATCTGGTCTGTTATCGTCAAATAATTCTTCCAGACAAAATGTGTAATCCTCATTATCTGACACTGTTGAATAAGGTGTTACAGTTCTGCTTTCAGAAAATTGTAAGAAATAATCACAGTGTTGGCTTGTGTCCTGGCCAAATGTCATGTGAGGGGTAAAGGAACACTGATCATCCGAGACAACTGATTCAGGTGAAGATGACCTAAAGTCTTTCAGCCAGTCCTGGAGGAGTGTAAAGTCAAAGTCGGAAGACACAGAGTCTGGAGACAAGGCTCTGGTACTGAACAACCTGTCAAGGTCAAGGTTTGATAAAACTGATTGTGGAGACTCGGGTCTGGATTCGTCAAACAGATCTTCAAGACAGAATTCAGTGCTATCCCAGTCTGAGATTGTCGACTCTGGTGTAAATGACTGGTGTCTATCCCAGTCATAATTATAAACTTCATGATGACATCTGAACTGAGGAATTGGTGAATCAGGAGAAAAGGGCCTATAATCATTATGAGATAGCATTGAGTTTGGAGACTGCACTCCCAACTCCCTGATCCAGTTTTCCTCATTGGAGTGGGTTAAATTGCAAGGAGTTAAAACTGTTTTTGGAGAAACAGACTTGATATCAGAATATTTGACTGAGTATGTAGTGTTTACTTCTTTCAAAGGTCCAGTTTTCCGTACTACATCTGCATATGTAAGGGGTCTTGAGCTGGTAAAGGCTCCGGATGAATTTCCCGTACTAATGCACCACTTTTTATCAATGAGTTTGAGAAATGAGAGTTCTGAATTTGTTGTTGTGTTAAGTGATTTTATAGAATCTTTTTGTTTTTCTGCCGATGACGCCATCAGTGATTTAGAGGATTCAGGGGAATTTTGTAACAGTGCTGAATTTGAAGTTTCATGCCCCGTTTTATCCAAAGTATTCAAGGAAAGATTAATATCTCGTTTTAGGACTTTATTAGACATATCAGACTGCGTTTCACATTTTCCTTCTTTGTTTGTCGTGTCCACAACAGAGGAATTTGTTGGTAAAATGTTTTCATTTTGAAAATTCAAAATGTAATTTTGCCTTGGCATCAAATTAAACACCACTGGTATGGATGATGACTGATGTTTGAACTCAGGGCATGTATTAACATATTTGCCCTTGGTATAATTTTCATCTGAACAGGGTTTTGTTGGGGATAGTTCTTTGGCCAAATACCCATCTATTTTGTATTGCATTTCATTTTCTTGTCCAATGGTTTGATAATCTCCATCTGAAGAATCTAGAGATGATATATATTCGGGTGATTCTGGTTTCAAATTAGAAAACCAATAATCAAGAAAAGATGAACTTTCTTTTGCTTCTGGCTTCCTGGTTACATTTGCCTCAGTGCCGACATGACAAAATGAATTTTCTAATTCATTTGAAAAAACAGAATCATTTTTTACATGTAATGTTAAGAAGTCTAGTGCATGTGTTGAACAATTATCATTCACTGAATATTCAAAACTGTCCCTTAAAAATAACATATTTGAAGATGAATATTTACTTGATGTTTGATGTTCTTTTGGCTGAGCAAGGTTCTGAACTGACATTAGAAATCCTGGTGTCAAACTCTTACTTTGACCATGTCCTTCATCATAAATTATACTATCATCAGCAGAAGAGATTGGATATTCCCCAGAATAATGCAAAAAATAATCACAGTATTGACTCCTGATTTGAGCACGGGTTGATTCAGATAGCATAAGTTCAAGGAAAGAGAAACTGCACTGTGAAATCTCAGATTCTGGTGTTGAAGCCCTGCATTCCATATCAGACAACACATATCCATTGGCAATTAAGTCAGATGAAGATGCTCCCCTGTCAAGAGAAGTATTGTGTAGCACGTCATTACATTTCAAGTCAGATCCCAAAGATGAGAATGCTTTGAATTCTGTCTGTATCAACACACTTTCAGGAACAGGTGAGTCATATACTGGCCTTTGAGTGTCAGGCTGTGATCCATCAAGGCACAGGGAAGGTGAAATTGGAAAAGTGTTCAAATCTTTTGAATATAATAGTGGTTTAAATTCATATGCACGAGATTGATAAGTGTTTATTTCATTTTCACTTGTATTAATTTTGAATTCTGGTAAACTACATGGATCGGACATTGGAGAAAGTGTCCTTTCATCCAACACAAAGCAGGAACGCTCTGCAGGAAAAACCCTTTTTTCTACTAAAGGAGAGTCAGGCGACATTGCCCTATAATCACTTATTGACATGACAGAGTCAGGGGATGATAGTCTAAGTATGGGATCATCAGGTGTAAATGAGCAAGATGCCAAAGATTCAGGTGTCCAAGGGCTACACTGTGTAATAGTAAAAGGTAATGCATGTGGCTCATGTGTCTTTGCTGTGCTTGACTTACTTATTGCATGGTCACTATCTGGGATAACAAAAGAGCAACTCTGTTGCATGTCAGTTGAGTCACATGCCATGAAAGCAAGGGTGTGGGCTCTTAGATGATTTAGTCGTGTTTGTTGAATGTTTCCATTATTTTCTTCACAGTTGTCATAAGTTGAGGCAATAACTGGTTTCATGATCTGGACATCATCATCAATGAAGGGCATATTTTCCTGACATCCATGATTATATTTTGTAGACTTTTTGTCTTCTTTTCCTGACTTGAAGGGATTGAAGTTCATGTCCACACCTGAAATCTGTGGGATCTCATCATAACCATACTGTAGTTTAGAGAGTTGGGCTGTTTCCTCTTCAAAGTAGTTCTGAGAGGTCATACTTTTTTTATCTACGTCTGGGTCATCTTCAATCATAGCCAGAGTTGCTTGGTGGTCCTCTGACAGCAAGGCTAACGGGCAAAGATCAGAAGTTCTTGTGATAGTTCTTGCTGTGCCTGCTTTGCCAAACTGTGGTATAGAACTAAATTCATTACAGACCTCAGAGAAGTCAGTCTCAGCTTGATCTGACTCTGATAGGCTTGGACCAAAGTCTCTAATAGAAATTGACCGTATGTTTGGAATGTCAGGGGATTGGCCTTGCTCATCTTCACTACCACAATGCTTCAGTGGTAAGGTTTGGTTAAAGTCATCTTGGATTTGACATCGAGTGCCACCATTGAGAGGCCTGAAGATGTTAAGTTCAACACTGTTGCAACTTTTGTACTTGGGCTCATATGCTTGACATTCTTGGTTTTCCGCTGCTGCTGCTTCTTTTATAGTGGGTAGAGTACTTACTTGTTCATCCAAGGTGGCATAAATTGTAGGTTCTTGTGTAATTACATCATCAGGGTTCCACAGGTTAGGATTCAGTTCACTATAACAGAAAAAAGTGAATGAGATAAAAAATTGCCATTGCCAGACTGATGTGCCAAAGCCTGCTTTATACCAACAAGGTGCTGTTAATTGTCAACAACTCTCCAGAAGCAGTAATTTTGATTCCTTCTTCTGACGTCATCATTGCACAATGTCTGGTATATCCAATTGTCATGCAGATTAAAGCAATAGTACAAGATGCTGCTGCTGTTGTGTGTTTTAATATGTATAAATAATTTAAGTTAATGTAATTACTGTGGGATCTCAAGCTCCTCCAACAGATCACCATGCATGCTCTCTGAGGGAGTCTGTCCAACAGGCTCTGCCCAGGAAGGAATATCCAACAGAGAGGCAACTGAAAGGTCCTCTTCAGAAACAGCTGGGGGTGGTCTGCGGTCGGATTCCACCCTCCTCACCACTCTAGGACTATCTGCATCCTCTTGAACTGAAGATAAGGCTACTGATACTGAAAAATACAAAAATGTGAAGAGTTAAAAGAGTTCAAGAAAGCAGAAATGCAACCTGCAACCTTGTTTTCATATATGCACTACCTTCACTATGATCCAGTGTCTTCTCTATCTCAGCGTAAGTTCTAGATGTTTGCTCTTGAACTGACTTGTTCATCTGAGTTTCAATTAGATGGACAATATCCATGCGGTTGATCTTGGTTAGTCTCTTTATCAGACAGTCCTCTGTGGGGGGATTTGTTTATTTTAACAAACAGACATAATTAAAAATCACAATCATGATATTGATTCAATAAACAATGACACACAATGTTAAACATCAAATATTTCAGATTTACAACTGCACAAAAGACAGATTATTTGTACAGTTCAAAGAATAAAAGTTATGTAATACTAGTAGTATGTCACTTTAAATCTGTCAATCTAAAATATCATATACCTGTGGCATGTTTCCCTTCTCGTTCAACCCAGCGTTGCAGCAGTGCATGGCTCTGCTCTTGGAGCGAATTTGGATTTTCTGTTCTCACCAACTGAATGTCATCTTCACTAAATTCAAGTTCCCTTGCCAGCTCTGGTGTGATGGGAACAGGGAAGATAACTGTGAGACTAATCATACTAATCATGTTTTGTGGGTTTGTGAATTTCTGATAAAAAAAAAGGCATATCCCAATTCACATAAAATGCACTTCTTTCTAAAATTCAACAGCTTACCAGTCCAGCTGAAGCCCAGAAGATCTGCAATGATTGCCAAGGTCTCCTCTTTTCTATCAGCATCATCCTGCCAATCCACTAAAAATGCCATCAGAGCCAGACACACATTTTAATATTATATTCAGTGGATTAGGGTGCAGATTATAGTTCACCTTAAACCATAGCTATATAAAATATGATTTGTAATCATAATTGTAGTGTTTTTTTCCTGTACAGCTTTCCTGTGGGCTGTACAATTTTGAACCCACACATGGATTGGTGATGTTGGCATGGGTGATATAAAGATGAATTTATGACTCAGATGTGTACTTCTCTTAAGTGACTCTTTCACAATTTGCACACAATATATTTTAATAAATAGTGATAAATAATGTAAGCAATGATACACATGTATTGCATAAGTGATGCACATGCTAATATTAGTAAAGCTGTATTAGTAGATCAGTTACTCATACCAATACAGTACAGAAATTCTGCATCAAATTGTTAGTTGGTATTTCTTTGATTAACATGGCCATTCAATCTTGAGATTGCATAGACAAAAAAGGATGAAGTAATTTTCCACATACACTCACACATGATACAGACTACAACAGACTGGACATGACAAATCACAACAGATGAAATGCACACAAAATGATCAGTTGTAGCATTATGCTCTAAGGAAGAAAAGGGGCCTTGACGTCAAGGACAAGAGAAAGGAAAGAAAAAGCCCCTGTAGACCTGGCCATACCTGGCGAACGCTCTGGAGTTTGGTCATCGAGGATTCTCTGCATCTGAGTTTCCACAGTGTCATCCCAAGCAGGCCTGGATTCAAATACATCTTCTTTCTCAGAAGATGGTTGGGCACTCAGTAAAGGTTTGCCATCAGAATCTAGACTGTGTGAGGCTGGGATGTCATAGGTGAAGATAACAGAATCTGGACTCTTGTGGCTAGTACTGCTTGTGTCGTCATAATCCAAAGAAGACCTAACAGATGTACTTTCAGAGAGTTGCACTTGTTTCATTTGGCAAGTGGGAATTTGAACTAGAGGTTTATTTGTCATGGCAGGAAGTTTGGAACGGTTGGACTTAGTAGTAGTATTACTGCTGTCAGAATAACTCCTGCTGGTTTTATTGGAGGCTGCAGTTGCACCATCTTCAGCCTCTGACCTAGCTCTACGATATAAGGTTGTGCCTTCCTCTGCCTGTCTTCGAATCTGACAAACCTCACCTATCTGTAAGTCTTTCATGGTTACTTCAGGTAATTTCCTAACCTCGTTAGATGTGCTACCTGTTTTGATTCCCAAAGGTGGAAGTGAATCTTGACATGCATGCATGTCAGCCTGTGTAGCTGAACAGCCCGTCTCAATGACTGAGCATTGCTCTTCGTCCTCCTCCTCCTCATCTTCATCATCAGGAGACGAATCAGAGGAATCATGGCTCTGTTCCGAATACAATGAATGGACATGTGCTGAACTGTCTGATTGAAGATCAGCGATGGTAGAATCAAGATAGTTTAGACCAAGATCTTCAATGCCTCCAACCTCACTTTCAATGATGGTTATTCTTTCCAAAGCACTGGGTGAGCCAAGCTGAACCTCTATGGAAGTACTAAGATCAGCTTTAGATAGTGGCCTCTCACTCCTTGTCTGGTCACTTGAGGGTTTGATGAGAGTTCTTGGTTTGGGAGTAGGAACTGTTTCATTGGCCTGAGTTAGAGGTGGTGTTGGAATGTTTTGGAGGGTTGTATCTGAGGACAACTCAATATTTTCTACTATTACAGATTTTATTTGATCCTCCTGAGTGTCGTCCAGAACAATATCACCACCTTGTTCCCCTATTTGAAAAAATGCATAGCCTTCCATTTCATCATCAAAGCTTCTTCTTGTCATATCAATGGCCCCGCCTCTAGTCATTTCAAAGAGCTTTCCCTCTTGGAACTGAAAAGGATCAATTGATCGTCCATCCGCTGGCGTTTTAACAGGTGGTTTATCCTGTGTTTTTATATCATTTGCAGGACAAGGATCAATCTGTTCATCAGCCCTAAACTGTTCCTTAACATCAGCAACCCCCTTTGCATATTGAGGGATAACATCCTGAGCTTCAAGCTCTTGTTGATAATCTTTTTCTGCACGATGTATGTCTAGGAAGGTCTTGTTGTCTTCAAGTTCTTCAGCACATTCTTGTTCTTCAGTGTACATTAGAGACTTTGGTATATTGCCATATCTAGACCCATCTTCTGGTGGTGACTTAGGTTCTTTTTCATCATCTGGACAGAGAGTGGTAGTCGCTGAGGAATGGTACGAACCATGTTCTACAGCACTTTTATCTTTTTGTTTTTCACCTTCTTTATCTGTAGACCACACTGGCTTCTCAATTTCTGAATCAGATTCCTCTTTGTGACTTGGAAGTGAACACAATGAACTATGAAGTGGAGTCTGTTCTTGTAACAGAACGTCAAATTTGTCTGCATTGTCTGTCGCTTGAGTGCTTTGAGTTTCAGTTTTTTCACCTACAATACATTGAGGGAGAAACTGTACAACTGAGCCATGTTTTAGATCTTGCTCATGATCCTCATAATCTTTTGTTTCTAACGATGAACTTGCATCTAAAGATTTATCCTCCCTCATTTTTGATTCATGCTCCATTTCCTCAAATGTTTTGATCTTTGCAGCCATTTTAAACATCTCCTCTTCTGGAGTGAACTGTTTATTGGAGGTATGATCTTCACTTTCATCTTTGTTTAAAGAGTCCTGGCTTATGGGCATGTAAAAATTGTCAGCCTCACATATTTTGGAGTCAGAGTATGTGCTCCCATCAGTTACTGATCTTGCTGAGAACTCATATACTTCTTCCTTATTTTCATTTTCTAGGTGGGTGATTCTGTCCATGTTATCTTGTTTGTCACCACCATCAACATCATCCCTATAAATATCTTTGTCAGAAGTAAAACATGCTTTGAGCTGGGAGGCATAATCCTCATACAGAGCTGGTTTGAGTGGCATCTTAAGTTCTGCATTGTTTGACTGAGTGGGACTTCCCTCAAGAGAATCCAGGCAGGGGGATTCTCCAGTAGGGCTTGGCTCAATCGAATCGGGGGATTTCTTTGAAGATCTATCCTCCATTTGAGGGCTTGCCTCCAGTGAGTCTTGCTGACGAGGCGGTTTTGCTTGCTCATCATCAACAATGTTGAGGTTTTCCAATTCAGCAGGTCGTTGTAGTAGATTAGAAGTAAAAGGTGGTTGCATATGTTCATATATTTTAATGTCTCTGCTGCTATCAATATCGTCAGTATTAGAGCTATCTTTTATTGGTGAGGTTTTAGGATGATCCTCCTGAAATAAACTCTTTTTGGGGCTTTCATCTTCATGAGAAAGTGTCTGTGACCCGCTTTCCAGAGCTGTCATTTCATTTTTGTCCTTAATCTTTGAATCCGTTTCTCCTGTTGACATAATTTTTTTAGTTGAAGAGAATGTTTCAGTTTCTTTTGAATCTTCTGTCAGTGTAATTTGTTTGTGGCTCTCATTGACGACTGTTACTTCTTGATGACTTTGTATTACTGCTGTCTTTTCTTCCAAATATTTATCTAAGTCACTGCTGAGAAGGGATGCCATTCCAAACATGTCTTTTTCTGGTGTAGGCTGCTGTGGCTGTGTCTTTCTTGCAATTCGAGTTTCTTGGAATGGTGTCTCCAATACAGAACTCGGTGACAATTCATTCTCCAAAATTGTACTTTTCAGTACAAACTGTTCATGGCTGTCATGGACTATATCCTCCTCTGGATGGGATTGTATCGTCTTTGGACTTTCTTTGAGATGCTGATCTAAGTCATTGCTCAAAAATGATACCATACCAGACATATTCTTATCAGCAGTAAAGTGGTGGTGGCTTACTTTTCTCTCAATGTAGACTTCTTGACAAGGAGTCTCCAGTATAGAAACTGGAGTCAGTTGTTTGACAACATCATTTTGCATCTTTTCATCTTCCTCAATACCTATTACTGTTTCTCCCTCTTCATCCCTGCTATCTTTGAGAATGTCTTTATCTTTGCCCTTTGGTAAAATAACTTGATAAAATTTTTCTTGAACAGTATCTTCTTCTGGTGGCTGACCATCTACAGGCTTACCTTCTAGAAATTTATCTAAATCATAACTAAGAAGGGACACTATGCCTGTCATATTCTTTTCAGCTGTGGACTGGTGATGGCTTACATTTCTTTCAATGTAGACTTCTTGACAAGGAGTCTCCTCAGTTGAAACTGGTGTCACTTGTTGGACATCAGTGTGCATCATTTCATGTGTGTCACTACTTATAGTATCTTCCAAATGAGCAACTGTTTTTGCTTCTGTAATTTCATTATCTGCTTCTTCAAAACATTCATATAGTTCTTCACTTCTACTTGCAATTGTCTGATCTTCCAATGTTGTAAGAGCTGTTTTATGTGTTGAGGTAGCCATTGTTGCTCCTTCACTTTTGTCACAAATTAATGTGAGAATTTCTTCATCTTTACCCTTTGGTAAAACAGTTTGCTCAAATGTCTCCTGAACAGTATCTTGTTCTTGTGTTTGGCTTCTCACTGGCCTAGCCTGTAGACACTGATCTAAATCACGAGTAAGAAGTGACAACATGCCTGACATATTCTTTTCACCCATGGATTGATGATGGTGTGTCTTTCTCTGGATGTAAACTTCTTGACATTGTGTTTCCAATGCAGTGCTTGATATATGTTTGACAGTTGCATCACCCTCAGTAGGTTCCTGTGCCTCCCCACCTCCACTTGTAACTATCTCTTCGTCCTCACTTGTTGGTTTTCGGATTTTGGTGATAGTTACTTGTTCAAATCTTTCTTGAACAACTTCCTGTTCTGGAGGCTGCCTGATCACTGGTTGCTCTTGGAGATACTGCTCCAAGTCATTGCTAAGCAGTGTCAGCAGGCCTGACATGCTCTTTACATTTGTAGGCATCCCATATGAAGTCTTTTCACCTACCAAATCTTTCCTCATTGAGTTTTCTTCTTTCAAAGCTAAATGTTCTTCTTCATCTTCCCTTGTGACCCTGTATTCAACTCCAGTACACTCTGTGCCTTGGGTTGTGTCACCCAGTATCATGTTTTCATTTTCACCAGTGAAAGATGTGACAATTTTTTGAACTGTGTCCTTTGTCAAAATAACTTGCTCAAATTTCTCCTGAACAATATCCTCTTCTTGTGGTTGAATTGTCACAGGTATGTTTTCAAGACAGTGATCCAAATCCTTGGTCATTAAGGACAACAATCCTGACATATCTCTTTCGACTGTGGATGCGTCAATAAATGTTTTTCTTTCAATATAAACTTCTTGAAGTTTTGGTTCCACGATTTGAAGCTCTGTTTCATCAGTGTTAGCATGAGGAAAGGATATTTGATCTTTGTGATGATACTCAAACATTGTTTTTTCTTTTCTTGCTTCTTTGGTTACATTATGTTGCTCATAATACTCATTCTCCCCAGAGCTGGAACGACTGGTTCTAATGTTAAAACTAGGGACTGAGAATTCAGCCATGCCTTCATGCTTGGGACTCTCTGGACTCACATGCTCAGCTTTCAACTGATTCTCATCAATTGTATCCAAATCATCACCCAATGTTCCTGTCTCTGATGCCTCCAGCTGATAATTCATATCTGCTAATTTTGATGTATGCTTGAACAGCTGGTACTCAGGGCTTTCTTCTAGCTCAGCCTTTATGTCAGCACTGAAGTCCTCAGAGGGTCTGCGATCTGGGCTGATCTGCATGTCATCAGATAAACTCCAACCAGTGCTAACCAATGGTTCCTCTAACTGCATCCTGTTTCGGTTGCTCTCAGATAATGCTGACTTCTGAGGGCTATGCCTGCTTATGCCATCTTCTTTTGTGTCATCAACATCTTCTGTCGCTTCCACAACCTGAATTGATTCCTCAGAGGTATCTTGCTTCAAACTCAATGTTTGTTCCTCTGATGGGAAATTTCCATTTGTCTCTGTGAGATTCTGTTTTTCAGTTTGCAGCTTTTCCTCATGTGAGGATCGATGTTCAGCCCACTGTGTCTGTTCAGGACCTATTGATCCAGAGGTCCCTGCTGAAATACAAGGAGAAATAATACTTTTGTACTCAAAAAGCCCTTTTCTGTTTTTTGAGGGATCTCGTCCAGTCTGGAATGCTTTCATCAGCTCCTTCACAGACATGGCCTCCTTCTCAGGTGACTCCTGCACATCTCTCTGTGGGCATATCTGTCCATGTTCATGTACAACTATTAGGTTCTGAGTTTGGATATGTAATGTTGCCTCCTCTGCAAGACTTTGTTTCGTTTCCTCTCTCTCTTCCGAATCTGCTGATTCAGATACCATTCTTGAGGAAGAAACATCATCTTTTTGTTCAAAAAGCTCATCTTTGTATTTTGATGAATCTTGTTCAGACTGAAATGTTTTCATGATTTCCTTAACAGATGAAGAATCCTTGTCTGATACATGTCGTGCCTCCCTTTGTGAGCTAACATCACCATTGTCGCCTTCAACTATATCAGCAAATGTTACCTTCTTTCCCAAAGAGGAATTATCTGGTTCCTCAGATTTATCCTTAAATGAGCTTAGCTTGACATTACTCTGTTGATGGAAAACTATATGATCTTGATTTTGGATTTGGGAATGTGGCTGCTTTGTAGACTGTTGTTCAGGTGTTTGTATCTCTTTGGCATCTGCTGGTTCAGTTATAACTGTTGCAGAGTCAGTGACTTTGTGATCTGTAGGACTGTCTTTAGTTTTTAACAAATCCTGCCCAGTCTGGAAGGTTTTCATCAGCTCCTTCACAGACATGGACTCTCTCTGTGGGCTGGTGCCTTTTCTGTCAACATTTTCTACTGTCTCTTGAATATAAGTGATATTTGAAATATCATTTGATGTGTCAGAGCTATCTGTAATTAAGACCACCATTTGATCTTCAAAATCTATCTGGTTGTAAATGTTGCCATCCACTTCTGGAGGAGGAATCTGGAGGTTCTGAGTTTGGAAATGTGACTCTGTCTCTACTGTAGAAGTTAGATCTATCTTCTCTGTGTCTTCAGAATGTGTTATTCCAGATATCAAAGTTGATACAGTGGAAGAAGTCACAGCTTTGTGTTCAAAAAGACCAGATTTATTTTTTGATGGGTCCTGCCCAGTCTGGAATGCTTTCATTAACTCTTTAACAGACATGGTCTCCTCTAACCTTTCTGTTTGAGATCTGGGTGACTTAGGAACTCTTGGGAGCTCTGGCATGTCTGTCTCCATTTTCTTTGTGGAAACTGAGGATTTCCCCTGAGAAGTGAATATCTGAGTATTATTTTGCAACTCATCTTCTGCAACTTTGTTTTGTAGAGCTTTGATTCTGTCATTTATTGATCCGATAGGTGTTTCAACCACTAGAGGGGAATCAGGTGGAAGCACATCTGCAGTGGGTACAAGGCTACTCTCCTGAAGGATAATATCACCATCTAAAGACTCCTCAGAGCTCATCCTTTCAAGCTCTCCTTCAGAGCTGCTACATCCAGAACGCTCTCTATCTCTAAGTTTTTTCCGTATTGGTTTCTTTATATCTGGTGGATGCCGTTTTCCATCACGCTTTATCGCAGCTCCCTTAGATTGATCTTGGACAAGATCTTCTTGAGAACCTCTTATCTTTATGGTTCTTTGTTCCAGATAGTGGTCCATGTCCGTGCTGAGGGATGTTACTGTTGTCTCATTAAGTATGTCACTGCTGTGTTTCTTAGTATAATCTTGTACCTCTAATCTATTATTGTTAATCACTGCTGTTTGAATAACTTCAACCTTTTCCAGCCTCTGTTTTGACTGTTCCACAACAGCCAATGGCTCTTTTTCCCCCAACCCTCTAGGTCCTGCTCTCTCTTCATTATTCAAGAGCTCCATGTGCTCTGTGGTCAAAAGAGTAGACATTTTTATGTCTGACATGTCTGAGAGAAGGTCTGGGCTTGCAAGGGTTGCCGGGTCAAGAGGTTGGTTTGTCCTCAGGGAGAATGTCTCAGTAGATTCAGACTCATCATCTTCCATTAAAAGTCAAAACCAAAAAAGGGTAAAGAACATAAGGGACAAATGAAGTGGGGAAGAGAGACATCAAAAGTGTGATCAAGACAATGGCATTAAAACTCCATCTTCATTTGAAAGAATAATAAGAAGGAATAGAAGGATCTTGAAGAGAAGACCAAAAGCAAGATGACAAAGAGGCCCAGAAGAATTGGTGGGGAGAAGAACAGCAACAGCAAAGCCAGGAAAAGTAACCAAAAAAGTTGGAATGTGGCTCAAGAATAATGATCTTACTTTTTTCTACATAGAAATAAAATTCTAGATCAACAGAGACAAAGTGAACAGAGAAACCAACATATGAAACAAAGAAACAGGAAGGATAAGACAAACAGAACTTCTCAAGATTGTTGTTGACATGAGAGTCATGTCTATACACAAAATAAAACAAATGAAACATAATAAACATAAACTTTGAATTCAAGCAAAAAAAAAAAAGAGGGTGATCAGTAATTCATGGGAAAATAATTAGGTTATTGTTAATAGTGTGTGTGTGTGTGTGTGTGTGTGTGTGTGTGTGTGTGTGTGTGTGTGTGTGTGTGT
>JAPTYQ010000001.1:8575389-8587232 GCA_029814465.1 Ostorhinchus cyanosoma
AAATGTCACCTATATTCAAATACATACTGCTAATCAACGACAAGATCTACCATAAAAACAATTATGTTTATGTGACTGGAAAGAGAACATCAGCAATAATAAACACCTAAAATATTAAGCTAATATCTTTAACTAAACTGTATTTAAATGCCATTTTAACCCATTTTCAAAGTCCCAATATCTAAAAAACTAACAGCGATATAAGGCTGAAATTCTTTATGGTGCACTAGAATTCACAACATTAATTTCTGAAAATAAGAGGTAAATTGGAGATGGTCAGACCCCCTCTGAGTTAACATCAGCTGACTCCATTCCATCCTATGCATCGTTCCACATTATTCCCCTTACTTACCTGTGATACTGCAAAGCAAACGGAGGGTGGGGGTTTCTCCACTGAACGCTGTACTTTGGCCATCACTGTTGGAGTGCTTAGGTATAGGGATTGTCATAGTAATGGGTTTATGGAACTTCCTCCGTCTCGGCTCCAGTGTGACAATTGGGCTGAACGTGGCTTTATTACCAAGGCTCTTTCTCACCAAGTCAACATCAGTGGGTTGAGCCTTTGACAAAATATCAGTGTTTAAATAATGCAATTGCACTGCATTTTTCATTTTTATGTGTTTGTCAAAGAAACCACTCTTTGTACAGTACCTGTAGGCCAACTCTGATCTTCTTGGTGAGAGCTCCTTCAGGGAAGACGGCCTGGACCTGAGGCACAAGAGTACTGCTGAGGACTCCACCCTCAGGGCCAATCAGATGACTGTCCTGCTTTATCCGTGACACCACTGCGAAATACTGCGGGAAATCCCGTGTGATGATGCGACAAATTCTTTTCTTCTCAAGCTCCTCTGGGGAATCAAGTTCTGTGGAGATTATAAATACTGAGTATGAATTCTCCATGAGCAGAGGGCATTATTTATTTATTATTTTTCATGTGATATTATAATATTTCAGTTTTAGCCTCTCCTCCTTCATTCATTGATTGTTTGACTTCTGCTGAAAAATCCTCTAAAAGATAATAGCCAACTCCTTGCTACTTCACTATTACACCAAGTATAATAATTTTGTTCCCTAAAAGACCCTATTGTTAGATATCAACCTAATCTTGCTGTCTCAAGTTGTAAATAGATCCCTTACTTTCATCCATGCCGTTAAGTATCTGGTTCAGCTCCTCTTCAGTGAAGTCACAGTGGTGTTCCCTCCAACTCTCTCCTGTCTCACTTCTCAAGATCACAAGCTCTCTCTCTGTGCCCCGCAGAGCAGCAAAATGGGGAATCTCTACAATCACAGGCCTAAAAAGGAGTGGTAAGGAAAAGTCAAATCAGATTAAATGGTTGTGATGGTGTGTAGAGGTGACTTTATCACAGAAAACCAGACAAAACACATTTAAACTTGAATACAAGAATATCAAGTCTGCATTAAAAAGAAGCATAAGCAAGCTATAAAAGATACTAAAGTAATATAAAAAAGTACCAGACGAAGGATAACTCAAAATGAGACCAAGTCAACACCATGACAGCATGTTAAGCAATTGTTTCAGACCAACAAGACAATGTCTTTATCAAGAAACAAAGAAAGCAACAAACAACTCATAAACAAACATCATGTGAAACTAGAAAAAAAGAATAACCGGACACAATGAAAGAAAATGATCATGTGACCAAACATCCAGGATGGATGGTGTCCCCCACCCATGGTCCTACCCGAGGAACTTGGTTCCTGGAGGACCCAGTTGCAGGATACGACTGACCAGGCTCTCACCCTCATTCAGAGGGGGTGGAGCTGTAGGAAGGTGGAGCTTACTGATCCATACGCAGCACAAAGGAGGAGTGAAGAAGAAAATGTAAACACACCTCTTCATACACAGCAGAGGGAGCCCACACTCACAAGCAACCACACACACACAAACACTCACAGACTCACACACTTCCTTACCCCAGGAACTGGGCTCCGGTGGGACCCACTTCTATGATGCGACCGGCCAGGCCCTCACCCTCCACCAAAGGAGGCATCGATGCCAGACGATGTCTCTTCACCAACCTACATGTCACTCTTGTCGGTGCCGAGCACTTCCTTGGGGGCACAATGATTCGTAGGCCATTGTGACGGCAGCCACGCATGGCCCCGCCCCTGGCATCGACCATGAAGCTAACGAGGAAGCTGAGGACAAAACCCCACAATAAACAGGATCAAGTGTTTAACAATGGTGAATATAATGTAATAAGACACTGTAACTAGCATTACAGTAAAAAAGAATTGCATCACTGCATCCATTATTACTGAAATAAGTCTTTCTGTCAAAAGACAGTTTTTCATTCTACAGTTGGCATTTTGATTATTTGACTCCATTTCAGTTTCAGTCCATTATACATTTAGTTTGCATGCCAGTCAAGCAAAGAGAGGAGTGCTGAATATGTGTGAGAGAGAAAAATTGTATACTGTTAATCATGATTGAAATATTAAATAGATTCAGCAGAGCAACTTTTTGTGTGCGAAATGTTAATGTTTATATTTAATTTCTTTAAATCGTTCTTTGTGTGATTCTTCTTTCCTGACTACCCCAAAGACTAACTGTGTCAATCATTGCACCTAATGAACATTTGAGGACCAGCAGTAAAAAATAGAATTAGATCAATCATTTCAGTGACTAGATGTAATATAAGCATTTTCCAATAGAGGCTGGTTTGTAGTTTGTATGATGTACAACACTTTTCATTTCATGCTGCCAATGAGGAGAGGATCCTGTGAAAACATTTCCTGTTACAGGCAAGCTAATACTTGAATGGACTTTAAGGATAAAAACTGTGATTAGAACATGTATAAAACAATCTTTAGTTTGCATACACAAGAGAATGGAGTCATGTGAGTGGAAAAATCATGCGCTATGAGACCATGCAGACAAATAGGATTGAGGGGTCCATTAATAGTGGAGGAGAGGAAAGGAAATGACACAGTTTCTAAAATAAAGAGTATCACCTGCTGTTGTCATGGTCTAGGCACGGAGTAGAACGGCTAGAAGCAAAATACAACAACACACAATCACAAAGACAAGCAAGGTGAGAGAGTGCAAAAGAGGCAACAATAGAAAACCAAAAGAGAGGAGGAGAATAAAGAGTAAAACCGGACCAGACAACACCATAGTAGCAAAGATAAAATAGTGAAAAGCTAATGCAGAGTGAAAAAGTGTAAATATAAAAAAGTAAAATTGATTTGAAGGTGATTCTTAAGTCCTCACAATGAATAAAAGCATATGGGTGATGATGCCATCATTTGAAGAATAAACACATATTGCTCAGTTTGCATCTGGAAACAGCTTCATTGTGTTTGTGTGTGTGAATACCCAGAATGCAGCAGTGTGGTAGACAGCACCACATTATCAAGATGCTCAGCCCCCCAGCTCAGACGGAACGAGTCCTTTTCGTTCTCTTTCGACAGCGTTGAGACCTGCATACCAGCAATGACTCAGAGAATATTCGCAAATGTTCCAAGCTCACAGGACCTTCACAAAGATTATCTTAGATAAGATCATGCCTGCTGGACTTTTTGACTATGATTTGCTCTTACCTGGTGGCTTGTAAGCATGTCTTCAATGAGAACTCCGTCTCTCTGGTGGAAACTTTGGTGAATTGGAGTGTGGCTCGGTCTAATGGAAAATCAAGTTGGATTATTACCTCTTTCTCCTCTATCTCTTACTTGTTATTTAATGTAAATAACACTAATACTTGTACATATGAAGGCGAGCTTTAAAAGAAGTCCTTTTTCTTAGTATGTGTATACTTTCATCCTTCCTACCTGTCCAGGTTGTGGCTCATGTAGCTAAAGCCGTCCAGGTAATGTCCTGGCAAAGAGTCATCTCCCAATTCTCTGAGGTCCTCTGCTCTCAGGTACTCTCCTCCATCACCTGTCATTGTATCCTCACCTAAAATATGTAAATAATATGAGGTATACCTGCATGTCAAAGAAACATGTTTTGCTTTTTTCTAAGGTATTGAACCTGTGTATATCCAGTTGTAAATTCAAGACCTTTCATGTATTTATTTGGACATCTATATGATGTTCCTGCAGCTCCTCCTTCATACTTAGCTCAGTGCATGACCCCTGTTGTTATGATGAAGACCCAATAACTTTGTGCATTTTATGCATTTCCTGGACACTATTTTTTTTTTATTTCACCATAGACACTAGTACTGTTAAATAGCATCAGCAATCGTACATACAGTTAATATACACTCTTATATTAACACATTTTAGTCTTCAGCTTATAAACAGTATTAGAACAATGCATTGTGTGCTTAATGCCTTAACTCTTATCAAAGAATATGCCATAAGTAAAACAACTAAAGAGTTAATGGAGACACAAAATACACATTTCGGTCTAAATTCATATAATTCATGAATGCAGTGCAAAATTTCTGTTAATATCATCACACTCTTTAATTACAAAAATTCACTTCACACCACGCTGATAGAGCAGGGCAGACATTTGCAGTACCTTCCATCTCCACTGACACTTCAGTGAAAGGTTCGTCTTCCATTCTATAAGCTATGAAATACACATCTTTAAGCTGCATTGCCACACAGTTCAATGCTTTTTATCTACAAAACTTGAAAATGTTGTAAAAATAAATATAATGTGGTATAAAAATGAAGGTGACCTGAGATGAAGTAACCAAACAAATGCTTTCATTTTCTCTGTGAAGCAACTCACCCTCTTCATCGGAAACGTCGAGGATCTCAGTCATCGTCTCTGGGACGTTGAGCTTGTGTTTCTCTGTGACCGTCTGATGGGACACCAAAAAAAAAACAAAACAACCAAATTAGAGAAGGTTCATTTGGTTTTCTGGGAAATTTAGGGCAAACTCATGTAGAGTCACGTAGGGGCACTTATGAAACGTACTGATGTGGTAGTGATGACCTCCTCTGTGACAACTTTCAGCGTGTCCACTACAGAGATGTAACCCAGACGTCTGGCAATTGACAGAGCAGTGTTTCCATTCTAGTCGAAAAGGACACAATGATGAATTCCTCATTTTGCTGAAGTCACAAATAAGTGTAGATTTTAAACAGTCTTAAAAAAGAAAGTTTTTTTTTCCTTTCCTACCAATGTAGTAGTGTTGGGCTTAGCTCCGTGTTGCAGCAAAACATTGATAATGTGTGTGTTTCCTTGTTGTGCTGCCTGGTGAAGTGGAGTGTATCCATTCTACCAGGGAAAAATAAAGGAATAGACATTTTAAAAGTCACTGTATGTAACTTTAATGATTAGAAAGTATGTATTTCTTGCACTTTAAGTCAATCCCATTTATTTTCTCAATTTTGAGTAAGAAAGTTAAATTTTACCTTGGTTTTGGCGTTGACACTGGCACCTTGTTGTAACAGGAAGTTTACCATCTTGGCGTTTCCATAGTGACAGGCTACTATTAGAGGCGTATATCCAAGCTGAAATAAAACAGACAAAACATGAGGTTCAATATTCAATAAAGAAACCCTTTTTTTTCTATTGGAATTGATATCTTACTTCAAATAAAAGTCAAATTTCACTGAGTTATGCTCTTTGTTGTGTGAATGTGTAACTGGATGTGTGATACCTTTGTTTGCTGATCTAAGTTCGCATCATGTTTAGCCAGTACTTCTGCTGCATTAACCCTGTCCTCTTGGGCCGTGAGATGCAGAGGAGTCAGTCCATTCTGGAACACAAGCAGCACAGTCTTGTTATCCCCTTTGTATGGGGCATTTGGTGCAAAACAATCAGGAGAGTGAAGTCTAGTTTTACTTTTACTATGCACACATTTGTTGTTTATTGCAGGCCTTTTGAATAGTATATCTCTATAAAAGGGAGTGGAAGCTGCAGATAGATGGAGATATCGGCATATTTTCTTTTCCCAATAGAGGCTGATGGTTTAGATCAGGCTTTACAAGGAGAATTACTGTGAGGAAAAGGACATGAGGAAATTATCCACTTTCTATGGTTGGTTTGATATCTTCATGTTCGATGATACAAATGTATTTATTCAGGCATCCATTACATACACTTTTATGTGTAGCTTAATTTAGCATTTATCCAGTTTCTAACAAAGCCAAAGATAGTTAACGTCTGACTGTTACACATTTCTATTCAGGTAAGAAGATATTGGACAAATCATCAGCTTTTGGCTCTTTCCTGTACCAAACTATTGTTATCATACCAGCTTAAATCCACTATCAGTCGACCTCTAATGGAAATGATACTAAAACCTGCAGCAAACAGTTTGGAAGTGCATCCAGAGTTGTGTGTGACCTTGGTGGCTGTGTTGACATGGGCTCCTTTTCCCAGCAGTAAACTGGCCATTTCAGCGTGTCCTTCCTGGGCTGCCAGGTGCAGAGGACTGACTCCCTGCTTTGTCAGAACGTTGGTCTCTGCTCCGTACTGTAGCAGTGCTAGTGCAATGTTTGTCTGGTTCTTTTTAGCTGCAATGTGGAGAGGAGTGTAGCCGTTCTGCAAAGAAAAGGCGATTCATTGTCAAATAGCGCAGTTAAGCTTACCTCAGGTGGGGATGAGCTGTTAAAATTTAAAAGCAAGGACTTCTTCAAATGTTCAGTCTAACC
This sequence comes from Ostorhinchus cyanosoma, assembly GCA_029814465.1. Classification (NCBI taxonomy): domain Eukaryota; kingdom Metazoa; phylum Chordata; class Actinopteri; order Kurtiformes; family Apogonidae; genus Ostorhinchus; species Ostorhinchus cyanosoma. The sequence goes on from JAPTYQ010000001.1 coordinate 8,581,972, forward strand.
TTTGCTGTAGCATGAGGTGATGCTCCTTTGTCAAGCAGCAGGAGAGCCACCTCTTGGTTATCATAATGAGCTGCCACATGTAGTGGAGTTAGGCCATTCTGGAGGAACAGTATTTTATTAGAGTGCAAACCATTTGTCTTTTCTTGTGTTTAGTGCTCATTTTCTCTGACTAACTAAAAACAGGACAAACACAACATCCAATGAAGTCAGTGAACACAAGCTCTTATAATGAAATGTAAACGTCACAACCTGAAAAAATCTGAACAATTGGTCTGTTCTTATTTTAATGATGTTGATCAAAATGTCTGGTTTTCAGCTCACCTTTCCTGCATCATCAGGTAGAGCTTTACGCTGAAGGAGTAGTTTTGCTACATCAAGGCTTCCGTACTTAGCTGCTACATGTAATGGAGTGAATCCTTTCTGTAAAGAGAAAAATTTTTTTTATTCTTAACCTATTTTTTCTGAACTGATGTTTGATTAGATAATTCTGTAAAAGTATGAGAATCTTGTATCTGTTTGAGCAGATTTCTTTGTTCTTCTGGTTCACCTTGGTTGCCAGTGAATGTGAGGCTCCGGCTTCTAGCAGCACAGCAGCAGTCTCTACCTGGCCCTCTCTGGCTGAAATGTGTAGGGGAGTGTAACCGTTAGTGGTGGCGGCGTCTGGATGGGCCATGTGCTGTAGCAGCAGCTGGACAATGTCAGTTTTCCCTAAACGAGATGCGATGTGAAGGGGTGTCTGGTCCTCCTGGGGTTGAAGGATAGAAAAATGGACATGTTCAGAAGGCAGTGAAAAAAGGCCATTCTGTAGCCACTATTGACATGACCCACAAATATCTGTGTAAGTGATCCAGCAGAAAAAAATCCACTAATTGATTAGAATCATGAAAACAGGGAAAGTGAGAGCTCTGATAATGAGACGGCTGACTCACCCTGGCCATGGCATCCACCAACGCACCATTCCTCAGTAAACAGCGGACCACTTCCATCTGACCTGCTCGTGCTGCCATGTGGAGTGCTGTCTCACCACGCTGTCAAATAAAGAAACAGAAACATTTTTCTCTGCTCAGTGGAACACTTCTAATGTTAATGAATACTTGGGAAATAGGCGCAGTGAGAAAAAAGACACTTTTTAAATACTCAATGTCACATATTTTCACATATTTCACTACCAGTGAGAAATTACTGTGTGGACTTACAATGTTGCGAACATCAGGAGAAGCTCCATTTTGCAGCAGAAGTAATACAATGTTGAGGTGGCCCATAAAGGCAGCTACATGGATGGGAGTCAGACCCGACTACAGAGACAGAGAAACAAAGACAAATGACCGAGAACTGTAAACACAATAATAACAACGCATAGCAAACAACAGATATTCCACAGAGAGTCTCACCTCAGTGATAGCCTGGATGGAGGCTCCGTATTTGACCAGCAGCTCCATCACCTTTACCCGGTTTTTCTTACAAGCGATGTGGAGAGGAGTGAAACCGTTCTGGTAGAGAGTGGAAGCACAATCACACACATATACCACATAGTGTTCTGCATTTGAAAATGTACTTTACTTAATCACCACTTCTTTCCTTTTCATTGTTTTATTTTAGTTCATAACATGTTCTGGTGCTTTGACACTTAATATGGACATTTTTCATTTTAATAATGTATCAAACATAAGTGAATTATTACTGAATTCATGTAGTTAGTACGTATAATCCAAATGTGCCAAATGTTTCCATGATCTCAAAAAACATTTGCTGCTCTTCTACATTTTAAAACATCTTAACTTTTGAATGCCATCTGTCTCTCCAATGCCACGTCAAGTTCTGTTCATGCAAATTCGACACGTGTACTGCCCTCGTCTGCCTGTATGTTAATGTCTGCTTTGTGGATGTTAAATCCATACCAGTGCTCTTGCATTTGGATTGGCTTTCTTGTCCAGCAGTAGCTTGGTTACTCTGTAGTGGCCGCAGTGGGCTGCGACATGCAGCGCTGTGAGGTAGTCCAGTGTGACATCATCAACAGGCGCCTTGTGTTGCAGCAGGAGTTTCACACATTCGACGTGGTCTCCTTGGGCTGACATGTGCAGTGGGGACAGTCCGTTCTGTGTGGAGACAAAACTCAATAAATAATAATTTAACTGCATCGGAAGCTCATACTCTGAATATCGTACTTTTAACTGCTGTTATGAGTCACTGAATGTGTTGCTGTGTACTGATAAACAATTTGTCACATATATACTGGGCCTGCTGCTGCTGTTACTGTTCCTTAAATAAACTGCTGGGGTTGGTTTATCCTTTCCATTTTGTTAGACAGTAGTTTACTGTCAGTAACTGTTGATGGTGGACTGACACACAATGATGGCTGAGGTTCTTGGTTCACATCAGTAAGTCCTTCTTTAGGGTTAGTGTGTCCTTTCAGAGATGGACACTCAGCAGATGGAGGCCAGTGTCTGCTGTCTTACAGGGTTTCTGCATACACTAAAACTACAGGCACTGCCGGACAATACCTTTGTTCTTGCTAAGATGGGGGCTCCTTTCTCCAGAAGGATCTCCACTGCTGGGTCATGTCCACTTCTTGCTGCACAGTGAAGTGGAGTCAGTCCATCCTGGGGACAGAGCAGGGACATGCAGTCACACACAGAAAAGCACACCAACGCCTGCTACCTGTAAATACTGATAAGTTATCTCGAGCAAAACAGCTGTTGACATTTACTACAAGATTTCAGTCTTAAAATGAAAATCTTACCCTGGTTTTAGCATCTATCTGAGCACCCCTGTCCAAAAGCAGGGCCACCATGTTGGTGTTGCCTCTCTTGGAAGCCACATGTAGAGGGGTTATTCCATTCTGAAAGGGTCAACAAGAGCATAATACAAACTTAATTTTCCCTGAAAAACTCTATAATTCTGGAAGAAAAACTATTACACATCACACTAACTAGCTGAAAACATTGGTATTCATAATTCTTTGTCTATATGTCTTAACCTCTAACTTTTAATGCTTGTAAAAAATTTCACATCTTGAATTTCAAAATGTTTTCTACTAGAAGAGTAAAGGAAGCTAGAAAGAATATTATTCACATTTTACACACCATGAAAAGTTCTCACCAAGTACAAACTACATAATTTTGTTTCCAATGTTTGGAGGAAAAAGAAGCTGGAAACATGCAAGAGGAAATGTTATATTTGATACGCTGGGGGAACATGCAGTTAGCAGAAAATGCTAACTTTATGAGAACCTAACGAGTAAACAGACAACACAAAACTGCCCTGTGCTAAGAGGAGTGGGAAAAGAGCTCTACCCTGGCTGTGAAGTCCACAGCTGCTCCTCTGTTCAGCAACAGGGTGGAGACATTCACATTACCGTAGTGAGCGGCGATGTGCAGAGGGGTGAACCCACTCTGTTTGAGACAGACAAGGAGAGAGGAGCAAAGGAGAGCGTAAGAAGGAAAGGAAGGAAGGACACACGAGGAGGAATGGCAGCTGATGAGGAGAACAGAACAAAAACATCAATATAAGACAGAAAGGAGAAGGAAGGAAAGACTGATGAAAAGAACAAAAGATGTGATTCTCCTGTAGCAGATACAAGAAAGAAGAAAGAACTGTGATTCTACTGAAGCAGCAGTACATGCAGCATGCTGAAAAAAGAAAGCACACACACTGGCATTAGAAGTAAGAACATACCCCAAAATAGCACATACAATACATAATACATGTAAATCTCTGCTATTCATCCATGCTTACTGAAAAGGAAAACCACAAAATGGGGAATCAAAGCAATTCTAACTTTGAAAGGAAGAAAAAACCTCAATATAATGAACCTTAAAAACAAAAAATGCCAAACAGAAAGCAAACTACGCACTATTTGTATCTGCTTATGATGGAAAATGACATTTAGTATAAGCTCTACATGTATATAAACATCTACAATACAGTTGTAGATGGTTTCGCTCCTTACCTTCCCATTCTGATAGACATGGTGCAATTTAATTAAAAAACAGAGTTAACTTAAACAACAATGTGTGTCAGAGGAAAAACAAATCAATAACAGAGATGTGCATAGAATGAACATGCTTTAGTTGAGAAGGTAGAAAAAGGAGAAATAAATGAGGTGAAAAGTAATAGTTCATATATAAGTGCAGATTAGTATATAAACTATAATGGCAATACATTTCAAATAATAATCTAATGAATTCAACAATAGTTCAAATGCAATAAACATTTCTCTCCAGTCTATTTCTACAACATAGTGTGTTTTACTGTCAGCCATGCAGGTCTGTGTATAGAACAGCATTTTCATTTGCATGCACTGATAACTCTGACATGCAGGATTTCCCCTTTAAAACGGGAAAGACTGGGAAGAACAAGCTGAAAGAGATGGTTAGAAGTAAAAAAAAAAATAGGAGTAAATGAAGAGGGCATGAGTCTGTATACCTCTGTGGTTCTATTGACCATCATCTGGTGAGGACGCATAGAGAAAGAGGGTGGGAGAGGGCATTGGGTGGTTAGGGAAAGGGCTTCACACCATTCACATAAAAGACAAGGTTAAGGTCAAACGTGAAAAAGATGACAAATAAGAAAAAGTACCCAAAGGAAAGGCCGTCAATATGGTAAAATTCTTAAATAATTAGCAAAGTAACATCTGCCAGTAAAAACAACACTTATATACATAACCTGGACAACAAAGTCTAATAGTCCAAGTCCAATTTAGCTTTAATGACAGAATCTATTCACTGTGGCATCAGTTATGCCAGGTAATGGCTATGCAATATCACAATTTGAATTGATTTTCTTAATATTTGATCATACATTTTGGGCTAAGGTCCTGTATTGATAATGTGAGAGTTGAAATTGATAATGTGAGAGTTGAACTGCTGAGTAATTCCATAACACTGTACAATAAACTCACCTCCCTCTGAGGTCTCTGATCATAAATCCATTTGTACTTAAATGTCTTCTGCACATTCCCAGTTGGAGGATTTCAACTGTTTTGCACATTACAGTTCTATTTCAGTACCGTACAGTTATTTTTCAGGACATTACAGTTACTTTGTAGATCCTGCCCAGACCTTTTTATACTTCAAATTTATAGTGTACTGTGTATAGTGTTTGCTCTTATGCTGTACTTACTGTCTTTGCTCATGTTTGCTGTGATAGTATATTATTGTTATTGAATGTGTACCATACTGCTGCTACACTATCTATCTATCTATCTATCTATCTATCTATCTATCTATCTATCTATCTATCTATCTATCTATCTATCTATC
>JAPTYQ010000001.1:8605582-8622876 GCA_029814465.1 Ostorhinchus cyanosoma
TGTGTGTGTGTGTGTGTGTGTGTGTGTGTGTGTGTGTGTGTGTGTGTGTGTGTGTGTGTGTGTGTGTGTGTAAGCGTCCATTTAGGAGTCATGTTACATTTCGGGGGGGTCCAAAGACAGCCGATGTGAACTCTTGTTTCTATTTCGTGAATCTCTTACTTGGGGGGGGGGGGTTAATGGTCTGTTTTCCATCTTATAGATCCCAGGCTTTTATATGGCCCATTAGGATTCTATGATAGACAGATACGGGAGAGGCAGAGGCCACATCATGTGCGTGCACGTGTGCGCGTTTAAGTGCCTAAGCTTGTTAGTGTAGACGTATTCAGGTCTGGTGTGTGTCACCATGTGCCACATCACATGCACAAACTCATTTGGATATAACTCCTCTGGATATGACGATGAAAACCGTGTGGATGTTTAACTCCAATGTTCACTTTGATGGTTCTTCCTATAATCGTAAGGTCTCATCATGTTTATTTTCATACCATGGCTTCAGGGAAGGAAGAAAGACGCATTCATTTACTTTATTGTATGCTTTAGGTGTTAGAGGATTTAGACATAATAAAAAAAATACACTGGGTTGTGCTCCGTGTAGTAAAACATGCACATCCCCATACGAGGGAGAGTCAAAAGTTCTCAGACAAATGTTATAATTTCACAGCCCCAGCACTTCTGCAAGGAAGGAATGTACCGATGGAAACACAGATTGCAAAAGCGTAAAGACTCTAATGGAGCTTATGTATAAAAGGAATTTTGTTATTTTGATATATAAACTCTTTATTACATTACTTGAGGACTTTATGCTCAGTCTGACTGGGCACTGAATAATAATTAAGAAAAAGTAGAACATCTTAAATACAGAAAAAATCTTGCGATTACATCATTTGCTCAGTGATCTTACAAAAATGTACATAATATACAGAGAAAATTATTTTAGAGGAATAAAATAAACATTTTTTGTTCTCATGTACAGTATTATATAATATATAAAACAGAACTTGCTTCATACATCTCTTCAGGTTTTTATTTCTCTGTATATTATGCATTTTTTCTAAAATCATTGATCAAATGTAGCTAAACAGACTCTCCCCAGTCTTGTGGAGCTGATATCTGATGTTCATGAATAGCTTTTGTTGTCACTGTGTGTTTTGTGTTTTGTTTTGTGTGGTGTTGTTGCTGCTGTTTACATGTGGTTTCCCTGCTAATGGAAGTACAGTGCTGACTAGTGAGTGGAGTTCTGAAAGTGATGAAGGTCTTGCATATAATGCATCTGAGGTTTAATGGACAGAGGATGTTTCTGTTTTGAGACAACTCATTTAAACTAGAGGCCAATACATTTTTCATGACAGTAACCTCCTTTTATAGAGAACTGCTGGTTGTCATAATGCTTACTGTACATCAGTTTGGTTTATGTGGTGTTTTATGCTTATGTTAACCTGATAAATGAGTAAGTGGGTAAGAGACTGGATGAAAAGTCTTCCTGTCATCTCATTGTCTCTGCAGGAAGATAAGAAGATTAGAATATCCAGAGAGATCTGAACCTCTGCACTACGATATTATTTCAACCTTTGGTAATTTTACTAACAGGGCAGAATAAACGTTATATGCCACTCTATTATACTCATAATAAAGACAACACAAATAGTTTTGTTGGTTATAAACAACAGCAGGAGGTCTGCTCTGACAATTCACAAACACACACACACACACACACACACACGCACACACACACACACACACTGCTCCCCATTTGCCTTCAGGTTATTGATTCTAAAGTGCAGCTGAACCCTGCACCACATGACTCTAAAATAATAAGAAAGTCAACACTTACACAAGACATCTCCTTCTCTATGTCTCCATTGGTAAATCAGTGTAACGTGGAAGTTGCAAAATGGTATTTTCTTTGTATATGAAATGATCATATAGAATTAAGAGATGCAGAGTCATTTTATAAAGCTTTACGAGCAGGACGGAGGTACCAAGGGGATCAGGCCTCCTCTTACAAACTCTACAAACAACATTTCTAAGAAAAACCCAACATTGGTCTGACAAAAACAACCAATTTTACACACAACTGATAGTGTTATTATGTAAAATTCGCTAAAAGCCAAACTGCTAGTTGTGACTGCCTTGTTTATACTGTAATTCTAGAGGATACGCAGTAATGGACTGGCACGGAGATATGATTTAAATGTCAAGCTATTTTGTTGCCTCTTTTACTGCTTAAGAAAGGTCAGAGCTATAAAGAATACAGAACACTTGAACTATCTCTTTTATACTCTCTCTCTCTCTCTCTTCCCCTTGGTTTGTCACAAAACCAAATCACACAAATGTAAAAGTGAAGTGAATATGACGGTCAGTAGAAACTCAGATCGGACCACACCCAAAAACAATGAGTAAAGAGACCACAAGGAGGGGAGGCTGGGGCTGGACTGTGAGCAGAGGGAAAGGAAAGATGCGCTGGAGATGGGACATTTAACCTTGATACAGTCAGATGATATTCCCCGTGGAGGAGGAAGGCAAGCAGACCACACCCTGTTGTAAGTGAGGTCATACAGCAACTGCTCACTGACACAAATGCACACATCTGATTAGTGACTTTGCTACTTCACAAGTCCGATGGCTGTTGTTTTCATCTTTTGACACTACCATAAAAACAACACTTTTCACTTTCACACACACATTAACGCCACATTAACTGATTACTTGCGGCTTTTGTTTTTTGGGACATTATGATGCGACATTCTTAAGCATCTTTTACAGCAAAAGCATGTGCTTTCACAAAGAATAAGTCAGAGTCAGAAATGCAGATTAAGCAAATGTTTTCATCCACGACATTATTCACTTCCTGTGACTGATGCCAGGTTTATGAGGTGTTATTTCACAAAGCTATCAGTCAAATGTAGCGCAGCACGGGATAACTCGTATCCAGTGCTTCACTTTGCTTCTGGGGGTTCATATGAAATGCACCGCCTTAGAAATGGCCGTCATACTAATTTACGGTATTCCCTTTTTCGCTTTGAAGCACTGCCCGACTCCCTTGGGAACATATGACGTCAGTTTGCCATCCCCGTTAATGAGATGAGAAGGAGGCCTAGAGTCTGCTGCGAAATACCCTTCCATATTCCAGTGACACTGCCGTCCCTCTGCAGAGACTATCAATTCTAAAGAAAATCCATATTCCTGCTGTCAAAGTATTACAGACCTGCAACTTAAAGACCTGTGTGAAGAGGTCTGCAATAGTATATATGAAGGCTAGGATTTCAGAGCAACTAAAATGCAACAAATCAACCTTCCACTGAGACATATATGCAATTCTCCTAACAAGAAACACTTTACCAATTATTTGTACAAATTCATTTACTTTCGAGGATCATGTGTCTGTGCAAGCTATAAAAATAAATCAATGAAGAATCTATTATTGTATTTTCTTAATTTCTAGAGTGTGCAAACAACAGGCCACAGCCTTTGTTTTGCAGTCTGACACATTCAATTGCTAAAAAAAAAAAAAAAAAAGTTGGCAGAATGAATTTCTATCTGAGACCTGATCTCATCCTGATTTAGACATGTATTGAAGCATAAACTGATTTTACCTTCAAGTTGAATGTATAATAAATAATGAAGTGTGTGACCTAAAATTCATGGCTCACAGTCATAGCAAGAATGCTGAGTGATGCTGAGGAAACGCAGCAGATAGGCAGTTAGGAACACATACATAGTGATTCAGAGTATGATAAAAAAAAAAAACTGATGACAGATGTGTCGGAATGAATATTTAATGAGCAGTCATACTTTATAACCCATATATTCATATAAAAATGTGTAAAAGCTATGTTTAAAAGATGCCGTTATTTAAAAGCCAAAGGACTTTTTATATAACCAAAATGTAACGTTTAAATGAATAAACAGAAATGAGGAATAATCTTAAACTCATTTCTAAATAGCAGAAAAGGCTGCGCCTCAAAACAATTATTATAAATATCTTGATACAATTTTATATCTATCATAGTGTCATTTTTATATCATGTTGTGGCAAATTTCCTTCGATATCACAAATTATCGTGATATAACTGTAGATTCCAATCAGGACAAGTGTAAAATGTAATTGCATCATTCTATGTCTTTGACAATAATAAAATTTTTTACAATAAGAATAATTTCATGTCATCACAGACTACAGCTGTTTGTTTTTTGTTTTGTTATGTCGTTTATAACATTTTCATCCTGAGTCATCTTGTGGATGGAGGATGTAGTTTGTAGGATAGAATAAAGGGACGGACTTTAAAACCAATGTGCATACAGTTTAACAAACTGCATCCTCTGAATTCTCCAAAGGCAGGCAGAAGCAGCTTCATCCTCAGTGTATAACAAAAAGCAGACTTTTGTTTTGCTAGCTTATGGGTGCTGTGTGTTTCCGTCTCTGTGCCACGGTATAAGTCGTGCTATTTTGAACAACAGAGTGGAAAGCTTTGATGTGTTTTCCGGTGAGAAATACTTCGCTTGCTCAACTTCAGACATGAACAGTGAAGCAGAGGATGGTGCTTAGGTGGAATCCAAATTCCAGACAGAAAGTCTGAGCACATTTACATGAAGGTATTTGAGCTGTGGTTCAGAGAAGTCCATTGATCATCAACCACACCCTCGCTCTCTCCTTCTCTCTGGTCCTGTCTAACGGGAAACTCAGTTATAAGGCCATAATGAATAATTAACATCTAAATGCCTTTTACTCCCACCCCTCCTTCCCAAAAACACCTGCTCTCTACAGATAAAGGTTGCATCTCAAGGCTATTGAATATTCCTCTGTTCCTAAGAATTTATCTCAATACTCCTAAATTCTTATTCTTAAATCCTGGAAGATCAACCAGTTCATAAGTTCAGGAATAAGTCAATACATAAACATTTATATACTCACTCTTTTCTAATACATTTGCATTGTCACTTTTTGACTTTTGATAAACTACCTTATGCCAAAAAAAGTAATGATGATGATGCAGAGCTGTGAATCCTGTTGATCCTTCCTCCTGCCTTTAAACATCAGCCATAGTGATGATAGGCCAGTAAACCATAGTATCAGATACACGTAAGACACCCCAACCAGTTTTGAGGTGCCACAGTGACCAAGAAGACCCGTGTCAGGATGCATTTGTAGCCAAATATAGACTTGGTGATGGTACATATAGGTCTTTCTTGGACCTGGGACAGGAATACCCTGGCTTTACTGTCAACCCTATCTCCGTTACATTTGAAATTTATAGGCAACATCATATGACGGTCACTTGTGTGTTTCATCAGAGATATTTGACAAAGTTGCTCTTTGGTATTTGGAGGGCTGAGTGTCATGCCGTACATGGGCAGTCTCTGGTGGATTTACCCAAAGAGGATATCATTATTTTTGTGTCAGCTTGTCAAGCCAGCAAATATGATGCAGAGAATAATGTCCAGAAACACATGCAAGGATACTGTGAATTGTAAAATGTAAAATGTACAACTTCCTTTACTCAACATCCAATAAATCACTAGGAGTCTTTTATCAAATGACTAATTCTAAATAGTTTTGGAACATTTGTTAAAATATATACATTAAAATGAAGTTAAAGCCATGAAATAAATCACACAAAAACCATGTATGAAGAAACGTCTATATAAACTGAGAAAGATTTTCCTAATTAGATGATTTTCAACCTAAGTATTATTCTCTCAGCAACACAAACACACTTAATCTATCATCAGTAACACAATGCAGTGCCAAGTAAGTATTCACAGGAAACAATGGCTGATTAATAAAGGCATTTGGGAAGCATCAGTACAGGTGTGGGAGCGGTGGAGTCGTGGTAATTCACAGGTCTATGTGTAAGCACTTATAACCAGGTAAGTGCTCTGACCGCTCTGGTAAATACTGCTATGTAATGCTGAATTGGTGAGTATGTTTGGGTGTGTGTATAATGCACCCTGTATAGAATAACTGCACCCACAAAGACCCTAACAGGCTTCTATTTGGCACCAAGCGCAGGAGGAGTGGCAGCTGTGTAACTGTGTATTTATGTGTGGCTGTTCAGATGTAATGTAATGAAGGCCATGGCTCCATTAGGACTCCCTTCCTGCCGAATCCCATCATACCACTCCCAGTGGAGAAAGAGAAAGAGACAGATAGGCAGATGGACGCAGAGAGACAGAGGAGGAGAGGAGGAGAGGAGAGATAGATGAAAATGTCAAAGGCTGCAGTGAAATCTGACCTGCTGGCAGATCAGGACCTTAGTGTAGGGACCGAGGGGGGGAGTGGGGTGCAGACAGGGGGGATGATGGGAAGTGAGAAGGAGGGAGATAGTTTGGAGGGAGATGGGAGAACGACAGGCGAGGACACAAACACAAAACTAGGGCAAAGTATCAAGTGCTTGTGTTAAAGCAGTCTTTGGAAGAAGGGAAATGAATGGTGAGTGTGTTCCAGGAGGAAAATGAAGGAAAACAGGGCCGGTTCAGCTGAAGTTCAGTTAAGGAAGAGCACTGACAACTAAATAGGTCAGGTTTGGAGGAGTTTGAAACAAGTCAAGCTAGAACATTCCTTGTACAGACAGATCCAATGGGAGGCGCACACATGCCTGGTATATGTTTTTATATATTTGTAGTCTTATTCTGAAAGTTTCTGTCTATTTGGAGCCAGCTTCAGGGGGATATAGAAGCTTAATTTCTCATATGAGACTGCATTGGGCATAAAAGTCTGGTCCCAAATGGATCTCTGCAAACTGAGCATCCACTCAGTCACCACAGGAAAATGTCTGGCACAAGTGACATATTCTGACGCAGTCTCTGTATTGTTCAGATGGAGGAAAAACAGACTGCGGGACACCTATCGCTCAACACCAGCTCAGAACGGCACAGGTTCAGCCGACACACAGACGTGGACATGCAGCCACTTGGCTACAAAGAAGCTATTTCTCTCCAGGACAGTTGCACATGAGACAGGCAGTATTTTTAGACCTCCTAGTAAGAGGCTCACGCTGTCCCTTTGTCATTTTCTCTTTTCGTCTCAGATCTAGCACTCGTGTCATTATATACATTCATTCAAGTTTTCATCCCCCTTTTTGCATATTCAACATTTTTCACTGTTTATCCCCGTGACAAAGCTTCTCCAGAAAGTGTCAGTTCAGCCAAAGAACAGAGGTAATTTTCTATTGAACCATTCATACTTTCAGTTTGAATTAGTGTCCTTCAGATGTTCACTGCTGACACATCTGTGCAAATGAAACACACTAATGTTGAAAGACTTGTGACAATACAGTTTCAGTTAAACATTGATGTGCATTACTGCATAATAGTAGTTATTTTTGTGCGGCAGGATGAAAAAATAGATAATTGCCTACTTAAGTGCGTCATTTAGAGTTGAACTGGACCATGTATGTCAACATGCTGTACATGAACATGCTGTTTTCGTATTCTCATTTAGTCCATCACATACATGACAGGCATCTCTGGTTCTTCTTCAGCACATGGTTTATCTGTTTCTATGGCAAACTGAGTTGCCTCTCATAGTTTTATCAGCACTCCACCCAGCTTCAGCTTCAGAAGAGGCTCAGTCCAGTAGAACAACTGAAAACAGCAGTGGACGGTCACTCCTCTAAAGCTCCTAGAAGAGCAGGATAATGGTTGTGATAGTCACGTGCAAATAATGATTATAAGGTAGCACCAGGGAGGACAAGAAAAGCTCATGCTTTGGAAGTAATTAACAGTTATGTAACATTAACAGTCACTGGGAAGATTTCTTAGAAGATAATTAAGGAAACTAACTCACACGGAGCCTTGAAAAGTAAATAGGAGACCTTCATATTAAAGTATAGTTGTGAGAAAACGTGCAAATCACAGGATTAAAACTAAGAAAACGGCCTATTCGAGTTCAGCTGATGAACTAAAAGCTGTCAAATGTCAACACATTCATATAAACCTGTGTAAAAAGTACAATAAAAGAAGAAAAGCTGTTGAAGACGAGCTCAAGGAGTGACTTTTTACACTTTCTTTTAGTGTATGTACAGACAAACTCCCTCCATCTGTTTCACCTGTTTAAAGAGTAGTGCTTCCACATTTTAGGTCTGATTGGACAAAAAACTCCCAATTGGATCTAAATGTATGAGTTTAGTGGCCCCACCCAAAGAAAACAGTGTAGTGTGTGTGTTGTGTGTGTGTGTGTGTGTGTGTGTGTGGGGGGGGGGCACTACAGTCCATTACTGAAATCACATTAGCCTGAGAGAGAGTGCACTGAAACAGGAAACAAGGACCATCTCCTGACTCACATTCTCCAAATACACAAGCAGTATCACAGTAGATGGCATTCAAATTATTTTGGAACATATCTTATATGTAAATTTATATTATATATGTATAAAATAATGTATAAAGCAAAAGCATTAAAAATAATGTATGTCTGTAGTAAAAGCTGTTTGAATAAACACAGCAGAAGCAACATATCAGAATCTCACCCCAGACAAGGACAAAAGACAAAACTGGCCCAAGAAACCCACAGAACTTTGTTTTCCTACAATAAGGACACATGGTTCCTGGGGGGCAGTCCACCTTAAATTAAATTACACACTCTTTCCTTGTGTATATATCAGACATGAACTATCTGCTTTATCTTGAACTAAGAAGAGGCACAACCCAAACAGACTTCATCCAAATCCTTCATCTCTAAAGAAAGACTTCACCATAAAATGTACTCGTCTACATCAGGAGAACCGACCCTCAGCCCCAATAAAGGAGCTGACTGCAAACACTTCTACATCCACACATATATTTCATTCTGTGGAACCGGAAGCCAAGCAACGACATTTCGTTGCCAAAATCTCACTGCTGTGTTTTTTTTTGTGCAATGACAATAAAGGAAGTCTAAGTCTATCCACGTACCATCCACACACTTTATCAAGCGATAATATTAAAGCAGAGCTTATGTTAAGGATGTCAGTGGAGAGGTGTGAGCTTTGAGCAGTAACCTGAGTAGCATAGCCTACTGCAATAGAGAAAAAAGGCAGTCAAAATAAAGGATGTCCAAATACTGAGAACAGTTGGGTCACTGATGAGCCAGAATGAAGCAGGACTCCACTGAGGTGTTTCATATGGACCAGTTCAGCCACTCTGGGCCTGCTGCTGTTTATTTTGACCGCCATAACAACTGGCACAATTGGCCTGTTTGGATGTTCTCACACCTAGCTGGTGTTTGTAAGAACAGATGGTGTCTGGTCTGCATATTGTCAGTAAGGCCTAATTTATACCCGGTTTATGTAACGATTTAGTGGACCTGTCAGAGCACCAGCGCCGATGTGCAGAGGCTCGGCAACGCCTTTGACTGCTCCTCAGCCTCAGCCTCAGCATCAGCCTCAGCATCAGCATCAGCATCAGCTGCGGTCCGGGCTGCTCGTTTCACGGCTGGATGGGCCGGTCAATGCGGAGAGCAGGCTGCGGACAGACACCCACCTGCCGAATACGGGTCTGGTGCAGCGGTGCCGGAGGTCCACCTTCCGGGGACGTGTTGCTGGAAGAGGCCATTTTCAAGTCACGGTCGGAGCCGCCGCCCCTGGAGTGACTTTCTTCGGGGCTACTTGACATTCGGTCTCGGGCTTGCAGCTGGAGGCGAAGCCGTCAGTGAGGGTCCTTCAGCCGGTGCAAGGTGGATTTGTTTGCGGGCCTCAGAATCCACAAGGTCCGCTGCGGCCCCGGATCATTCTGTGTTGTCAGTCTGTGCTCTAACGAAACTAAAGCGCAGGCAGTGATTGTGTGTCAGCTTTCCAAGCAGAACGGAGCGCTCCCCGCGTCCAGGGATGCTCCCGGTGTGCGGCTGTAGCTGCGCGTGTGTGGAAATGTGAGCGCGCCTCAGATGCGCTTCCCCGAAACTCCGCAGGATCAATGATGCTTTCAAGAACAGTCGGAAACGTCACGCACGCACTTTAATGACGACTACCACCCTTCAAAACGAACATTCGGATATTCCCATTGGCTGAAAGACATTCCACCGGGGACGAAAATTAGCAGAAATGACATTTTTGACATTACATTTCCATAAGAGGTTCATCTTTTTCATAAGACTACTTGCACGCTGAGCAGATTTTAAGGCTTCGTCTGGGGAAACATATGTACCTTGGTAGAATGGTTTTTTTTCGTGCATCCTGGCCTTTTCATTTCCAAACCAAAGGGACTTGAACGCACCAGTAAGCAATACTGAGGTTCTGTTTTGCTTCTTATGCCCCCATCCCACAGAGTATGTGCAGCAATAGTCTTAGAGGAGAGACCAACAGCATAAACTAGATCATATAATTCAATAAAAGCAGAATTGTGTGAGTAAGACTGCTTGAACACATTGAAAACCAGACACCCAGGCACATTGGGTTGGGTCTCCATAATGCAGGCTCATAATACCCCCTGTCTTTCTTGCGCCCCTCCCCATTGGCCTGTATCTTTTCACTGAGCAACAATTTAACTGATGTTGACAGTGTAAAATCAATAACAATGTCGTGGAGACACATAAAAACAGACATGGCAAAACAGAGAAAGATAGAGTGAAGGAGAACTAGATCTATCCAGAACTAACCCTGTCAGTATTTGCACAGGCTTCAGAGGAGAGTCAGTGTGATCTCAACATGTTACTGCTTTGTTTTGTGGAGGAAATGGAAGTGGTTTGAACTCTTCTCCCAAAGGTTTGTTCAAGTGACAAACTACTGGGTTTACTTATACACTGTGGTCTCCAAAAAACTTAAGTTAACTGTTGAGGCATTTTCCTGAGTAAATTTTAAGTAGTGTTTCATTAAATCAGGTACAGTTACTCAAGACTGGAATCTGAGCAAAATGTAACAAACCAACAACAAATGTTTTCCCAGTGGCCTTGTGCAAAGGATCCACATCTCTGAACACTTTGTTCTGCTGCTACTTTCCTTTTAAATACTAGATGAACCATATCAAGTAACTTGTTCCAGGAAAAACTGAGTGCATTCCATCTGAAGCTTAAAGCTCTTATCTGAGCTTTGTAAGAGTTTAGCTTTAGAGAAGCCTTTACCTGATCAGTGTTAATGAAGCTCTGTTCCTCTAATTGTAGCATATGACTCAGGCAGTAATGTGTGGTCATGATGATGCTGTTTTTGTACATCCCACAGTGCCCTCTATTCCCACTGAATGATATTACACTCAAATCATATTAAACTCAAGGCTGTAACCTTTGCAATATGGATGAATATGTTTGAGTCATGGTAATAAGATTTAAAATCCTTCAACTAAACAAATAACACACAAGCTAAAAATATAAAAAAATACTTTATTAGACATCTATCTTGTACAAGATATAATTGAACTGGTTCCAATCAATAACAGCAGCAACAAATACATCAATAAACATTAACAAACGACACAAAATCAAGGTCACGTAGTGAAAAAAGCTTTGACGAATGAGAACTGAAATGTACTTCTGAGTCTTTTTTAATTTGTAGAAAGTTGGTCCAGGTTGTCATGGCTGCGGCTGGAAAGATGAGCTTCAAGAATTTCCCCAAATAAGTTCCTTTTCAGTAATGTGTAGGCCATCGGCAGAAGTTGCTTGATAACCTTGTGGAAATACTGTGAGACACAAAGCCAGAGATCAGTTTAGGGGTGTGACTTTTTTCTGATTGTTGTTAGACATTACTAATGAGCTGTGAGCACTTTAAAACCACTTCTATTACAGGTTTCAGACATGAATGTAGTTTTAAGCTGTTCTATAAAAAAAGTGTTTTTTGTAGGGACTATTTCAATAGTTGGCTCTGTACAGTAGTAATTCACAACTACAAAAACTATGTTGAGGTAGTACAGTGCGGAAGTGAGAGGCTAAACACATGAGACCTACTGAAATGTGAGCTTGCACACAGAACATAGAGTATCCACATGTGAATTTAATATATGGTTTAAAGTCTGAACAAGTACAGTGAGAAAGGTGGTGGCTATCCTGTGCTACTTTGTAAAACTCACATGGGATCCGTAACAGAAGAGGTCTATTCCTAGCTCATAACCCATGCCGTAGTCACACTCATCGTTGGCAAACTGAACAAACGTAACCATCTCCTGCAGAGGTCCGAATGCTTGAACACGCTCCTCATCATTCTTTGCTTCAGCAATGGCTTTGCAGATCTTCTTGAGACCCGCTGGAAACAGAAGGAAAAATATACAAATCTATTCTTCACAGGAGTGAGTGGAATTCAAATTCTTTTAACAGGTATTATTAATTGAAAGTACATTTTTACAGTTTATTCAGTAGTATTCATAGTTTAATGTTAACAACAGCCTCAACTGTATTGGCTCTATGAATATTACAACGAAGAAGTTGGATGAATTAGAATTTTGCTCAAGAAGAATATTGGTCATTTTATGAGAAACAAAAACCCAACAAAACATTATATGCTCCAGGTCGTCCTACAGTGAATTATATGAAATCACACTGCAGTCAAAACAAATTAACTTACCATCCGTTTCTGGTAGTTCTCTGTATCCCACATCATTCTTGTCGACAGGAACAACGATGCCGGCGCTGTGGAAGGTTTTGGTCACCACCTATAAAGAGGTTTCTCATTACTGGAGTTGACAAACTGTGTCCAAATATTTTTTTTCTGGGGTTTATATCACTGATTACCTCATCACATTTCCTCCTTGCTATAATATTATGGAGTCTAACATTCCAACAGGCCTGTGACTATTTTTGCTTATGGAGCATAGAATTCAGAACTGCATCTCAGTTGGAAAGAAGGATTTGTGTTTGACTGCCTTGGAGCCACTAGTATGACAAAAACAGTGATACATTGATTTTACCACAGTGGATATAATGCTGTTTGAGTCCAAATTCTATGATTTGGCTGCTGATATCATCTTCTTACAGATTAATGATCTGCACATAGTTTCATGCCGTTTGCTCCTTGGTGTTAGCTACCTTTTTGTCCCTTTGCTTCATGCCTTTGGTCTTCTGCTCTAGAGACAACCCCAGAGCCTCTGCTTTGTCTTGTAACTTTTTCTCCAAGCCTTCCAAAGCTTTCCCCCCTTCTTTTTGACTGCCTTTTACTTTCTTCTTCCTCAGAAGATACAAGCTAATGAGAAACAGAAAGTGAATGAGTAAGGGACAGAGGAATACTGAAACACTGCACTGATACAAACGGCTGCAGACTAAGCAAGGCAGATTATTATAACAATATAATCTGTGTCTTTATACACTTTAAGCCGTACTTACTAGACAGCAGCAAACATATTGTCTCCCATCTGGGTAATGACACAGCCCTTCTTGCTGTCATTTTCCCCAACAAAGGAAGGCAACAAATCTGGAGCATCTCTGCAGGAATTTAGAAACATTAAAATTCAGTCACAGAAAAGAAGCCATGCCTGTTTGACATGTTAAACCTCTCACTAACTAGACAACACTGTCTTACTCTAGGTACTTGAATAGTAGACAATATAAATTCATCTTGTGAAGTGCTATAATCACACACTGAATCAAGAGAGTCTAAACCCATTCACAAATGTTTGTAGTGATACCTGTAATATCCAAAGTGATGCTGGCTGTCATCACTGCCTTGAAGTATGGTCTGAAACTCTGGTGGATCATAAAAGTACCTCCAGTGAAGGTGGAAGTTAGGCTGAGGAGTCTTGGGGTTTTTGTGAGCCCCTGCCAGAATATCAAATGGACCAACCAGCCGTAACCCCAGTGTGTCCACCAATGCACCTGCACAGAATCATAAAGACTTCTTTGTGAACAAAACCTTTTGGGCATAAATCACAGCAATATCATCCAGCTGACCTGCAAATGGCTGCTTTTAAACATGAGTTTCAAGGTACATGTGTGAAATGACTACCATGACTTTTCTTTAGTTCCTCCTACATGGGAGTCCAGTTAAAAAATAATAAGCTTGTGTGTGAAGTGTCTTTCAGGCATCTTGCCGAACAATAAAAACAGAGTGACTCGTACATTTTCTTTTCTAAAGACAGAAGAACTGAACAGATGCAGGGAAGAGACCATCTGTCGCAGTAAAACCATACCACGGGGGTTGTCCGGGCAAATCTCCTTGCACAAGTCCCAGAAGTGGTACAGATCTTCTGGCATTTGAAGCTGGAACAGTTGCTTCATTTCATCACGTTGCTCAGCATCCACCTGTGACAGCGGCACAGACTTGGACTCATCGGCACGGGCCTTCTTCAACTCCCCATTGCCTGTGTCTGACTCCTAGAAGATGTGCAAATATGCAAAATCAATGCTTTGTATTTTGTTCCCAACATAGTCACAGAAAGAAATTGCACATGTGACACAAACTAAACAGTCGGTTTTATGCACTAATTAAGGTCTGCAAGCAGATCCCAGTAAGTTTGTCTTAGTTACAGAGTGTATTTGAAGGCATCATCTCGCTTTACGCGTTGAGGAGACCTAGCTTAAGTTAACGTGCCCTGTGAACGTACCGTTTAGAGTCGAACAGCAAGATATGGCAGAGCTCTGCTGGGTTACATCAATAAATAAGCATTAGTCTATTACTCCCAGGGCAGCCTTTTCCATGTGCAGGTCTTTGGGAACAGCAGTGACCAGTGCGGGGCCAGTGAGCTGCCATGTTGCCGTCTGTCCACTGCTCTGAGCATGAACACATCTACCCACACCAACAAGAACTTCTACCACCGCCTTTTCAAACACACGCAGTTCGCCTCTTTGCAGTGGAAACCAACTATAACGTCAATATGTTTGCAGCCCAGAGGAAGTGGTCAGCAAAAGCAAAAATTACCTGATTTGATTTGGGTTTTCTTTTTGCGCGCCCTGTCATTTTCTTCCTCTCGTCGTCCTCTCGGTGTCTTCTTCTGCGCGTGCTCAGCGGAACACACGGCCTGTTTAAACTGTGTGTTTCCCCCTGGAGGCCACGAGTAGTAACTGCAGCCTCAACGCATCAAACGCAAACAGTAAGTTTATTATAAAACCAAGCCCTTTAAAACTATGCATAAAAAGCCATATCCTGGGAAAAAAAAATATACCTTATCACGTCTTGAAAGTGTCACAAATTTCATATTACCAAAATTAATTCACAAAAACCAGCACCAGAGCACTCTCTAAACAATGAATGTAAAATATGCCACCATAGAACCCTATTTGGACAGTGAGCTTTACCCTTAAAGGGCAGTTACATTTGGAACACAATGCCAAATTAAATGAAACTGATAACAGATGTCAAAACATTCACAACAAAGACCTGGCAGGAAACAAAACAAGAATCTACTCACTCCTAAAATGCATAATGTTTGAAGTTGGACTTTTTTTTTCTTTGAATGTGTAAATGTGTGTGGCAGATATGACTATGACTGATCCCTGATAAATAAATGGACAGATAAAGAAATAAATAAGTAAATGTTTTTTTCTTTTTAAAATTTTCTTTTTTTCTATTTTTAATGCTGTATTCTAAAACTTGTAACTCGTTAATGAGTTCAAATCCAACTGAAAAACATAAGGACTATGATGGAAAATTTGAGTAAGAGATATGGATCTAAATTTTAAGGAACTAAGATTAGAACAAACCCAAGCTTATGTGGTTTATTAAGAAACCCTTGTGCCACAGATTAATACAGACAGCTTTAATGACATCATGAACACTTTGACACTGACAGTCACAACAGCTGCCCACAGCACTGACAGAGCCACAAGTGTCCAAATGAGGAGAGCAACAAGACATGACACATGATAACACATAATATATAGAATTCTGAACATATTTAATAACACAATGTCACAAACTTTTCAAAGGGTTTCTACCTATAAGCCTTTGTTAGTCAATATTACCCTCAGAATATGCTTTAGAGATATTTGGTCTGGACTGGATAATCTTACAAAAGTTACCATTTGGAACAGTTGCTTAAAAAGTGCAAATTTGCATCGCCTGAATGCATCAAATGGTAGTGAGAATTCACAAAAACTACGCATTTGAAGTAGCTTCTTCTCTAGGAAATGTAATTGTATGAAACATAGAATCCCTATTGTAAATTTTCTTCTGTGTTTAAATTTCCATTGTTTGCAAATATTTTAAGTTCTCACATCTGGATATGCTTTCATAGAATAGAAAAGAAAAGACATAACATAACGTAAATCTGCACATTCGTTTTGCACATTGGACAAGTTTCAGCCAAGTGTTTAAAGTGCTTTACTGCTTACATTTGTCAGGGTTATTGCTGTCTGTCCCAATAGTACAGAGGGTTTCTGATGTGCTGGTAGGGGGACGGGGGTCCATATTTGCCCAGACAGTGTACAGCTTCATGCCCTATTCCACTGCTGGTGTGTCCACCTTATTTTTTTTGTTGGTCTCCTTGGCAACACAAATACTAGTGCAGCTTTCTTCCTCTGCTTCCTCTGCTTCCTTAGCAAGCTGCAGCCAGTTTTCTCTATTCTTCTTACAACCGTGCAGTAAAGGAGCGCAAGTGTCAAAGAGTCTGGATACAGCCTGAGGAGTGGGGGAGATAGAAATGTTCAAATTAGAGCAGGAAACACCACAATAAGACAGTATACGGATATTCTGTATTTCTGTGAAACCTAACCCTAACACTAATTATAAACAAAATAGTAAACATGTAATGATCCTGTAATAAATGTGTTATTAATGTGCTATATACATGTTGAAACTTACCACGATAATAACCCTAACCATTGTATTAACATAAAATAACATATCATAAACATGTAATAAACATGTCATTAACACTTACTAATTTTGTAATAACACAATAAACGTAATAAAGATGTATCCAACATGTAATTAACACTTACCCTAAACCCAACCCCTAACCCGAACCCTAAGCTGAGCCCTAACCCTAACCTCAAACCCAACGCTAGCCCTACCCCTAATCCTAGCCCAAGACCTAGACCTATCCCTAACCTTTACTCTAACTCTAACCCTAACTGTAAAGCTCTAACTCTAACTCAAGCCCTAACCCTAAACACAACCCAAACCCTAAACACATCCCTGACCCAAACCCAGATCAAAAACTGTAAACACAAGGGCTTTCAATTAACCCATAAACACCCAGTGCTACTTTGATGTCACTTCCCTGTATTTAATTTGCTGGCAATGTGGATGTTCATAAAAGCTCCGATTAAAGTTGAAGGTTATTATATCAGAAAGAGAGAAAACTGAAGAAAAAATGACTTTTTCAGCAAAGATATCATCAACTGAATGCAAAACCCGGTGTGTCCATCCACTATCATTGATCCAAGATCATGAGTTTTACTGGTGAATCAATGTTGTAGAAGATGACGGTGTTTCCACGGTAACTACGGAGCCTCTGAACGTCCA
>JAPTYQ010000001.1:8646509-8656946 GCA_029814465.1 Ostorhinchus cyanosoma
TTTGTATGTATGTATGTATGTATGTCTGTATGTATGTATGTACTTCCTTCAAGTTTGTTCAAGACAGAAATATCCAAGTATGTCAAAATGATGCCAAAAGAATTATTTTCCCCTTTAACCAAGAATTATTTAAATCATTTAATCAATTTCAGTCGGGGTCATACAGTAACTATCAAATATTTATTTATTTTTAAATTAAGAGACATTTTAAGACATATGGCCCTGATTTTCTTTTTCTTTTTCCAGAATTCACAGATTGTAGTTGTTCAAAATGCTAGTTGTCATCTTGAGCTCTTCAGAAAATCAACTCTGATATTTTCTTGACTTAATGATTACATTGATCCTTTGTGTTTTATTTGTATTATTTCCAGGTCCATGAATACCTCCGGAGTAAGCTGTGCTCCCTTTATGAAAACGACTGTATCTTTGACAAGTTTGAGTGTGTTTGGAACAGCTCAGACAGGTAAGTAGTACTGGAAAAGACAAGCAAATGACAGAAAGTCCAGGCTTAGTAAATGTAAGCACACTTCAGGGAAAAGGAGGACTACTGTGGTCGTGTCTTTCTGCTGACAGTGTTTCACTAAATGCTCTGCCTTTACCGTTATCCAATGCTTAAATCAATCTCGCAGACAAGCTTTACAGCCATCACATCCATCTCCTGGACTTTAATTTTGTTTTCCTCCCTTTTCTATACCTTCAGTATAATCAATAGCTCTTGTCTCTCTCTTGTCAGCGTGATCATGACAGGGGCATACAACAGCTTCTTCCGGATGTTTGATAGGGAGACTGGGAGAGGTGTAACCCTGGAAGCGTGGCGGGAGAGCAGTAAGCCACGGGCCGTGCTGCGGACCCGTCGCGTGTATACTGGCGGTAAGCGTCGCCGTGGAGATGTGGGTGTTGATAGCCTGGACTTCACCAAGAAAATACTGCACATGGCTTGGCATCCATCTGAGAACATCATTGCTATAGCAGCCACAAATAACCTGTACATCTTCCAGGATCGTGTTAACCCTGACACACAGACACAGTGACGGTGATGGGAATGTGGACAGTGGTCAACGGAACACTTTTGTTGTGCTGTCTAAATTACAAATACCGAATCAGATGTATTTGGATGTGAAGTGAGTGGACAGCATCTATGAGTAGTCAAAGTCCAGCTGTTTTGTAACATCTGTTTGTGTAAACGGACGATTAGAATAATGAGAAAATGATGAGAATGGTAATTTATATGATGTCCAAGGAAGGTGTAAAGTCTTTTTTTTTCCAACTCTGAGATGAACTGTTGTCTCTGATATCCATCAGGTCGGTTTTCGGTCTCACTCTGTCCCTACATTACTTTTTGCAGACAGGCAGAAGGAGAGGTGCAGGGACATCTCTTCTTCTGCGATGACTCAGTGCTATTGACAACACAATGTGGCTCCCCTCACTGATCTGCTGATTGGATGAAAAGGATGATGTTTTGTGTAGCAGTGAAGACAGAATAATGATGCTACAAAACATAAAGGTCTGGACTGTGACATTACCAGAGGGTGAGTTTTTCACTCTTGTGGAGTATTGCAGTGGTGTAAATGTACAGCTCTTCACAACAAAGTTCTGAGTCGTTTTCTTCTCCTTTGGGTGAAACAGCAGCTGAGCTTCTCTTTAGAGCAGTGCTCTAGGAGATTGCCTGCATAAATGCCCGTAATCTTTTGCCCTATTCACTTTGCAATAATGGCACTAACAAAACCACAGTGCAGCAGTATTTCTGCTTTAAAATATGAGCTGTTCTTCTACAGGAATCACAAATGTATACACTCTTTTTACTGTTAGCTGTAAATATTTGGTGTTCCTTTTTTTTTTTTTTTTTACCAATTTTGGTTCTGGAAAGATAAAAAGGGTAAAAGAACCTGAGATTTGATTTATTGAAGGTTGTGGAATCGCACTATACAAGGTGAAACTGGATTTTTTTTTGCATATAACAGCACATACAGCACATATTGGTGTAGCTGGGAGTGGAGTGGCAGGGTTTGGTTGTGCACAAACAGTAATGTTTTTGTCATGTGTTCTAGATCTGTATATGGTTTGTGATTACTATATCAAGGTCCTTTCCTTGTCTAAAATCTACATACCTATGTGCTAAATGATTGCGTTCAAGAGCGACTGCGTATACACTTTCACACACATTGAAAATCAGGCTGATTACTGATTAATAGAGAAGAAGTTTGAGTCATGTTCAGTGTAATGCTAAATTAAAATGAGCAGTGTTCATTTTAAAATGCATAAGCACATTCTAATCCTACAATCAAGAAAATGATCAGTGCACATTGTTCATGAACGAGGCCCCTGATTCAGCTAATCCAACATGTGGTGACTAAGGTTGTGCCCAGTGTGTTTGAAAGTCAAAGGTTTTCATCAGTGCAATAGCTTGTTACATACATTGCTGAAAATGTCTTTAACATTGAAACAATAATGTCATGTCATGTGAATTTATCATATCACAAGTTTTCAATATTCTCATACCGTATACCTCACAGTGCCACATGCTACTCTGGGGTGCAAAACTGAAAGTGTAAGATGTACAGCAGTAAGATGATGTTTGTGATGGACTAAATTGTGTGACTTAAGATTGGATTGTTTACAGTGAACACTTTGTATTCAAGTGACCTTGGCCCGAATGGGATTATTGTAAGTGATCTGGATGTGTAGCAGGTTGAGTAACAGAATCAGTGCAAGTATCAAATCCTTTCAGATCCATGAAAACATGTAGATTGTGATCATCTCTGTTCCACTTGTCTGCTTCACCTCACATCTCACTTGTTGAGTTCCAAATTCACTATTCACAGACATTTATGTTGCTGCCTCTGAGCTGAGAGTTAATCTTCTTATAATCACCCCTACTATGTTTTAGTCTTCGCTGTCAACAGGTGGTGTCGAATGCACTCACAAAATCCGCTTATTGACTGATTTTACACTAAAGCAATATCCAACTTGCATCATCACTGATACAACAAATCAATCAAAGACACCATGATGATGACAAGAAACAAGAAAATGATTTCCATTACATGACAGGCTTCAGGACTCAGTCATCCAACGGTGAGCAGTGATTTAGACCAAATCTGCTGTAAACCTCACAGCCACCATCACATACATTACAACCTGTGAGAAGATGTGTTCAGGAGCACAGCAGCAGCAGCATGTTGCCATTACTCAAAGCTACTAGCGTATATATCTATCATACTTTAAAAAAAAAAAAGAAAAAAAAGAAGACAAATCTAACAATACAAAAAACATAACTCAAAAGAGGTGAATGAAAGGAATGTGCATTAATAAAATATGAAATCTAACAGAATATTATGTTGAATCTTTTTTTTTAATTTCTGTTTGAATATTGTACACATCACAAAAACATCTTTAAGTGAATGTGAACATTATCATCCACAAAGTATTTCGTTTCACAGAGAAGCACTTTAATCGCCATCACACACACACTTTTATGAACTTCGCCACTACATAAAGAAGGCCCTCAAATTCAGTTTACAGGCTCAACATCCCTGACTGCCATTCACAGGTAAGTAGACAGTTACATCTGAAGGGTGTTGACATGAAGGCTTTTCATGCATTGTTATAATTACTGTGTGCAGACACTCTTTCAAAGTTAAAAGTGGTGACTTTTATTTTGACATGACTTAAATTGCCTTCACATTACAGCAGTGTCACAGCAGTCTGCACGATAATGCAAAACACATCTCTGAATACATTTCCACTGCTCGCACTTAATTCTCTGGAATGAACACAGCAATGTTTGTTGTTGGTATATTTAAAATCAAAAAACCTCACACAGCTGAATGTCTACCATAAATATTACACATCATCTGGCATAACGTCTGTGATGTGTCATGTTTTTTGGTGTGTATTTATTTGTTTAACTAATAATGAGGCTGTAGCTCCATGCACAGCTCCATACACCATCAACAAGGCTCTCAATTTTACGTGCATCGTACTGAAAAGCACAGGAAAATCTGATCATTAAATCAAAATAAGATTAAGACCAGAAAGTGTTAAGAGTGCAAAGAAATACTTTGCTCACAGGGCCAAAATACATTTTCTGCCACACAACTTATGTAACAGCAGAGCTATAAAAGGTCAATTGTACAAAGTGTAGAAATGCTCTTATGAAAGGCACAAAATTTACAGACACGTGCAAACATACAGATAGAAAAATAAGCCATATATTAATATAAAAGCAGCATCAAAATTGCTCAATATTACACTGATAGTATCATGAATGGTTGACATTCTGCATTCTCCTGATTTTATCCATTTATGAGCCTTAAAGTTGCATAGACTGGATTAAAAAAATAATTGTACAAATTTAGAGAATATGTTATGAAAATCTTAAGTACTTTTTTTTATTTATCTTTTTACATAATATGAGCTGTTTGTAATATCTGCTTTTATATGATGTATTGCATAACAGATATAGAGCATAGCATTAACAATGTTATACCTATGTAAGATCGAACTGTAAACAAAAGTATAGCAATACCTTATACGGTGTATTGTAAAATCAGGTTACTGTAAATTTCAGATTTATATATATATATCTGAAATCTTGCTTTATTGGGGCCACATTTCTTGTGTTGTTGCATTAAGCTTTATACTTCTTTGTTTTGTTATATTCAAGTTGTGATTTTTGCTGACAAAAAAGGTGAAAAGAAAAAATCAAATGCAAACTTCAGAGCTCTCATTGTGGTGCGTCTCCAGTCTCTCTCTATCTTCACCTGCCTTCCTCCAGTCAACAGTGAAGAAACACAGTCCAAACAGTGGATGGCCTTCAGCTCAAAGGCTGGAGCTTTGGCCCCTAAACGGCCCTCCAGTTTGGTGCTGAACTCCACTAAATTCCCAGGCTCCAAATTAAGCAGAACTTGCCTGAACTCATTGCTTGCCATCAGGAGTATATCCCTGGCTGGGTCCGCTGCCTGTGCACTCCCGTCCTCCATCATCCCCACTGTTACTTCAAAGCGATAGCTGTCAAAGCGTTTGATGTGGCATGTGTGTTTGGCCAGAGCCTTAATCTGACACAACTCTTCCTCTTCTTGCATCCGGAGCAGTAATGGCACAGCGACAGGATCTGATACAGGACTGGCTGCCAAGCTTGCAGCTGTCAGATTTGCAACGGTAACATTCTTTGGTTCACATTTAGGATACGTTTCTCCATAAAGACAGCGAAGCCAGTCTCCCATGAAAACCGGCAACATATTGATAACAGATTGCGCCCCGTTCTCTGTCTCTGCGACGCGGACATGCCTGAAGTGTCCGGCCCAGGTCACTCTGTGTCCATGCAGGTGGCTACAAAAGATCTGTGTCTGTGCCATGCCTTTAGTTTGCCATGCAGGGGGTCCACACACCTGGCTGTACTGGTTCCAAGTCAGGGTGGAGTTGTAAACCTTCTGCCCTTCAGCATGATACAGATAAATTGCAAAGAACATGATCACCATGGAAATACAGAGTAAGATAAGTTTAACAGGACCGCGGTGCGTCAGTGAGCGAACGACGTCCAGGATAGACATGCTGAACCGTGTCCAGAGGCGCAAAGTGACAGGGATCGCACATACCACAAGAGTCACTATCACCTTTGTCAGTTCCAGTTCAAGGAACCACTTAAAGACCTGTATGAAGAGCATGATAGCAAGGCCGAAAGCAAGAACGGGAAGGGCGAACAGGAAGAGGAAATAGGCAACACCGGTGCGGATTAGGCCGACGGCAGAGGAATTCTGGAGGAGGACAGCAGAGAACTCACACCACATGAAACACACAAGGTATGGAACCAGGAAGCAGTAAGTGCCGCTGAATCCACGCATCCGTGCCATACTGAGGAGGAGAAAAAGGGGAGAATGAAGAAACCATAGCAATACAGTCAAGATATGTGTTCTGAAAAAGATAAATGTGAATATTCAGAGAGTGGGGAGTTACCACCAGCTATTTGAAATAGTTTTACTCTGGTTTAGGAGCAAATGCTGGTTAATATCGTACATACACCAGGAATGGATTAAACAGAGGTGTAATAGATTTAACAGGAAGACAAGCAGAGCCATCTGCTGTGCCCGATGGCCACTGGTAAAAACAAAGAAAAAACAATAGTCTAATAAACTACTTGAGTTTTAAAAGAATTTAACAACTACTGGATTATTCAACATTTGTGATCATCCCTATTAATACATACTACAAAACAATGCATCTTCTCAGGTCTAATTTCAGTCAGTCATTTTAATTATTCATTATTATTATCATTATGTTCCATTTTGTTTCACTTTCACTTCTTTCTAGCCTTACTTTTTTTTTTTTTTTACCATGTTTAGTTATCTTCACACATACCTGCTGTATTGTTTCTAAAATGTTTCTATATTGCTGCTTTTAACTATATTCATTTTTATTATTATTATTATTATTACTATTATTGTTGTTGTTATCATCAAGTTCTGTTTTCACTGTCAGTCATGGATGAACCTAGGAAAAATCCAAGCCTACTCACCTGAAAAACAGATAGAACAGATAAACATAGAGCACACATGGGAGACTGAGCTTCAGAACCACAGATTCCCCTAGCGGCACTGCAGCGAAAGTGTGTCCCAGTAATCGAAGTGTTATCATGTTCTCTGGTAGAAACTGGGTCAGGCCACACAGCGATGACGCTACCTGGATTAAAAAAGGTCAAACCTAAACTCAGATGAACATACTAAAACTTTCAAGGATATGAAATAAACCTATGTGTCTGCTTATGAGCATTAACATAAATATTATCTCATAGTTGACTACTTGTCAAACATGTTTGCATGCTACTGGTTCTCTTTAATACTCTTGCAAGCAGGGATATAATTATATCTGCTGACAGTTTCTATAAGCTGCTAAACTAAACAACATGCATAGATGTGGTAAAATGTTACAAATCAACATCACTAAAATAAATAGTAGGCTACTCTGTATCTTGCAGCTGAGTAATCTGCAGACACTTTGAAGGTATGACATGAAACTAAATGTTCTACTTGCTCCCTGACCTCTATGGCCATGGCTCGGCGTGCATAAATCGCTGCAGTAGGGCTGAGGCTATGGTAGCTGATCACAGTGAAGAAAATGGCCACCGTGGAGAGCTCAGAGCAGGGGATCCAGTGTTTATCAGCTACGGGGAAGGAGAAAATGACAAAGAAGACAGAAATGATAAAATAGACGTATTGTTCAAGGTTGTTCCAGCCGAAGTTGGTCTCTGCCTGTTCCACGTCCAGTCCAGGTTCAAAATGGGTCAGCAGAGATGTCAGGGCGCTGAAGTTCTCCCACGTCTGGAGGCAAAAGAGAGCAAAGGTGGATCAGTTAGGGCAAGTCCGATGTAGGGTATAAAATATTCAGTAAAAATCCTAAGGACATAATGAAGATAAATACTTAAGCAGTGAATTTTTTTATTCAGATTTGTCAAACCAGACCCTGAGAACCTCAGGGACAGGCCTTTTACTGGAGCCCAGAGTCTGGACTAAACAGGGTGTAGCTGTGTTTTAGTTCCATGAGCTAAACTCTGGAACAGTCAGACAGGCCTCTACTCTGACAGTGTTAAAGTCCAGGCTGAAAACGGCTCTACTCTGACAGTGTTAAAGTCCAGACTGAAAACGGCTCTACTCTGACAGTGTTAAAGTCCAGGCTGAAAACGGCTCTGTTCTAATGTGTATAGAACAACTGAAAGGCTTCTATCTGACCTCTGACCTTTTACTGTATTTTAATTGATTGATATTTATGTTTTATTGATTTATGTTTTAACTGTAATTGTATGTTTTGAACTTGTCTCTTTTCCATTTTTTAAAGCACTGTGAATTGTCCTGTGTATTAATTGTGCTGTGCAGATAAACTTTGCTTTTCCTTCTTTGTGTTTTCACCGCTCAAGCACAGGCCAAAGCGGTTCCACACAGGTTCCAGGAACCAACTCTGAACTGGGCTAAACAGGAGCCAAACTAAGAACCGATGACGCAGGGGTGGGCGGGGCTTACAGACCCAAAGGAGAACAGTGATTGATATGAACCGGCATGTTTAAAACTACAACCAACGGGTTTAGTTTAGTTTGTAGAGACAGACTTATAGACGCCAAAAACCAGCAGCAGTGACAGAGGAGAGCCAGTGGGCTTTATCTGAAGTTCAAGACCTGGACCAGCTTCTAAACAAACTAAAGATGGTAAAAATGGAGCACAGGAACCAGGAAAGACAGTCTGGACCAGCGGACAGATGAAAAGAACCCCGCATTTCGACCTGCTGGACCGGGTTTAAGGGGACCGGTGCATCCGCGTACCGGTGCACTGAACTGGGACACAGCAGATACGGACTGGAGGCTTCGACTGTGGACAAGTCTGTGCTTCAAACAACAGCAAACCATACTAGTAAGTTTTGTTTCTCAAACCCATGGTTCACGGCTCACAAAAAGTCGACTTTACAGATTAAAGCGAACTACAAACGCTAGCTACTGGGATGCTAACCACAAGCTAACATCATTTCCGTGTTGTCTATGAAACGCTGCTCTGCTCACTTCCATAATTATCTGTTTACATACTATCCTTGTATTATGTTTGTACGTATGAAATATAGAAACCCATATATTTATGTTCATGACACATGACAGTGAATATTTGTGTTTTTCGCCTGTGGTTTGCAATAGTCTTAATCACCGGGTCTAAGCACCAGCACTGAACTGGCACCAGGTTCTTCTAGGTGGAAAATGGGTATCTGAGTCAGAGTATGAGTGCCTGACGTAACACCAGTTCTTTCTCTAAACTAGCTGTTAGACAGCTGCAGTCCATCCAAATGCTGCTGCTCGAGTCCTGACTAGAACCAGGAAGTACCACCATATTAGTCCTGTGCTCAGGTCTGTGCAATGGCTTCCTGTCGCACAGAGAATAGACTTTAAAACAGCTCTGCTGGTGTGTAAGTCTGTCCATGGTTTAGCAGCAAAGTCCATCTGTGACATGTTTGTCCCATATGAACCATCTGGGACCCTCAGAACCTCCGGGACAGGCCTTTTACTGGAGCCCAGAGTCAAGACTGAACAGGCTGAAGCTGTGTTTTAGTTCCTTGAGCTAAACTCTGGATCAAACAGGCCTCTACTCTGACAGTGTTAAAGTCCAGTTAAAGGTGGGGTATGAGATCTTAGAAAACGGTTCGAGCAAGCTGCACAGGAACAATTTGCTGGGCTTTGGCTCGGGGCTCCGGCTGCTCTCACTCTGGTCCACTCTGCCCCCCCCCTTACAGAGCAGCCCCAGTTCATACCTGTCTGACTAACGTTACTTTTCCTAGTGAGTTATGTTAGTGACAAAACAGTTTTCCAGTGAACTTTTACATCCTAATATAGTTAATATAACTAGCCAAGCTCTGGTTTTATTTCCTGTACCAGTGTTCCAGCCTCTGAGAACGCACAGTTCATGCAGGAGGGGTATGCACAGAGGGGGGAGGGACAAATGGCAGTTAAGTTTGATAGACATATCACCGTTCAATCATTTCGAGTGGGTGCTCAAAATGATTGGATGGTGTTTTTTCAGTGCTGTTCGTTCCACAGGTGAGTATATTTCTTTTTTATTTTTGTGTTAGAACATTTAATTAATTGGTTGTAATCGGGAAGTGAAGAGGATTTTAAGCAATGTAGTAAAAAATGTTCCAGGAAAACATCTCATACCCCACCTTTATGTGACTAGATCTTCTCTATGGGATTTTTCCAGAATTATGAAACAATATCACTCACTTATCAAACACTCACTTTGCTACTTTTGAAAACACGCAGAGTGCAGATGATCATGGAGATGAAGGAGAGGTAGAAGACAAGCAGAGGGATGACGAAAGCAAACAAGTCAACTGTCAGGTTGCTGATGATGAAAAAGAAAATGAGTGCGTTGACGTGCTGCGTGGGGATGATGGTACTCAGCCACTGGACACCGGCCCGCGACGCCCAGTCGACAAGGTGTTCTTTCATTTCCATGATGGCATGCAGTGGGTACTGCAGCATCTGAAATCAAAGGACACAGTTATATAAATGTATCTGTGAACTAAAATAAACATTATAGATTTAAATGACAGTAAAAGTATTTGATGCAAGGTTTAAAGATGAATGTAGAAACCATTAAGCGTGATTTCATATCCATAGCCCGCTTTATGGCACCGGTCTGATCAGTGTCCAGGATGCTTCCACTTCGTGCAAAACTCCAGGAACTTCTGAGGTGCTTTTTGCTTCCTGATGAGATGGTTTCAGTCTTATGCTTCAAAACAAAGTTACATAAAAACACATGTACTTTGTTATACTGCTTTGATTAGTGATAAAAACTGCTGAACTGTAACGATGTTTTATATATATATATATATATATATATATATATATAAAACCTCATCGTTACTGTATATATGTATATTATTATTATTATTATTTTTTTTTTTTAC
>JAPTYQ010000001.1:8657046-8668777 GCA_029814465.1 Ostorhinchus cyanosoma
ATGTATATTATTATTATTATTATTATTATTTTTATTTATTATTATTTTTTTTTTTACCTCATCACTTTTGTCATGAAGTCCAGGGCTTTTAGTCTTAACTGCATCCTGGCTGCCTTTTTGGATTGTAGGTGGGACAATACCTTGTGCATAACTTTTAGTCATCTCAACAAAGTCATCCAGGTCCACCATCTGTTTGGCTGGAGCAAAAGAAATCAGAGAGGTTACAGTAGGTATACTAGAGAACACACTGTATTTTCTGTTTCTGGACGCTTACACTCATTGCTGACCAGGCTTTCTAACACTCTTTGGGTCTGGCCTGAAGTTGGGGCAGGAATCTTGCCTGCAGTGCCACCTATTGATGAGGAATGACCACAGCACAGTTACAAACATTCCTTGGGATGCCTGCATGTCATGTGATACTCTTAACCATGACAGCTGCAAATGCTGAAATCAGAAATGAGAATATATTATATATTTAACAGTAATGACAGCTATCATATGACCACATGCTACAACTTGGGGATGTTGTGATGTGTAATGCATCAGAGAGCATTGTTGTGTTGATTGTCATATTTCAGTATTGGTGCTTGTGTGTATGACTCCTACCCACTGCTGTGTTAACCTGGCTGACATTTTCAAGCATCTCAGCCACAGCAACGGTCTCCTTTCTCTCCGGGTTGAGCTTCCAGTACATCATCATAGCTGCTTTACGCACCGCCAGCTCAAACTTACTCTCAGTCGACAACTTACGCACATCATCCTCATTTTCTGGAGTGATTCCTAGAAAAGAGTGATAGTTAAGAACAGGTGGGAAGATCAAACATAAATACACAGTTTTGGCAGGTACACAACATTTTCTGTACCTTTTTTCTGAATCCAGCAGCGTTGAAGTAATTTGGCAGCACCTTTTCTTCCTTGTTTTGCAGCTTTAATTAGCCAGCTAACAGCCAGATGGTTATTAACCTCTGGTTCCTTCTCTTCAGCAAGAAGTAGGTAATGTTGAGCGAGCTGCAATACAGGAGGAAAGGAAAGACACAAGGTTCATTCTTCTACAAGTAGTGATGCTTTGGTCTGAATGCATATGTCTGTACAACAGGCCAAGAAGAGAAACCATATGGGAATGTAACAAAAAGTACATTTGGATTATTTAACTGTTACTGTTAATGTTTCTTAATGATGTATATTTTATCTTGGTATCCTTTTTTATTTTTTCTCTTGGATTTTGTTTACATTCCCAGCTTAAACATTTGCATATGTTAAGTGTTTTGTGTAACTTAGTTTTACTCATGATGAACAAACATTTTATCACAAAGGATTTGCCACATTCTGACCATAAAGCAGAGGTTAAAACCATAAATAACCATCTTTACCTGTAAACCTTTGCCTGTAATAATTTGGCATTTATCATGATAATTATCAATAGCCGTTGATATGAAGTTTTAATTGTGGGAATATTTGTGGCTCTATAGCCCAGGCTCATGTAATAATACACTGTTGCATATAATGGTGGAATTATTTTGCTTAATTTTAAATAATGTTTTGTCTTTTTATTCTTATTTATACACATCAGTAATCACCAGGTTTGATGGTTACTTACTGAGTCTCAGTTACACTTCACCTATTAAGAATAAATCATATTGTCACAATCATTTCATGACAAGAGGTAAACATATTTTATTCCAACTTTATGGGAAACAGGGCATAACCTTCATGGAAATATCGACTCAAACAGAGGTTAAGAATGAAGTTTACAGTAATAAAATGATAAAATGTGAATTGAAATTAAATCAAAAGTCAACTTTAGTTATTACGTCTTGCAGGTATTTGAGTATATAATAGTACAGACTCATTAAAAATTACTCAGACGCATTAATGTGTAAAGTACTTGGGTGAACTTATGATAGTTTTGCCTTTAAATGAGGAGGGCATATAAAAGTATCTTCCTATAGCTGGTATATTTCCAAAAGCTGGCCTTTTGTACATTATTTGGAGGTTCAATCACACTGTATGTTTAGTACTACACAACCCATGATTCCCTGTCCATGTGACAAACCTAGCCAACCACAGTCCCCCCCCCCCTTGGCAGCAGAGCCCCCACAACCATATCAGGTGACTGTTTTCTAAACTTAACTCTCATTTCATCACTTTCTCACCACAGTTATTAACAAACATGTCTGTTTTTAGGAACATGCATTCTCATTGGAAGAAGCTGCATTCATGTCTCTGTCAGAGAGGCTTTTGTGTTTTGATTACACTTGAAATTATTTGTTCTCACGGGGGCGTCATATTGTATGTCTATTATGATATGTGAGATGGATTGACGCCTATGCTCCATGACCCTCTGTACCTGTGCACATCCAACCACTGTGCTATAGTCATATCATTGTTCATTTCTAGAAAGTTAAAGTAATCTATGCAAATCTATAACATGTACGCTGTGGTGATTTATGTGTTTGACATGCCTGTATACATGACATATAATATGAGAAAAATGAACCCACATACCAAGGCACTTAGGAATTCACCCTTTCAGAGGGTGTTGTCTTCTTACTCTGACACCCCTGACACACACACACACACACACACACACACACACACACACACACAAGTCTCACAGTTTTTGTAAGGCTTTCTACATTGGTATTATTAGTAGAATGCACATACATACATTACATTAATACTCTATACCTCTGGTATTAGAACAAACTCAATGCATGCTGTATTGCATTTTGGTAGTGTTTATAATGACATGTATGTGACTGCATTTTGTGTATCATTTTGTAAGCCTAGGATCATCTTCCAGTTGCCATAAATAGACTCATAACCAGACACAGTCAGCCAGCAAGACTGAAAACAATGCCAAAAGCCAGTTTGTGTGCATGTGCTTTCCCTCACCCGGGTCTGAGCTCTGGCATCACCAGCTTTGGCCTTTTCCTCTAGCTGCTCCACAGTTAAATCTTCTTCTGGTTCTTCACCTAGATGAGAGGAGAGCAGAATGTATAACATAAAGTGCTCTCTGAATCAACGATAACTAAAAACTGTGTCTGTGAACATTGAGCTCAGCCTACATCACACTAAAAGTGAGCGATTACACAACATTCTGAAACATTTACTGTCACCAGTGACTTTTAAATGATGTGGATTAACATTACAGTCTGTAGCCCTGCTCAAATGTCAAAGATTGTCATTTAAAGTAATAGTTAAACTCCCACTGGTGCAATCAGTTTAGTGTAGTGTATTATTTCTACAAATGTTTAAATCCAATACTAGTTTCTGACTAAGTGCATGACTTAAATGACAGGACGTTATCAGAAAATGCTGAATCAGTTTTGAATATTTTCATTAATTAGGATAGGCACTCTAAGTTTCAAGATTCAAAAGAAAAGTGTTAAAACACAAAAATGACAAAGCAAAGTTAACCAAACATAACCAGACACTGGTGATGTCTAGCTGAGGGTAAGATCACACCACTAGCATCTGAGACTTCTAAAAGGATTGCACAGGGATTATCACCTCAAGACTGGAATGAGAGTGTATTCAGCTTCCAGTGTGAATAAACCTCACAACGTTTAATGTCAAAATGGAAATGAAGCCCTTACCATCCTCCTCCTCGTTGACGTCCTCCTCAGCTTTTCTAAGTCTTTCCTGCATTATAACCTTCTTGGCCAAAGAAGCAAACGTGCGTTTAACCGGAGGTTTAGGAGATTCAGAGGAATCTATTGAATCTGTTTTTGTTAATTTGTGTGAAGTGGAAGTGATTTTGGAAAGGTGTGATGGTGTGGAGGTTTGAGAAGCAGGAGCGAGAGTAACAAGTGGTGGTTTGTTTGGAACTGGAGATGATGGCTTAGACGATGCAGTTTTAGATGGGGAGGCAGGGGATGAAGCTGGAGGGTAGTCCACCGGTTGAGACATGGTACAAGCTGATTGTGGAGATGAATTAGAGATCGGAGAGGCTGAAGGTTTGTTGGGCTGAGCAGAAGCAGTGGAGACGTTACTGGTTATGGATGAGGAAGAAATCTGTGAGGGGGCGGGAAGAGGTGGTCCATCCAGGACAGGACATGACCCCTGGGTGCTGACAGCATGGGGTGTGGACGGGAGATCCTTCTCCATCTATCACAGATTAAAAAGGGTGCGAATAAAGTATCATATAATGGGTGACAACCATGTATACTCCAGAAAAAACATCAGGAGAGGCAGACACTGAAATTCCTGTCGATATTGTAGACCTAAAATAATAATTTGGAACCTTGTGGCAGTCCTCAGGTGTGTCAATATGAATGTTCTGTTTAGGTGTTTTACTGTGCTTGTGCACTGTATGTTATATGTTGGGCTACATGTTGACAGACTGAAAACTAATTTCCCCATAAGAGAATATAGGCTATCTATCTAAAATACAGACATGTTACTTTGAAAAACAGACAACACAACATGTTTGACAAGTTTGTATTCTGATATGTTCATTTAATAAAAAAGAAATTAAAATGGAAAGAAAAGAAAAACCCAGAATGAACCCCTGACTTAAAATCTATATATTTATATGATTTTTTTTTAAAGACAAGGGCGAGGATATGTCAAAGTACAAAAAGCATTTCATGATCCAAATGTTAATCATACAAGCTAAAGTTAACAGAAAATGTGCACACTTAAAATTTGATTTCTTTTTACTTTTATCCTCCAGTCATAGGCCAGTGTCTCATGTCATGAATCTGAACTTCTTGCCCTGCGTGCTCGCACACGTGAACTTCCAAGCAAATCCTAAACCCTAAACACTTGACAAAACAACATGCCTGAAACACAAACAGCACAAACTTTACCTGGAACGATCTCTGAGTATTTCTTAGGGGTTACTTCTTTCTTCTTCAATTATCTATATAATTCCTCCCCGAGTCCATTCCGTCAACTCCTCAGCTCCATGAAACCGAAGACGCACTCTGCAGTAGAACACACGCGCCTCCAAAAAGATATCAGCACGGCAACTCTACGCCCCGCCCTCTGAGGCTAGACTGTTCCTTAATAGGGAGAAATACATGTCACTCAGAAGGCCAAGCCACCCGATTGGCTGGTGCCTCTAAATCTGTGAGGGCTGCTTTGCCAAAGGATTTTTTTTTAAACCATCACTTAACCATGTGTTTCCAGCACCACTGTGCACGTTTAATATCAGTTCACGGTAACATCAGTTGGAAAATATATACATATGATCATGTGGCGTGGAGAGAGGCACGTTTTACAGAAATTTAAGTGAGGACTATATTAGAATTCGCACCATATAAGTAGATTATCAGCTTGGGGTACCAAAAGCCACAAAGGCCCGTCCTTAATGGAGTCTGCTTTACCCATATGGCACCGGCCTGCAGCGGGACTGAGAATATTACATGTGAGGATGGATTTGGCTGTACTCTGAGAAGCACGTGGATTTGTTGGAGTTATTACTCAAAAAGTAACAAAGTCCCAAATGAGCGTTTGTCTAATCCCAATTTGGATGTAATTGTAAGAAAAGCACAGTAACATGTGAACTACCCGTGGGTGGTGACGGGCACCGGCTGGACCTCTACTTCCGGTTCAGTGCATTTTCCA
Organism: Ostorhinchus cyanosoma; assembly: GCA_029814465.1. Lineage (NCBI taxonomy): Eukaryota > Metazoa > Chordata > Actinopteri > Kurtiformes > Apogonidae > Ostorhinchus > Ostorhinchus cyanosoma. The sequence continues at coordinate 8,662,621 of JAPTYQ010000001.1, forward strand.
CTGGGAGCTGTCCACCTGCACAGGTCCTGAAAACACTGCGCCTCACGCTCTTTCTTTCTCTCTTCCTTTCCCACGTCCCAATGGACCACCAGAATGGCGGTCTCCCCTCTAGTGTCTACTTAAAGATTTCAGGTCACTGTCGGCACACATCAGCAATCCTCCCATGAGCATGCAGGTCGCTGGTTCCGCTCAGGTGGAGATAAAAGCACCTGCTGCAGACTGGTTCAGGGACGTGCACTACACCGGTGCATACTTAGTGCTGGTAAAGTCATGCAATAGACCACCCCCCTCTGTTACATTAACTGAGCTGTCTATCCCTCCAGATGTGGGTTAAAGACTGATTTAATCCCCTGATGGTGTGACCCCCTCAGCACGCACAGATCCCTCTTTAAAGGGAGGAAGAGAGAGAATGGAAAACAGATTTGCTGTCTATTTATGTTACACGTGGTCAGTGATGCTCTTACAGATCTAATATTTTTCGCATCAAAACTAGAGCATTGCATCATTTTACTTTGTGTGTGTGCGTGGTGAGGAGGGCTTCTTAAGTTGCCCGGAGAGATGCTTTTCACGGTTCACAGTCGAATGGGAGCGCTTGCCTGAGAGGCGGGACTGTCCGTGACCCGGTTAGACGTAAAACAGTCGAGACTGTCTCCGTCGCCTCAGTTTGGGGGGAAATCTCCGTCTCCCGTGGAAGCCACTATGTCGGACTGCAGAAGGCAATGGAATCGGGAGGATGAGCTGCCGGTTTACCTGGCCGGCCCGATCACCACCGGGCCGAACCAGCGGAAAAGCTACGGCATGTTCAGCTCCGTGGAGGGGGCGTTTGAGAGCAAGACTATAGACTTCGATAACTACGCGGTGGGGAGAAAGGGGAGCCGCACCCCGAGGAGTGGAAGCCGGGAGAGGGTCTTGGACACCGATGAGCAAATCAGCAAGACGCCCAGCAACGCCCGGGAGGGGTCACTGACCAATTCCCCCGGGGAGAGGGATGATGGTCACCAGGAGGTTGAAGTCAGATACTCATCGGCGAGGCCAAGTCCAAATGGAGAGGTAGGAATGTGTGGCTGCTTGGTTTGTGATGGATGTGAAGGCCCTAAAGATGACATTTTATGATTTTTATGACAGTTCAAAGAAAAAATATGTGCCTATTTAATCTGCTGTGAGTGTAAATGACTAATCTGTTAGTTTGATGATTAAAAACACTAAAATTAAAATAGGCGCTTTATTATTAAAGATCAGATTGTCATCCTGTTGTTTTAATTGCCCCTGGGGTGTTCTTATTCAGAGACAAACAGTCTGCATATGCGATGAAAATATGTGGTGCACTGCAGTTTGTCCATTCTGGTTTCTATCCTCTCTGCTGTAAAACTCCCCAAAAAATAACTGGCAGACCTGCGCATATGGAGACCACATTCACTTTTGCATTCGAAGTGGTGCTGAATCGGACAGCGACACGCAGCATCAGTGTATTGTTTTTGAGGTCTCACGTGAGCAGTTTGTGTGTCTGGTGGGGGCGCTCGTGCCTTCTTCCTTCGCGCCGTGAACGCCCCCGGGCAGACTCTCCCTGTTACGCACGCGCGCACGCACAGAATCGTCACCTGTTTTTTTTCCCTCAGCGCGCGCGTCACGCCTCCCGACGCAACCGTACGGCGGTGGATTCATCGCTTTCCTTTCGCATACTCACGGAAACAATAAACTACACGCATCGAGGGAGACAAAGGGGCTTGAAAGCGCATCGCAGGGCGCCGGAGTCACCGCAAGCCGCTTCTGAGTTGACCTCCCCGGGGGTATAGAGCGAAGGAGTCAGCATGTCAGGGACCAGTGTCCAGGGGAAGAACAGCATCCCCCATCCGACGGTAAGAGACCCGGCCTGGTCAGCCGCTTGTCTGCAAATCCCTGTCAATGCCGTTGGCAGAGGGGATTAAATTCTTAGTGTGGAAGCAAAGAGCGTAAGGCCCTTCTACAGTTTCTCCTGAGTGAAACAGCAAACCCAAGACACGGAGGTGACAATTCTCCAGGCTGTGTCTGTGTGCCAAATTGAGCGCATACTCCCTCTCAGGGCCGGACACTGTTGTGTAATCTCGCCTCGCCGCCTGTCAAAGAGATTATCTCGACTGACGTGACGATCGAACCAGGAGTCAAAAGAAACAATAGCTTCATGAAACAACACAGAGGCGTGGGACTGGATTTGTGTCTGAACGCGTCCTCTTCAGATATCCATGCACTCTGCAGAAAAGCCTCTCTCTTTTCAGAACAATATTAAGTGCCAGACAAATCACATAATCAATAAAGGGGTTGGAGTGATTCATTTCAAAGTGTAGACATTAAGAACGCTATTTCCCATTTTGCCAAGTAACCTTATCTTCTCCATATACTGAAAATGTAGAGGAGCTGTCATCCACCTTCATCTCAAACCATGGGTGATCAATGGTTGCCATGGAGACAGGCATCCATGGTTGAAGAGGGTGTGGACAGACTGGATGGTCATAAACATGCTTTCTCGCTGCCATTTATAGTATCACATTGTTCTGTTACTAGTCATCTTCAAAGACTCTTAGATTTAGACTGCACCGGTTGTGTCTTTGTGCATTTTTGTCCTCCTGCATCCATTGCATTTGACAATCTTGCAATTCAGCTATGCATTACATAACTGATTGTACAACATGTCAAAATACCAGGTCTTAATTCAAGCCCTCCTCTCCTCTTTTCTCTCACTCTATACCCCTGTATCTGTCTCCTACAGAGTGACCAACTGTTGATCAAAGGTGGACGGGTAGTGAATGATGACCGGTCTTTCTTTGCAGACGTCTACATTGAAGAAGGCGTCATCAAGTGTGTATATACAATATGATGCAAATGATCCCAGAACTGTAGGATTATTAACATATAACAGCCTTCCAAAAAAATTAAGAGACCACTGCAATTTCCTGTGAAATCAGCATATGTGCATGTATAACAGCCATTCCTGTGTCTGTTGAATTCCAACACAAGCACACTTCATTCTACTGAAGAAACCCCTGATCCATGACTTATTTAAGAAGGAGATGTATAAAACCACTACTGTGGCCATCACTATTATCTTGCAATAGGCAAAAATAGTGCTATTCGTACCACAAAAGTAATTGGAATCCAAAAATAACAATTGAAAACTACAGGACTTCTGCTCTGACAATGTTCCCAAACTCTGAGTTGGGCTGGTTCTTCTATCAGGTCAATGCTCCTGGACTCAGCTGGGTCCATAAAGGTGTGGATGGTGGACCACCAGATAAAGTCCCTGTCATGGACCAGTCCAAACTCCAGACCTGAATCCACTTCTTGAATTTCCATACCAGGAGCTGCATACAGTCATCCAACAGCAGGTGGAGAGCCAAGACACATGAAAGCTGTCACTGAAAATCAGGGATATTCCACCAAATATTGAGTTCTGAACTTTTCCCAACTTACAATATTAGAATGTGTTGTTTAGAAATGAATATGAACTGGTTTTATTTGCATTATTTGAGTCTGAAAACACTGCATCTGTTTGTTATTTTGACCATGTGTCATGTTCTGCTAATACAGGCTCTAAATAACAATATTTTTATTTGGAATTTGGGAGAAATGTTGTTGATAGTTTAGAGAATAAAACAAAAATGTTCATTTTACTCAAACACATACCTATAAATGAAGTGATAATTTTGTAGTGGTCTCTTATTTTTTTCCAGAGCTGAATATGCACTAAATAATTTGGGTTCTGTGCTTCTTTTTTTTTTTTGCCCTTTTCCATCTAATCACTGCTCTGCTTTTTTCCACATCATATCCACCTCTTCATGGCTTCTTTTTACCCTCCTTCCATCCATGCATCTCTCTGTATATCTGCATCATCCTTGGTAGGCAGGTGGGGGAGAATCTGGTTGTTCCTGGAGGTGTCAAGGTGATCGAGGCTAATGGGGGCATGGTGATACCAGGTGGGATAGATGTCAACACCTGCCTGATGAAGCCCTTCCTGGGCACACAGCCTGTGGATGATTTCTTCCAGGGCACCAAGGCTGCACTTAGTGGGGGAACCACTATGATCAGTGAGTGTGGATAACTAGATGCATGCTGTAGATATATGTTGAATGCTGATCATAATCCGTACATCTTAACCTGTGTTCTTTTCCTCCTCCCAGTTGACCATGTAACACCACAGCCAGGTGACAGCCTGCTGGAGGCTTTTGAGAGATGGCAGGAGGCCGCAGATAAGAAAGCATGCTGTGATTACTCCCTACATGTAGACGTCCCCCAGTGGAACGAGGCAGTGAAAGATGAGTTAGAGCTGCTGGTGCAGGAGAAAGGTATAATAGCTGAAAATTACAACAGTATAGAACTGTGGTAATTGATGTAATTCTTGTTTAAGTTCTGCCGTCATCCCTTTTTTTGGACCAAAGTTAGAAAACATGGGGGACAGATTTAGAAACAATTTGGCCCAGTGTTGAATCCTCTTACAGTGGAGGCCCAGTTGAATCCCTTTGTTTTCATGACAGTGTTGTCATGGTGGCTGTGTATAAAATTTGCTTGTAATCTCTTCTAAGTAACAAATCGCTGTACTTATGGGGTAGCTACAAAACAGTATAGTCACTGGCATACTCGTGTGCTCAGATTTCCTTTTAAAAAGTTGTTGTAATTTCTTTTCGTTTATGCTCCAAACACAATTTATAGTATGCCTTGCACAGCAGATGAGATTGTAGATATGATTTTGCACCTTGACATTTGTGCTGGAATGTGACTTTAACATTGTGTGAGAAAAAGAGATTTTGATCTCAAGGGATTTCCTGGTTAAATAAAGGCTAAATAAATAAGAAATAAGAACACGATGCAAGACATGGAATATACTATGTAGTCTATGTTCTTTGTACTCTACTAGTGTCCTATTATCACTAACTGGATTTGATGCTTTTCTGTATTTTCAGGAATCAACTCCTTTCAGGTGTACATGGCTTATAAGGATGTGTACCAGATGACAGATTCTCAGGTATTTCTTATCATTACTATTTGCAAAAATTAGTGTTAAAATGATCTTATGTTCCTTCATGATGTTTTGTAACACCTCTTTTATCTTTGATTTATTTTTCATTATCTTTTGTTCATTCCATATTTCAGCTGTATGAGGCTTTGTCCTTCTTGAAGCAGCTGGGTGCTGTAGCCTTAGTTCATGCTGAAAATGGAGACCTGATTGCTCAGGTAAGTGTGGTCTAACCTCAAGTATTTTTATCTCGTAGTGGCATCTAAACACCTTTGCAAACGATAGAGGAACTTCAAATCCTTACCCTGTTCTACTTTCTACTGTAGTTCCTTGTAGACAAGAGATATTCTTGTTACCGATCTCCCAAGTTCTCTGTGAGCAGATGAGGATTAATGGTGCTGCTGCTGCAGCTGCAGAAGAGGATAGGTTTATCTGAGGGCACTGTTCCCTTTGATTGTGATTATATTAATGATGATGATGTAATGGTGATTACGATGGTAAAGGTGAAGTGCTGATAATGCTGACAGCAGTGATGAAAAGAAGTGGTGGTCGCTGGGTGATGATGATCCTGATTAAATGGAAAATTATGGAGAAAACTATGACGCATATGAAGATTAATGAGGGTAATGAGCAATAATGAGTGTGCTAATAAATTATGACATTCTTGTTAACCTATTTGTAATGGAAATAACAAGATGCTTGCTGAATCTGAAGCTTTCCTCACTGAGAACAAACAGTGAAAACAGGAGTGTGGGGTATGGCTCATATCCCAGTTTTGCCAGACAGGGCTGTCAAAACCATTGCAGCTGAAGCTGCTAAGAGCTCCTTACAATGCATTGGTGTTTTCCAACTACAATGCACACTGTGTTTTCTTTGATAGTGTGACGGTCCATGAAATTTTTAATTTACAGGCATAGAATAAAAGATCAAGCAGAAAATATGAAAATGTTGGACAGAAATATGATGTGACAGGTATATGGTGCTAATGCCGATGGTGTATTTACAGTTGTTCTAATATGTCTTTTAGGAACAGAGTAAAATCCTTGGGATGGGAATCACTGGACCTGAAGGTCATCCTCTGAGTCGGCCTGAAGAGGTGATCCATCCATCCATCCATCCATCCATCCATCCATCCATCCATCCATCCATCCATCCATCCATCCATCCATCCAT
>JAPTYQ010000001.1:8668877-8680500 GCA_029814465.1 Ostorhinchus cyanosoma
TCCATCCATCCATCCATCCATCCATCCATCCATCCATCCATCCATCCATCCATCCATCCATCCATCCATCCATCCCCGTACATGGTGTCATGTTAATGCTCCTCTCTGTGCAGCTGGAAGCTGAGGCGGTGTTCCGAGCTATCACTCTTGGTAACCGCGTGAACTGTCCTGTCTACATCAGCAAAGTGATGAGTAAGAGTGCAGCTGACACTATCACCCAAGCCAGGAGAAAAGGTCAGATTGTGTTTGTTTTTGCTTTTTTGCTGTTGATGAGCAGGATCTCCTACATTGAATGTATCTGCAGTGTATTATCATGTGATGATCCTATAACTTCTTTCCACCTCTGCCCTACGGTCTTCTTATCCAGGTTCCATAGTTTTTGGGGAGCCAATCACTGCTGGCCTTGCCACTGATGGCTCTCATTATTGGAGCAAGAATTGGGCCAAAGCAGCTGCTTATGTGACGTCTCCACCTCTGAGTCCTGACCCAACAACTCCTGATCATCTCCACACACTTCTGGCCTGGTATGGCTATGGCTTTCTTCATTTATTAAATACATACAATGTATACTTTCATGCAAGGTCAGTTTTTAACAGTTTTTGCAGTGTGTGATAATAACGTTCTGAGAAACCTGACAAAGTCTGTGATGTATGTAATGTATATTGTATGAACACTGGAAGGGGCAAAGACTTTTCCATATTAATGCAGGGGGAGCTCTGACAAAGTGTTTAATTTAGCTGTAACCTCAGCCCAAGGAGAAATGTTAATAGACCAACTGACACAAAAGGAGACACCTGCTAGTTTCTAATTGTCAGTTTGCCCTTCGACTTTGGTATTTATTCTCTAATGCTAGCATGAAACACACTGTGAAAACTACAGCTACACGTGTGAAAAGGCATTCATAATATGCACGAGCATAACATAGAAATAGGTGATAAAACATGACAGAGATAAAAAATGGACTGCAATATAGTTTTGAATCCATTTTACCTCTAGTAAATTGCATTATTAAAAGTTAAGAAGTAATTCATTATTATTAAAGAGCCAATAGTAAGTTTACCAAACCAGCACCCTGCAGTACACTTTTGACTGTCCCCGATTCCATAAATAGCCCAAGAACTACAAACCTTCATCATCTGTTGCCTTGGCTACCAAGTGCCTCCCTCCTCCTCCTCCTCCTCTTCCAGCTCCTCCTTACTCCTCTCTGCTCCTCCACCCTTCCTCTGCAACTCCTGCTTCTCAGGGCGGGTCCATGCTGTCATACCAGTGGTGTGATACTGCTCTTGTCTTTGAGCTTCTGCTGAAGAGACAGGGTGTATTTTTAGGTTATTTTTCAACGACACAAACAGCAGAGCACTTTTCCTCACATTGCAAAAAGATCATTATTTCCATAATAAGCACTTTTGTGTCCTACAGCTCACTACCATTGTGTTACTACTGTAATTAACACAAATTAAGATCATGTTAACATCTAGTCAGTCAAATCTAGCTTCTTGTACATGATGCATTAAAGTAAGTGTATGTGTTGTTAGTTCACTGATACTGCAGTGTATCTAATGTGGTCTAGTTAAGGCTTCAGAGACTGGCACTGCAGCTGTGTTGCACCACTCTGACTGGTTCAGCTGGATGGTTTGTTTGCTCCAGGCCAATAGATGACTTGTACTTTAATTTGCATGCTCTTTAGCAACACCTGGTGGCTAATAGTTGAATTGTCTGTCTTTACGTTAATCATTATTATTTTAGGGCCTGAATGTTTTTGTTTCTTGAATATCTGAAACTTGTGTAATAATTCACCACAGCTATTGTTGATAACATTTTATCACTTAATTACTACAATACACGCCAAGCTGAAGAACTGCATAATTGAAGTTCTGGCCTTGATATTTTATTTTTGTTGCCTTAAATTCAGTGGGGACCTTCAGGTGGTGGGTAGTGCTCATTGCGCGTACAGCACATCCCAGAAAGCAATTGGTAAAGATGACTTCACACTGATCCCAGAGGGAACCAATGGAGTAGAGGAAAGAATGGGTTTTGTCTGGGATAAGGCAGTGGTAAGTGCTGCAGATGGTTAATGTATGATGGCGTAACATTTGCCTCTAGGTTTGTATGTTTTATCTACCATTTTACCAGCTCTAATTTCCACTTTTTTCTCTCAGGCCATGGGGAAAATGGATGAGAACCAGTTTGTGGCAGTCACATCTACCAACGCTGCCAAAATCTTCAATCTGTACCCACGTAAGGGCCGGATAGCAGTGGGTTCTGATGCTGATATTGTTATTTGGGACCCTGACAGCATCAAAACAATCACTGCTAAACTCCAGCAGTCGGTAAGAACAAAAAAAAAAGAACAAATCAGACAGAGGGATGATGTGAAGCATAAAGAAACTGCTGCAAAAACAGATGGCATGTGGCAAAAAAGGCTGAAAGTTGGCTGTTTACTTTGAAATATATCTAGTCCTGTTAGTACTTTTTTCTTCATGATGTGAGACATCCATCTCTGTGATTTCTGCGACACAAAAACTCTGAAGCTGACTGAAAATCTTTAATGCACACAGCAAAGATGACTCTGAATCCTTTCAAAATGACAATGAAAAACTACTAATTTGTCAAAAGAAAGGCATTCCACTGAATTGTACAACAGTCTGGGTGAACTGGCAGTTTCTACAGACAAGGCTTCCATTTATACCCAGGAGAATGTCTCAAAATGTAAAATTCATTGTGACACAATACAGTGAGCAGATGAGACAGTGGTTAATGTATTCAGTCTGTTCTGCCACTTTCAAATACCCTAATCCAGACCGGTGCCAGATTTGGGTTATAATCCCCCTTCACCCCTCACCCATTCTGAGCCTCCGTCTCTTTACCCATCCCCCTGAACGTGCACTGCTGCTGTCTGTGTGTGCCCCGAGCCTCTCACTTATTCATCCCCCATCTTCAACTGCTGCATTTTACTGCATTTATTAAACCATCCGATACAAAGCTCACTAAGGCTGCACAGGGAGCGTAGACAGTACAGGCAATCGGTGTTTAAACCATGGGGGGAGATGAAAGAACCCACCTTTGTTCCCCTGCTTAATTCTAATTCACCGTTTTCTTTGTCTCATATTCTTATCCCTTTCGACACAGGCCGCAGAATACAACATCTTTGAGGGTCTGGAGTGCCGCGGGGGTCCGGTGCTAGTTTTGAGTCAAGGTCGGGTGGTTTATGAGGAAGGCAAGCTGCAGGCTCAGCAGGGCACCGGTCGATTCATTCCACGCAAACCTTTCCCGGACTATGCTTACCAGCGTATACGGTTCAGGAACCAGGTACAGTGGTCAGAAGAAAAAGAATCTATAACAGTAGGGGAAATTAAATTAGAATGAATGTTTACTTGTTTAATATTACATGGGCATTAAACCCAGTGCTTTTCTTAACTCTCTCTGAACTCAATAAAATATTCTAAAACCTGATCTCAAAGCTATGGGGAATGGTTCCCTGCTGCCAGACATTAATTTTCATGTGCATTCTGCCAGATGAAAAATGCAGTCTGAATCTTTAAAAGGCATTAAAATAGTAATATTAATAGCCCTGAATTATTAAATGGAAAACAATGTTTAAACTCACATTTTGCTAAAAAACTGAACAATTACTTGAGTGATTAATTAGTTAAGCTAAAAAATGAAATGGAACATTTTCTTCCTGAGGGAGAGCTGGAAAAAATTATATAATACAAATATATCATATAATATATAATACAATTATAATGAAACAAAAAATTGGATATAAAACAATATAAATTAAAAACATTTTGTTAGATTAAAATATAAAGAAAATTGATCTTAAAGGCAAAATAAAAATATTTGTTGCATTAATATTTATCACAATGCAAAAGTATATTATGACATTTGTCATTATTGTTTTGTAGCCTAGCCTGCTGCTAGCAATGATGCACCTGCATTTTAATATGCAAAACAAATGAACAAATCAGCGCTGTGTCATAGTGACTATATATCAAGTCTATAAATATGTTTTCTTTACACTGTACCCAGGTGAAGAGCAAGCAGGGCGTTACTCGTGGGTCATATGATGGTCCTGTGTATGATGTTGCTCCTACACCCAAATATATTACTCCAGCTCCGTCAGCCAAAACTTCCCCCACTTCACACCAACCACCACCTATACGCAATCTCCACCAGTCCAACTTCAGCCTTTCAGGTAACAGAAATTACATATTAAATTTAAAAAATAGTGTTTTTTTTACTGTCTACACCTTGGTTACTACATATTTTAAATGCATAAGATCCTTTTTTTCTCTTTCTTTTACAGGGGCACAGATTGATGACAATGTTCCCCGTAGGTCTGGCCACCGCATTGTAGCACCCCCCGGTGGTCGCTCCAACATCACCAGCCTTGGTTGAACACTTGACAGTGCACAAAGTGTGTTTGTTGTGGGGTTTCACCTCTTTAGTGTGTGTGAGTGTATGTGTATGACTGAGAGTGTGAGCACACGGGTATGGATGAGTACCTTTGTATTTTTTGGTACAATGGTAACACGCTCTTTTAGACCATTATGAGTTTATCAATTTGCCTTGAGTCCATGGTCACTGAGGAGAAGCACACTTTAACCTTCAACACATGACGTGTGATTTACAACTATATGAGAAACTCACAGTCCCACCATTGGGACTCTCTCTCTCTCTCTCTCTCACTCACACACACACACACACACACACACACACACACACACACACACACACACAGATCTGGTGTTTGACCCCCTCCAAGCACCCACATGTGATCCAGTGTTATGTCGTACCGTTACCTCCTTTTCCATGAGCATGACTTCTCCTTCCTCACATCCTTCGTCTTACTGTATGGGTCTGCTCAGACATGGTGCTCCTTTCCACCTACCCTGTGGATAGATGAAGAAATAACATTTTTCTCCTTCCTTTCATTTTCAGCATCTTTGCAATACTTGTTTTCTACATGGCTCAAGTGGATGGGTTACACATTTTGCATGGACATGTTTTTTGATGTTACACTGTTTGCAGTTTATTGTTAAAATGGAAGAACACCAAAATTGTAAACAAAGCATATTATTCAACAGCACAATCCTGTTCTTATATAATATTGGTAAATGTCTGCTTTGAACACATGATGTACACTGTGCACAGAGCCACTTGTCACCAGGGTTAAAATAGATTCATTTAAGTATTACTGTGAGATTCAATAAAAGCAATGCAACTTCCTCTGCACCATCACGTCCTATATGCAAACATGTCTATAATCAGTGTGAACTAAATGACGTAGAGCAGCTGAAACAAAAACTTTGATCTGCAAAATGAATTTCTAGATTGCTGTATCTGCAGGATAGAGTTTCATAATGAAGTATTTATGATGTGTGTGATAGTTTTCTGCCAATCACTCATGCAGAAGTAGATCAATGACACGCTCACCTCACTGCTGTAAATGATGTTGGCACCTATTGCTTTTTGAAACTATACGAAGAACCTTTTTCAGCAGTTTTATTTTCTATTTAATTGGTTCAGGGTGTTTTCTTGATAATAGTACATTTAGTGTTTTTATGCAGCTTTGTTTTTGTTGCTATTGTCTGGTGTCTCCAGTGGAACCACAAACGATCAATAAAAGACTTGACTTGTCTAAGATGATCTTAAAGCTGTCTGAGGCTCTTTACTTAATATGACTGATGTTGTAACTGTGGAAACAATGTACTGCTGGGAAAAAATGTAGCTTCTGTGACCTTGGTATCTGAAAAATTTCCATTTTACAAAGTAAAACCTATATACAGACAGGTGCTGCAAACGTGCATAAGATATAAATGCTTATTTGTCCCTCTACAAATAAATATTAAATAAAGAAAATTCAGTACATATTCCGAGCCTTTTAACTCATCCGAATTCAGTGATGCTTTGGGTCTGGCAGACTGCTTATATACTATAAGAGGTGAGACAGACATCACCCTCACTTTTGACAAAACACACATCTTAATGCGCATTAAGCAAAAGTGAAATTATATAGAAAATAATGGATAAACCTATTGTGGAGGAAAAAGAAGAAATGAGAAGAAACTATATGACTAATTAGAAATCCACCCTTTGAAAAGCCTATACAGTGTGTATGAAATGAAAATCTTTCAGGAGCTGGACTGAATCTAGGTTGTTGGCTTTGTAAATGCTTGTGTTGCATCTATTAATAGCCTCAATTCAGCAAATCATTAAAGAGCTGCCAAGGGAACTGAATTGAATTTAAAATGAATTGAAAAGGTTGCAATTAAATTGTTTTGTTTCTTGGGTAAAGAAAAGGTCAGGAGGGACACTAATTGTCCTTCTACTTTCCTTCCAAATGTAGTATTAAGGTGGTTATGTAATATTTAACTCTTAAGGCCCAAAACCAGACCCTGATGCTGCACAAATGCTTCATTTACCTTATGTAGCTATATGTATACACTGAGATCCCTGAACAGATGGTGGCTAAATCATTACAATTAACTATGTTTTGCTGCAACACTCAGCTCAGGAAATAACACTTAATAAATTAAGTAAATATTTTTCTGCACAGCTTTAAATCAACCGTCCATTTCTGATATCTGCCTGTGTATGTGTACAACCATGAGCATCATAGGTATTGGTCATATCTACAGTGTAAATCTAAAATATTATAATGGCTGATCGCTGGATATACTTTATTAAAACATTACAGACCAGAGCTCATTGTAAAACATCTGACTGAACCAAACTTTAAGTCTTTCTATATCGTCTGTTATCAGCTTTCAAATGTGTCAAAGTGTTGTATATAATTAATTATGCTGCATCTGTAGTATCATCTGTAGTCCCAGTGGATTGTGTTCTTTTATCCAAGCCCTTGTGTATAACAGCCAATTTACTTAAGCTTAATTCTCACATTCCATCTGGCAGTGATTGGCATTGCTTGTTCTAAAGTGTTTTCTCAAAGGAAAACTCTTTGATGCATGGGATTGTGTTTTTGTGATCTACACTCCTCATGAGACAGTTTCATAAACAACAACAAAATGCTTTCAGCCATACACTGCAAAGTTTATTTGCAGTGTTTCATACTTCTTACAAAGATTTTTTTTAAATATATATATATTTATTTATACATAAACAACTCCATATACAGTATGATAATCATTTCCAATCAGTGTGATCAGAAATGATCCAAGATATAAAATGATGCAGTACAGGCATTTATTATCATTCCTTTATCGTTATGTATAATTATATTAAACCTAATGTAAAACTAATGAAAACCTTTCATCATGATTATCTGAACTATACGGTATATATGTGTAAGTGCTCCTAAAACCAGCAGATGGCGTCATTTTAGCTCTAAATACAAACCACAGACCATAAATGTAAACGGGAGATATCAACCATAACACTGTTAATAGCGTGAGGAAGCAACTACACAGAATAGAATAGAATAGAATAGAATAGAATAGAATAGAATAGAATAGACAGTGGATCAGTGAAACTCTTCTAGGTATTTCTACCTCCATCAGATGCTAAAACACCATGATTGCTTGATAATAATTCTGTTTTTGTTTGGTTTTCTGTTTTTCTTGAGCTGAGGGAAATGTGAATTTCCTCCTGGGGATCAATAAGGTTAATTTGTATCTGCATCTCTATGTGATCCTGTATCAGTCTGTGTCTGTGTCAGTATCTGTATTTGTGTTTATATCAGTGTCTGTATCAGTATCGGTGTCTATATCTGTATGTGTATTTCCTATATATTGTTTGTAGAGACAAATACCACTCCATCTTCTGTTTGTTTGGATCTTTGTAATAAGGTTCGTCTGTGCAAGTATTTGACTCTCGTGTCTGCTTTCTGGACGATAGCTTTTTAATTTCCCCATTCTTTACAGTGTGACACCACTTGGCTTCAAACTACTTGTACTCCTTTTCCTGGTCTTTCCTTCTTCTTCTTCTTCTTCTTCTTCTTCTTCTTCTTCTTCTTCTTCTTCTTCTTCTTCTTCTTCTTCTTCTTCTTCTTCACTGCAGCTGTCCATATGGCACATTCTCCTTGAGCCACTTGGGATGGATGCTCCTGGCGTGTACTCTGGTGTTTCTGTCCATCATTTTCCTAAATATAGACGTATGCAAAGTCCCTTGATTGTCACTGTAGATTTTGTAGATATGTTCTCCTGGTTGTAATTGCAAAATAGCTTTATGTTTAAGGTAATACGCTTACAAAACCTAGCAGCTCTTCCTCTGATTCAGACCAAAGCAACTAGACATCATTAATGGATGTTCACCCAATCTGCTTAAAGACATGTAACAGAAAGTCATCTTCCTATTTAATCAAGTACACATGAAGGACCGTTGCACATCCTTTTATCTGGTGAAAGACTTGCATAGGCAAAGCACCTCAAATAATCTCACTTTGATTCTAGGAAGCACTGCCTCTTATTTATTCATTTAAATGAAAAGGTATGTTTTCAGTGAAGGAGGAGATGAAAGAGAATTTTAAGTTAAAGCATGCTTGGGGATACCAAGCTTATTTATAAGCCAGGTTCATTTATAAAATAAATGAACAACAGTGATGTGCATTTTTTTATTTAATGCTTAGAAACCCTGCATGTGGAAAAATCTGGCTTCTTCTACAGATGAACTAAATCCAGACAGCATCACCTTCACAGGGACCAACAGGGCCCTGCATGCTGCCAGTGCCATCTGCTCCGGGACTGAACCAAAGAAATGTAATATTGAGCATGTGAGACTGAAGTCATGCAAGTTGTATAGTTTCTGCAGCAGGTCATAAAACCCCAGAAATATAGAATAGTGCACTGGCTGTTCAAATATAGAAGCAAAAGGCTGTGTGTATATGTGTAGGGTATATGATAGACTGAACAGGTGCAAAAGCAGTGTGACTTTGACATGCCTTGAAAGGAAAAGGCTGCTGTTTGGAGCAAACGGAGGATAGACAGCATTCAGGAGAATCACTAAGCCCAGCTGTGCTGTTCTGCCTCTGGTGCTCCCTTAGGTCCCTACTTTGCATATCTGAACTGTACCAGCTTCTATGCAATGAGCATAATAAAAATAAAGTGTGATTGTGATGCAACCAGTTTTAAATTAGCTCCAATCACAAATGAAGGACAGCGAAATGAAAGCAGAAGAACTGATTTTCGTTCCAGTATCTATGAGATGTTGGGTCTAAGCACCAGCCAAGCACATCAAATGGATTAGATATTTATTTCAACAGAACAAGAGATGAAAAATGTATCTTACTCTGTCTTAATTACATTTTTGGTTTATTCCAGTGATAAAAAGCAGAGGTTAATATTTCACAATATATCCAACTTGGCATAGACAGTGTGATATTATGCTACAAATTAAGGCGAAGACTGTGATCAATAGTCAGAGAGTAAGTAAAACCCTAAATAGTCTAGGTTTAAAGAAAAAATAATATATTAATGTATTTAGTTAGTGTGACCTCTATAAGTTGAACATTGGTCGTGACAACAGGAAAAAAAAGCAAATCTACAATTTTCTCATTTTGGAACGAGGACATACGTCACATCACGTGAAATATCTGAAAGACTGCGCCATCTTGTACTTACAAGCTATCGGTTGTTATGGGCAACAGCCTCGCACAGACATCCAGGAAAGAGCCATAGGAATCAAGATTTAAGAAAAAAATGGATAAGGTGGCGGCGAAAGCAAGGGGGAGAAGCTCAACACGACCACTAAGCAAAGGTATATGGAGAAGATCAGAGATATGAAGGATATAGACCCAGGGCCAAACTGGGGCCCCAAGCAGAATTTTATTTTGACCCTTCCATAGACTCCCATTGTAAAAGAAATATGCACCTTCTTCCAGGTCATGAAGGGGCCAAATAGGTCCAAACATTGAGTGAAGCCCAGTTGAAACCCATTCATTTCCACTGCAGCTGAACTAACAACACCAGTGGTGAGTTATAAGATATGGTGTTCTTTTACATTATCCAGTGCATTTCCTGTATTAGCGGACATGTGTGTTGTAAATTCTGTGGTCGTTGGTTTGGGTCAGGGTCCGTACAAATTCAGATCTTAAACAACTGGTACATTTGATTTTCAGCTGTAGCCCGACTTTTAGCTAGTTTGACTTGGTCAGCTGTTGAGATTGAACCACTATAAGCATAAATGATGGAGTTTCTAAGGTCAGGTCAGTCCAACTGTGGTTCTCAGTGGTTTTATTGTAGTAGTTTAGTTGAACCTGGTGGTGTTTGGTTAAATGTGTGAGCTGTAGAGCTGAGCTATGGCAGTAAAAGTTCATTAAAGTTATTATTCATGAGTTAAAAGAGGACAAACTTCTGGAACTTGGTGTTTGTAAGATCCGACTCATCCCATAACACCTTTGTTGACTTTTGAGTTCGCTAATGAAGAGACGAAATCGTGTCGCAGCTCTCTTTATAGGGCTCTGCTTTGGCTGACCTGATACTCTGCAGTACGCATGCGCCGCGCCTCTTGGCAGCGTGCGCGTTTATCCTTTGTAATCAATTTGCAGAGAATGCGTTCCCTCGTAGCTCGCGCAAAATGCGCCCCCCCCCAGTGGATCGTGGGGTCCTTTTCGGCGTAAATTACTGCACAGTTTCTGAATTCAAAAGCCTTCCGTCCTTTGAACACTTTTACTGTGGTTGATTCAAGGTGGTGATCTACAGCCTGAGGAATGACAACACATGGTGCTAAAGGTAAGACTGCGCATGCTCACATGTATGTGTGTTCATGTATATATGTTCAAAGGTTTGACTGGAGGAATACTATCAGCAGGGTTTCATATACTGTCTGTAGATAGTCTGACTCTGGTTTAATGTTTCCTCCCTACATTCTGGTTCCATGTGTTTGTGAATCTGGGCTTCCATTCTAGTTTAGTGTTAGTCTGGTTAGTGTGTTAGTCTGGTTAGTGTGTTAGTCTGGTTAGTGTGTTGGTGGGTTAGTGTGTGGGAATAGTAAATGCATTAAACCAGTCTTAAACCCATAATACTGTCCCTCCGGTCTCATTGTTCGCTGTGTTCATTACAGGAGTAACTGGAACAGTTTTAATCGTAGTAGTGTCTCCAGGCGTCTTCGATCGGACATAAACGGTGAACGCAGTGCTACAGGACTGTTGGTGCATGTAAGTTCAAAATGGTGAAATGGGGCGGGGACGCTGGTCATTACGTCATCTGGTCAATCCTATTGGCTGATCTGGTGATCCAGGATGTATTTGGTAAAACTGACCTCACCATCCAACCACATCAGCCCTTCAACAACAGTCAAAATACACTGAAGAACAATGATCTAGTTCCAGTATAGAAACATGTAGTCATTGGTCTGCACTTTTAAAGGCTCATATTTATCTAAACCCACTTTTCTGAGTCTGTGCTTCATTTTTTTTATCTTTAGATTCATTTTGGCAAAAATTGAGTGGATTTCTACAACCTGTTGGAATTCCTTCGTCATTGGTTGCGCCTCTAACTAGTTCCGTCCCAACATTTGCACATAGAAGGTCCAGACTTCAGACCAACATTTGTCTGAGTACAACTGAACTATTTATCAGCAGCAGTGTAAAAGTAAAAAGAGTAAAAACTGAAAATATGTCCAAACTTTGAGCTCATTACCTAAAATGTTCAGTTGTTGGTTGAAC
>JAPTYQ010000001.1:8680600-8695776 GCA_029814465.1 Ostorhinchus cyanosoma
GTTGGTTGAACCTGTGGAGTTGAATGAATGAAGAATTCAGACCCAAGCAGAGCACTTGCAGTTTATGCAGGGAAATGTTTAAAAATGCATAATTCCATTTACAAAAAGCTAAATGTCACTCCTTTAAATATCATACCCCGTCTCTTCTTAAGGAGCCAAAATTCACTAACAGCACGTGAACTCAGCATTAACGCACACTCCCTGCAGCACTTAAAGTGTTTTTCTGCCTTCCTTATTATAATGAAAGTCTTCAATCCAGTTTTCAGCCGAGGTTACCAACTGCTTTAAACAGCTCTATTTCTACTGACATATACAGCCTATGATCACAGCCAGAAGGACAACATCAACTCGTGTACGTTTCTGTACAAAAAGGTTAAGTCAGAGATGCAGCAGGATGTACACAAACAGACTATATCTGAGTGCTCTGGGTCATTCTGAATCTATACTTAGTTACACGGTGCTGTTATTTAGCCTTTCTGAGGTGGTTTCATGGCTAAATGAACAGATTTATTCCATAAGTCAATGACAAACTCCCTCAGTCCTTGCACCCCAAGGCCATAGCCTGAATAGTTGAAATAGTAATGTCTGCTGTAACGGATGAACTGTGGTCCTGCTAAGCTGGACCCAGGGGGTTCTGCCGGTCTGGTTTGGTGTTGGCGCAGGTTGAGATGAGAGTATGAGCTGAAATATGTGCCACCAGAAACTGAATTTGAATAATGACAAATGAATCTGAATAGTATAATTTTAAATTGGATTTATACATTTTGAATTTAAGCCCAATAAACTTTAAACTGAATCTAAGAATATGAAATTCAATTCAGTTTCTCTGAAAATATATTTTATCCTCACTGAAAATTCAAGTTCATATTTTGACCTTCAGTTTTCCAAATTCAAATTTATTATCCAAATTCAATTTCACTTCACTGTGACACACATCCAGGTAGTTGAGGAAGAACAATCGAGCGCAGATACACAGGACTCCTCTTCGGCCAATCAGCACCTACGTTTTTGAACACCTAACATAGTGGTTGTCAAAGAAATGGAGAAACAAGTACTTGACGGCTCAGAGGGGTCACAGTAATACAAAAGCGACAACACCTCCCTCAGCTACCTGGATGTCAGTCACAGTAAATTGAAATTGAATTTTGAAATGTGAACATTTATAGAGTTGAATTTTCAGTGAAGACAAAATATAGCTTGAGAAACTGAATTAAATTTCATGATCTTCCATTTAGTTTCGAGTTTATTGGACTTAAGTTCGAAAGTAATAAATTCAATTTCAAATGATACTATTCTGATTCAGTTTTCATGATTCAAATTCAGTTTCTTGTGGCACATATTTCAGGTGAACAGGGTCCTCTTGGATGTTGATCTGGTTCACACCGGAGCGGGTGGGTTCCTGTCCTCTTCAGGCTCTTTGCTACAGTTACTCTGGAAAAACATTGGCATGTATTCCATGTTCATCACCTGACGCATCATTATCCTCAACTATGATCCACACGTAGCCAGAAAATCGATGTTCTTATTTGCAAATGGTGCATCTCATTCATTGATTTGTGTTTGTAGTTTGTTTTTCTGTTTGAGTGGGTATGTCTTTAAACGTTTCTTCTGTAACCAATGCATTTTTCCTTTTGTCATCTGGAGTTTTACACTTAAAGTTTGCCAAGTTCATAGTCTACACCAAAATATATTGAGATTTTTGGAAAAATGTATCCTATGTTGTTTAAAAGCAGGCTTTAAACAAAATAAATGCTGTGAATGAACTTATGCATCTGTAAGTCCTCTTCAGTCTATCTGGGTCCATGTTGAGCTGTTTTAAAAGCTTTAACCTGATAGTTGGTCATTTCACTTTTTGACTACAAACTGGAGCCTGTTCACAAAGCACATCTCAGCCAGTTGAAATTCCTTTTATTCAGATTTTTAACCTCACCACTATTTATTACTTGTTCATTATGTATTAGGTTGTGTGCGTATGTATATGTGTGGAGGGTATATGTGAGCTTGGATGTGTATATGTTTATTTTTAAGCACCTAATAGTCCTTGTGTGCACCTGGAGTAGCACCTCATAATTTCATTCTAGTTATACAATGTCAATACAAGCAATTTCAAATCTGGAATCTTTTTAGAATTTGTGACTTTGAGAATCATGACTAGTGTTGATATGAATAATAACCGAAACAGTGCACTAAGGTGCAAACGTGAAATAAACTGACGTGACATCAAAATAAGAGAAATCGCCTACTATCTGAGGCTGTGGTAGCAAAACCAACCCAGCACATTATTTATTAAGTTCTGCTTTTCAATATACATAGGAAATTACAAGCTTCAAAATCGTAGCCTGGAGCTGAAGACAGCTATACTCAATTATCTATTTTCACAGCTTGAAGTTGGCAGTTCTTCACAGGCAAACAAAAACTTTCTTAGTAGGTAAAACCACACAACAGCTGGGAAGTGGAGCATTCATTAAGAAAATGAACCAAAGAGTGAAGACACAGTCGTATGGTGTTAACGTGAGCCGTGTTAACTTTGGCCCATTCAGTAGAAAAGACCCACCTTTGTAATTGGTCGAAACAGCAAATCACACACCACCACCTGCAGACTGTCAGTAACACACACATCTGTAAGCATGTATGTGTGACCATCACATATGGTAGATTTAGACATGACAGGAAAAAGTTAGGTCTGAATTATCTTCTACATCAGCCAGAAATTGATCAAGTTCATAGATATTGGGATTCAGGAATTTGTAGCTGGCTTTGTTTAAGAGAAAATCCCCAAAAGAGGCCAGCAGTGAAAAATCCTTGATGATAAAATGATAAAACTGCAGTCAAAACATACTGTAGGTTTTAGGTTACTGGTGCAGACATGCAGAGAAAGTGCAAAACATTTGAGGAGGTGAGCACAACAGTGAGTCCATTCAGCCTTCGACAGGCCACTGCAAACAAAAAAGATTTACATATTAATGAATTAAAGGTGTAAATAAGCCAACCTAAAAAGTACTGAGACACAAATTTGGTCACAACTACCCGAGTTCTTAATTTTAACCTGAAAATGTCACCTCTGTGTAGCACTAGCTGGTGCATTTACATCTGATCAAGATAGAGGATGTGCTTTTCTATAAAATCATGTTGTATATGTGTTATTTCCTGCATTGCTATAAAAGATGCTGATGGCACATCTTTGATGAGTTCCGGCTGATGTGACCATGAAAAGATGAAGAGACATAAATGACAGCCTACGGAGAAACACAGAGAGGATCAAATCTGGCATCAACTGCCTGGCATATCAGCGAGAAGGAATGTTTACAGCTCTGCTGCAAGGCTTTCCTGAACAGAGAAACACAGCACTCTGACAGGATTTATCACATCTGTGATGCTTTATGCTCAGCTGCATTGAGGCTGAGGGTTTCTTTGTTGTTAGAAGGTTGCAGCACACTGCTAGAGATGTTAACTGGACATCAGAAAATACACCCTTCTGACAAGATAATCACAAATGAATAAACCAGTGAAGTTTCAATATATTATAAGATTATCTGTTCACTTTGAAGCCGTAAAGCCAGGGTTCTTCTGAGTGCAAGTGAAGGAAATCTGAATTCACCCTAAAAGCGTCTGACAACTCCAAAGACTATTTGATAAACTGGACTTTATGGGAGGAGGTTAACATTCTGGGATTTATTTCCCCTTTGCAACATTTTCCCCTATCTTCCCAAAATCAATACTGCTGGCTCTATCCCCAGAATTTAATTAAGAGTTCAAAGAAACTGACATCCTTTGTTTTTGCAGGGCAGACAACTCCTTGTCCATTTATCTGGTGAAACAATGTGATTTATTTGCAAAGGCTTGTATGATCACTACTGATGTGAGAAGACTTATCACCAGAGGTTGATTCATTGTCACTTGAGGGTTTTGATGTTTCAAAGTAGTCTGCTAATACCTTTTGTTGTATAGTTTAATGATTTTCCTTTTATGTCTTTTTTTATGACTTTATTGCAAACTGCACAACAATTGCTCCACTGGGGATGATAATGTTTGTATTGTTTCCTGAAAAACTGAAAACCACGGTCGAGAACTTATAAGGGCTCGCTGAAAATAAACTTTATAAAGATGCAACACGTCCTGAGCTTTCAATGGAAGTAATTAGACTAATTGCAGATAATGAGGATAGACACTTTTTATGACCTTCGATTCCAATCATTTGTGTAAAAATGTAAAATTGAGGAGAATTGTTTGAAGGCCAGTTTAGCCAGCTCCAGTCCTGCTATTTAACAACATATTTCACTCAGTTAATAGGCTGTAGATAATTATACACTGAAAGCCCAAAGTGCCGACCAACATCCACATTTATCTGCTTATGGTTTGATTGTTAGTTGTTCTGATGCTGAAGCTGACAGATCACTAAATACCAATGTGGATATTAGTGCATGTTCAGTGTGGATCTATTATTAGGCCTGGTACTTTGAAATAGTTTCAGTTCATTTTATAATTACTTTCCAATGAAATAAAACTGGCCACTCATAAATGAGAATTTTTCAGATACAGTCATATGGAAACTCATTCCACTCTATTGCAGCAGGATAAGCACGTGAAGACTGAGTATTTTCTGCTTTAAATGAAACTGGCAGGTATATCTTCCAGCTGTCAATTCAAATGAAATGGCTTTTCAACCGAGCATGAAAGAAAATGTATATTTAGTTCTGCCTTGTGTCTTGATTTATCATTTCTTCACTTTTTACAGTTAGTCTACTTCATTATCTAATATGAGGCATTATGATCTGACCAGTGAAACTGAATGAAATGTTCTCATTAAAACAAAGTTGATCAGCCTCTGTTACTAGTAGGGAATGACTGCATTGACCAGAAACGGATGTAAAACTACTAAATGACCACATGGTGTCACTGTTGCATATTGGCCAAGAGCAGCTACAGATTGCGGGACTTTTTGACATTTTGAGTCCTTCACACTAATCTTTGCAGCAGTTAACACCTCTAAGGCAGTTTTAGATAAGCCTAAATCCAAATTGCCCTTTAAAAAAAAAAAAAAAAAAGCAAGATATAGTTTAAAATTCATTTTTTAAAAAGATAAAGGTGATTGATTGTGCTATATTGTATAATCTATTTGTATATGTCAGTCTGTTAAGTGAGGATTTTGGTTTCTTGGTTAGAGATTAAAACTGCAAAAAGGAAAAAAAAAAAAAAAAGAACTTGACAGTCAACCCTCGACAGTGTAAACAGGAGTTGACAAGAGATAAAGTTCGAAAAGCGTTCAGCGCATTATAATTCTGTTCACGAAGCCCATGGGAGATGATCAAAAAGTCCAGAGCAGTAAATGGTCCGTGACTAGAGATTGTTTTGTCAATTCTTTTGTGTGCATCTGGAATGATTTTTGTCTACGTAACCGCTTACTGTATTTATGAGGCCACTGAAATAACTGATAATCATACTTTGCTCATACTTTCAAATACTTGTGAAGTCATTATGCTTCAAGTATAATTGATCTCACAGTGACTATGTTGAGTGCATTGCTCAATAATTAACAGAGACAAATGTGTTTGCAGTTTTTAATGTCAAAGTCAAACTTTTACATGATTCATCTTCATACCAAACCATTCATCGACAGCTCCTCTTCTTCCTCGTCATAGCAAATGCAATTAGTTCATAAAGTAATTACAGGAAGGGAGCAGCAAAAAACTCAGCCGGCCCCGTAAGAAAAGAAAGCAAAGAAGATGAAAATAAAAATATCAGATTTTTTCTTTTTTTTTTTTTCTCAAGTGCAGATTTGTAAGCATGCCATTGTCTGTTATGGTTCCTGTTGTTTGTTCTACAGAGTAGTTTTATCTGTACATGGCTATAAGGATAACAGCATGAGGGGGATGATGGGTACACAATGTCCGCAGTGTCTGTTTTTTGTTTGTTTTTTTTTTTCTTTTTGTTAAAAAGTCTTGATTAGTGTGTGGTAGTTCTTAGACAGTACGCTCTTCTCTTGTCTCTTTCCCCTCTTTGTTTTGCAGTAGACTGAAACATTTTCATAGTTAAACGTGCAGTATAAAAAAAGTACACACCCACACAGATTCATTTACACCAAGTTCCCTTAAATCCGGATCGGAGGATTTGAAGGTGCTGTAATGGAACTGCCATAAAACAGCAGTGTGAAGAAATATCTGCCACTCTGAAGAGGCAGGGCTGTCAGGAGTCTCTTTCCAAAATGTACAAACTGGACTTTAATTCCTTTCAAGTGTCCAAGGGATTAAAAACATTTCTCATTTCTGTCCAGTGAATGAACAGGTGTCCATCCGTCTTTTCCGTGTGCGTCATGTACCCTGCAGGATGTGATTGTTTTCACCAATCTCTTTTCAAAGAGAACTGTAAAACCTCATATGTTAGTCCCTCAGTTGCGCTACTTCCTCACACAGTCCATCAATAACAGAGCTCAATAAACAGCCATGTTGGGGCTTTGGGGGTAATGAAGGCTAAGGGAGTAAGTACTACATCAGTGGGCTGAAACGAGCTAAAGGGTGTCTGTCACGGAGCTGTAAAGGTATATACAGGTATACAAAGTGTAGTCACACGAATAGAGCGCACCCACTTCTCAGCCTAATTACTGATGAAAAATTAATGGTGAGCACATGGTACCTATTATTAAGTTATCGTTCAGCGAAGGGACAGTCGAGCAGCAACAGTGTGTGGGTTTGTGTGTGGCTGCATAAAAACCACAAGTAATTAGTTACAGTAGCAGGTTAAACATTGTTGCTCATCTTACCTGAGTGTTATTCTCATTTGTGACAAACTAACTCTCGTACAAGCACCTATGAACTTAAACTGTAGTATAACCTTAAAATGTGTGTTTGTCGTGGTCAGTCTGATCTAAAACAACCAGAAAACCAAAAGAGACACACTTACTGGCAATTTCCAGCAGTGTTACATTCGCCAATCCAGACATTAATGAGATCAGAGCAGATCAAGAGAGGAGAGGAGAGGAGAGGAGAAAGGAAACTCATTAAGACCACAGGGACGACCTAACCCTATTATCCCTATCACACTACTGAACCACACACTGATGATGGGAATTAAGATGTGCTGGCCTCGATCCACACCCACTCTACAGCCCAGTGCAGCAGAGTGTATCTGGAGTCGTGCAGTAGCTGCTGGGAAGGGCGAATGTGAAGGAGTCTGTTATCTGTGTGGTTCAGCACAGCAGTATGGGCGTGTTTAGGTCGGCACTGTGTGGTGGAAAGGGTCGCAGGAGAACTGTGTGCTCCGACTACATTGTGTTCTTTATTGTTACAGCCTGCAGCACCCGTTGTGCCAACTTTCAGTGCTGCAAAACTCTGCGAAAGGCCTAAGGTTACCCTACACTAACTCTACGATAAAGAAGCAACAGTTTAATCCACTGAGGCAAACTCCCTTGCTGCCGTCATTATCTCCGTTTCCCCATTAGCACACACATATAATACACATGTATCCAAATAGGCGTGGTACAGTATCCAAAAAGGCGTATGGTTTAAAAAAGAGAGGAAAAAAGTGAGCAGTATCTTTCGTTCATGCAGAGTCCTTTTTTCTTTTCTTTTTTTTTTTTTTCTAAATTTGGTTTTTCTATGAGTCCTACTTACAGAATGCAGAATATCTCATATTCCCACATTGTCTATCATTACATACGGTACATGTAAATGAAACTCCCTTTAATGTTGCCCCACACATCAGTCAGAGTGATGAGTAATTATTTAAATACATTTCATGTTTAAATACTGGTTGGAGTGGAGCAGGCAAAATGCTACAGCTAGTTTTAATGAGAGGCAATATGTTAAAATGATGAGAAAGAGAACACATACACACATAGTGCGTGAATTGCGCATTGCACACATCGTAATGTTGACTTGTGTTTCCGCTTATGTCCTAATATGCTTTATGTGTGTGTACTTGTACTGTATGTGTGTTTGTAGATGTGCTTAATGTTTCTGTATGAAAGTTAATGCAAGCTATTATATACTTTATGTTACATGGCCACTGAATCATGTCATAAACTGTGGCCTTATGCATGTTCACATTCTGTAAATGCACAGTATGAGTTTGTGTTTGCATGCTAAAGTGTGTATGTGTGTGTAAGTCTATGCATGCGCGCATATGTTTATGTGTATGTGTGTAAGAACATTTATGATACATGAACACTGTTAGGATACTGTAGGTGTGCAGTTGAAATCAGCACCACAGTCAGATCTGAAAGGGTGGACAGCAGCGCACGTACCACTGCTGTGGATCGAATACACACATATATACATACAGACGGGGCAAGGAGGCCAAATAATAAACACATATTTTCAAACACACTGGAATACTGTGGCACTACTGACACTCTATGAGAACCTTGTATTCTGAATGGTTATATTTGATTACAGTAAAAAAAATCTCTCTATTCACATTGTTGCAGTTTGTTCAGAATCCTTTGTGTTTTTACAGAATACCTGATTTTTGAGATCAACACATTTTTTTCTATTTTGTAACTGTACAATGACCTCACTTTTGTTGCTGTTTTTGATACGTTGTTCATGACTTGATTCTCTTAGGGTTTGCAGTTTGATTAGTCACATCCACATCCCCGTCTTGTAATGTTAAAGGTTGATTAGGCATTAGAGGGTTTGATTCTGAATTTGATCCAAATACTTCGATCAAAGCACTCTTTGCTTCTTTTTAGCTATTTTGATAAAACCTCAGTGGTTTTTCAGCAGATGGTTAGCCAGCTGATTCCAAATCACGTTTGGTCTAACCTCACTGAAAGTTTTTTTATCTGCACTGAGGCATTTTTAGCATCAGGATTTACTCAGTCTCAATCTCTCTCTTCTTCACACAGATCCCTCTGTGGCGAAGGTTCAGGCATGCATTGGATTCAGGTAAAAAGGAGAAGAGATAAAGTTGTCCTCCTCCACACGGACATAATAGCATCTTTGCCTGTAGGCAACTTTGCCAGTAGTTAAAAAAAAAAAAATTTCTTTACAAAGTATTCCTTGCTGGATCCCTCATTCGTCTCCTGCTTAAGTTTAAGTGCCTATAAATATTGGTTGGAATCCAAAAATGTCAACGTGATATATGGAAAACATCTCAACTCTGACATTTTCACATCTTCACAGGTTTAAAAGGCCTTCCGTTATGATGTTTACATACTTCAGCCAGTATCGTCTGAATACTCCGTCTTTTTCAGAAAGTGGTAGCGTAGGTAGGGTGATTGCTCCAGTGCATGGCTGTCACAGGTAGACCTCGCGACGTGACAATGTGAGGCAGGACGTGGTCTTGTAATCCCCTCCTGTTCGCGTCAGGGGTATCACCTCAGGAGGGTCCTGGCCTTCTCCTCCTTCCTCCTCTTGTTGGCGTCTCCCAAAGCCAGCGCTGCTAAATGTATCGTAGGATGCTGACGTCATCTTGCGGTTCAGTAGGTTACGGTTGTGATCGCCCATGTTCCTGTTGCGATCTCCGCTACCCAGGGTGCCGAGGGGATCCCCGTTGGCTAAAGGTAATCTCTGACCTTCTACGCTAACGACCACCCCGGGTTCAGAGCTCCCTGCACTGCCGGCGCTCTCGCTGTCGCTCTCATGGTCGTTACCACGGAGATTGTTGTTATCATCTCCAGGTGCGAAAGTGGAGAGCCGTGGGGGGTCGCTGCCGTGGCGCTGGCGCTGCCGAGGTGAGGGGCGAACGGGCATCCAGCATGTGTCAGAGTGGCCAAACTCATCGCACTCCCTGGTACATTTTCCTGTCAGAGCAACATCTGGCAGCTGTCTGGCATCTGAACACAAGAAGGAGACAGGGAAGATGCATTTAGCTGTTAAAGGTACAATGAAGAGGAGAGAGGAAACAGAGAATAGAAGATAAACACTGCAGGATTCAAAACAGGAGGAAGAGATAAGTGAGGGAAAGGGTGTAAGGGAATTTGAAGTGAGCTAGAGAAGCAAACAAAATGCTTGTAGAGCAAAATGGAAATCGCTGACTTCAAAACTACATTAAAAAATCTCCTACGTGCTCAGCATAACACAGAGTTTAAAGGTGAGGTCAATCCAAACACAGACCAAAGGTAAAAAGTGACCATTACCAGTAAATTGAATGACTCATGTATGTCTTTATATACAATAAACAGATTAACTTACATAATGGTCCTATTACATCCAAAAAGTGCTTGGTTAAAGATTAGTGAGACCAACAGAGGCTAACTCTAGAGGGAAAAGTGTCAAAGGTCACAGGCTACATAAGCATAAAATCTAATGAATCAATACTGGGGATAGATCAGATACATTTCCTGCAACTCAAATACACAATGCAATTTGCATTTTGTAGCTAGTTACAATTAAAGTAATAAGTTTCATATATATTTCACTAAGGCATTTTCATATCAGTTTCAGTCTCTAAATTCTTCTTTCCTTGAGATAAAAAACAGGAAATTAAATATTCCTAAGGCATTCTCATAGTTAATTTCAGTTTTGTTCCCAACGTACAGCAGCAGAGTTAAAATCATGTGAAACCAAACTGGCAAATAATTACTCAGTATAATTATAATCCACACAATGATTTCTCTGTTCAATTCCTTTCTCCATCTGACTGTGACCGAAAACGTATTAAACTGCTTGAAATCCTAAAGATTTCACATATCGGGGAAAAATGCATTTAACTGGAAGCCCATTTTACAGTCACTCAAGTACATGCAGTCAGTCAACAAACCAAGGTCACTATAACCTTGGTGTGTTGTTCTAGCTTTGGCGTGACCACACATAGAGAGAAGGAGGGGAAGAAAGGAAAGAAAAACCTTTTTTTGCCTCTTTCCATCCTTGACAAAGACTCAGTAGAAAACGCTAAAAACACAATTTTGTTGGTGAAAGAAAAGATTTGGACTCCTGACTGATGACAAGGCCACACATGAGCTTCTGCTCCAACAAACTGACACGCATTAGCTTCTCTCAAAAGCTCACATAATACACGCAGGAATTCACACAATCATGTGTGTGCACACGCATACACACACACACACATATTTCTTTGATGTATAAAACCTAACCCTGTCACATGAAGAGACAAAACTCCAGAGACTGTAACAGCAAGTCAAGGTTTTAATAAAACTGCTTTCTGAACCTGTGTGTTTGTGTGTGTGTGTGTGTGTGTGTGTGTATAATTTACACATAGTGGAGCTTTCTCAGAATACAGTACACAGCTTGAAGAGATAAAATAGACATTTTCCTGGCAGCCTATTGACCACAATTGTCTTTAAAAGGATACCGTGTAATTTTGAGAAAACAAAAATGCTATTAATGACTCTGATGGTCGTTAGAAGAACTGCAGTCAGCATGATGTTGGTTGTGTGTATGTAAATGAGAACACGGTCTGTTTGTTTGTTTGTGTCAGTGGATTCCATTTGTAAGATAGCGATAGCGAGTGCTGCACACTGCTGCAGCGGCACTGCGGCACGTGAACAAAAATATTATACCTTTAGATCTTCCTGGAAAGTGCTTTTACACAGAAATCATCTACAGCACAGTTGTCAAATGTGCAGATGAATTTGTGAAATGCAAAAACTACACTGACTATATGAACAATCAGTGGTGTCAAAATCATTTTAATTCAGACTCCACATACAGACCAATTAGATCTCAATTGGGTCAGACCAGTAAAATATGATCATAATTACGTACAAATAATGACAACCGCAGATTTCCTCTTTGTTTCAGTGTAAAAAAAAAAATAATTACCTGAAAATGCTTCCATTAACAAACTATCCTTTTACAAAAATGTGAACAAATATGAACAACCTGAAACGTCCCTGGAGAAGTGAGTGCAATTTGACCAATATTCTGCCTGATACAAATGCACAAAACATTTAGTAATTGGAATGTAAGTTGTAACGCCTGTGTAAATGTGCATAATAAAACCATCATATGGTTAAAATTGCACTTGTTATTCTTAAGACATTTCGAATTGTTGATGTTATTCAGATTTCTATTGAAACTGCAGATATAAACATTATCATAATGGAATTGAACTTTTTTCACTGTTATTATTTTACTGCTCGGGCCCACTTGAGCTGAACGTGGCCCCTGAACCAAAATGAGTTTGATCTGCAGGTTATTATGAACGCAGGCGTAGAAAGTTGAGGAAGGTGATGAGGATTTTTCTTCTTTTTTTAGGTATGTTTCAATCCTTGTTGTATGGGATGTAATTTGTTCGTGGTGTGTGAGCGCTCTAACCGTTCTCCACATGCTCCTCCTCCCCCACGCTGCCCTCTGGTGTGGTCCGCTCATAGCCCTCCTCGGGCAGGGGCAGGGCACCCAGCCGTGGCCCTGATGAGCTCTTGCTGCTCGGTGTCTCTGAGTCCTCCAGGCCACTGTCATAGCAACCACCGTCCTGGGGCTGGCTGACTACTGAGAAGGTCACCCGGCGAAGGGTCCCCTGCAGGGAACACACAAACACAATATGGGATTAATCATCCAGGATTCCTAATCTGAGACTCTAAATCTGAGGATTAGGCCGGTGGGCAGGGGTCTGCAAAGACATACTGAGATTATCTAATCGTGTTCGCCTTGATTATGAGCTTAGAGGCTACAATGCAGGGTAATAGTCATCAACCAATCACAACAGCATTTCAACTTTTTGGTTGGGTTTTAATCCCAGTTTGGATTAATGCTGCCGGACAGGACTGCTGTTTACAAACCTCTGGCCAACTCCAAGACCCTTATTTTCCATCTGGAATGAAAGTTGGAGTCGTAGCAGCTGTGCAATATATAGTCTAATCTTTAAAAAACAACTTCTTAAGACCGTATTTATACAGCTAAAGTTAGTTTTTGTGGCTGCATTTGAGTAGTTTTTTGATTTACTTGTATTATCAGTTCACATTTCCTGACAAATACACTTTGTTTGGTCCAATTTCCACTGTTTGATTGATATTGTTTGATTTAAATTAATAATTTTTCTTTAGGAGATTAATGTGCACCTGGGGAAAATACAAATAAGGATCTAAATATAGAAGCTAGAATATGAAGCATTAGGCTTTGAACAGGTTTTTAGCAGTAGGTGGCACAGATCCTGTGTTAGGAAATGGAGTGCCACTGACGTCTGCCACTCTGACAGGGGCAGTGGTGTCGAATCCGTAATGGACGGCTTCATTCAGTCAAACTGAGCGTTACACCTGCTGTGATTTACATGTGTGAATCACCACATCCAGTTAGTAACACAGTTTCTGATTTAGAGAAGTAAAAACAGACAGAGATTGTAATAAGTCTATGCAGGGGGAATATCACAGAGAGTTAAATGACTCCATCTGGCCTGGAGGGATCACTCTGCACCAGGAAGCCCATGCCTAGCCCACATCCCTCCTATCTCTTCTTGCACTAATTTATCTGCTGGTAAAATTACAACTCTTCCAATTTAGGACTGCTTTGAAACATGCTGCTTATAGAGAGAAAGTCAGGGAACAGAGGAAACAGGCAGATTAGGGTGGAAAAACTTCAGCTCTGAACGGCGCCCCAGGATAATCTAGAGGGAAAATGATGGACGGCCGGGATAAAAGACCACGCTGCACCACTTTTTCTTTTTTCTTCTAGACACTGAGGGAAAAGAAACATTTGAACATTTCACCTAATGAACACGCAAGGCAAGAGGAGAGAGGTACACAACACAATTAATTAAGCAGAAAAGGGAAATTAATGGAGCATTTGTTTCTCGTGCCGTTGCTTAACAATGATAAGATGAAAGAGGGATCTGAGGAAGTTACTCCGACAGCAAGGACGGTGAGTGTAAGCAGGAGTGAAAGATGTTAGAGTAAAAGCAAGAAGTGAAAGGCAAAAAGGAAGGAGTGAAAAGTGAGAAGTAAAAAGCAGAAAGCAGCCCTTCTCGGAATGTCACTGACTTCTTCTTAACTCTCTGCAGAGGGCGATGTATTTTTAGAGCATTAGCTTGGATGAAGCCGTGACGGTCCAACCTCGTTTTCAGTGGTTCAGACGAGGGACAGTGGCTCAGAAGACGCAGAACAAGAGTGACAGAGTGTAATAGTCTCAGAGCACAGAGCCACAGAGGCCACGGCTAAAGCTCCTTCTTTATTTCCAACGATCAGAAAAAAGTTAATTGTGTAATTTCCTGACACTAAGTTTGTTTTATGAGATCACTCTGATGCCGGCATCACAAACATCCCTTCATTTCTTGACAGAACAGGCTGTCACAGCAGTTTTTATGGGATCGCAGTTTAAAAATAACATCATGGTCGAGTTTTTTTTTTTTTTTTTAAACCCATAAAGACTCGGTGCTACTTTTGTAGTAGATCCCAAATAAATGTTTCCCCGTATTTAATCCTTTAAATGATTTATCACCATTAATTACAATATCATCCTCTGTTTCAGCTGTTTTTCTTTTCAGTGAATATCAGTTTTTTCCCCCACATTTAATTTCATCATCATGTAGATGTTCATTAAAAGTTGGGGGTTATATCAGAAACAGAGAAAGATTGAAGAAAAAGTGACTTTTTGCAAAAATATCGGTAATTGAACACAAAAACAAGTGTCTCCATCCACTGTCATTGATCCAACTCCATGGGTTTTACTGGTGAATCAATGTTGGAGAAGATGACGGTGTTTCCACGGTAACTACAGAGCCTGTGAACGTCCATATAACGGGTCATATCTGATGACCACGAAAAGATGAAACACTGCATTTTACACCAATTATTTCCGCGTATGCATTTGATTAGTGGCTCAACAGGTATGAACGAGTTTCGATCAGTAGATTGTTTTAGTTTCCAGGGGCTGTTTGGGTCTTCAGGGGTTATTGATCACAGCGTAACATCTCTGAGAGGAGCAGAATAAAACAACTGCTCCGTTATGACTATGAGATATCAACGATACGAAGCAGGATGAGAGATTAGGATGGAGAGTTTGGGATTACTAGATGAATGTGGAAATCCGACGGCGAGTCTTGATTGACAAGGGGGGGGGGGTTGGTAATGGTGTGGGCTGGACGCTCCCTGTGTGTTCGACTCCAGGATTCATCTGTTCACTCATGATTCCATCTAATTCAATTTCCCTCTAACCCTCTTTCAGGCCAGAGCTGCCCTCTTTCATTCCTTCATCCTGATAATTTTATTTTCTCTTTCCCTCTGCTCTCCGGTCTTTCTTTGGCCATCCCGCATTCTACTCAGCCATCCGTCTCCCTCCTTTCTG
>JAPTYQ010000001.1:8703721-8724713 GCA_029814465.1 Ostorhinchus cyanosoma
CACACACACACACACACACACACACACACACACACACACACACACACACACACACACCTCTTCAACAACACCCCTACTACCACAATAGCTTGTAGAACAGCAGCCCCGCGGTATGAGGGAGAGTCTTAGCCTTGTGTCTGAGCGCCAGAGAACATTAACTGCAGCAGCGAGGTCATCTGATCGCTACTATGCAGTCCCTCTCTCTCTCTACTTCTCTTCACACTGCTGCAGTCTGCCGCCGGCCCCCCTGTGGTCAGTACTGGAATTACCAGCCACGCTGTCTACCCAGCATGCCTCTCCTGATAAACAGTTATTGCATTGTACAATGTATGTATGTAATTTGCTACAGCTCAGAGGCTATAAATCACTTTCTTTACTGGGAGCAATTAAAGGCAAACCCTGCGGCCAGTGCTCATTATAATAGCTCTAACTAGAAAGAGTATGTGGCAGTGTGTACTTTGTTTGTAGCTACATAATGCATGTGTATGTCTAAAAAGAGAGAGGAAAAAAAAAAAACACAACAGACAGAGAATGCTTCACCGCATGCGGGTCTACTGCATACCCATCCACCACGGATTTGTTACCATCAAGCTGTCCACTCTGGCATTGAGCTTACTCCTTTCTCCTTGTCTCCATCTGGGCTCTCTACACTGCAGATACACATTGAAAATCACTGACTCTATTCAGAGTGTTGGGCTTTTGAAATGTTTATCCTTTTGTGCGTCCGTGGCTGTCTATAGGGGGGGGACAAAACCGAAACAAAAGCTCATAGAGTGAGACGTAAAGCGAGGCTTACCGGACAAATGCCCATGACTCAGATTATCTTCTTTGTGTGTTTGTGTGTGCATGTGATGCTCACCACTTTCCACTGCTAGTCACTAAAACAGTCATCTCTTATAATATCCATGACAGCAGTCATTGTTAAAGAGGGACGCAAACAGGATGGTGGCGTATAACTGGCCTTCTGTGTGCGTGCATGAGCAAGAAAGACCATACATATGCATGTCTTCTATTTAGATGGCATTTACTGCCCGTTCTGTGTGTCTGTGTGTGTATTTCAAGACCATTAGTCTAATAGTATGCGTGTTAGGAACAGGCTTTTCTCACCCACTGCTATTGTCCATTAAGGTTGACCAGAGGAGAGCGAACAATGGTTTCACTGTGGGGCTTGAGCATGAAAGCGTAAAAGTGAGGATGAGGCTAAAGATATGTCGCTGTCCACACAAAGCCGGCAGACAGGAACACACACACCACACACACAAACACAACCTCCCTGTTGAGAGTGATTAGGAGTGCTGCTGCGAACAATAGACAGAGTCAATAAAGCACCTCAGAGACATCCGGATACAAGAGCAAGGTCTCTATCCCTCGACTTCCCCCCTCCACCTTCACCTCCTCCCCTATTTTCTCGTTCTCCACATCCTGTACACTTTCTCCTCTTTCTGTATCCCATTCCTTTTTTCACTTCCAAACAAACTGATCTTTCTCCATCACTTTTGTGTTTATCGTATCTGACCCAGCTTCCTCTGTATCGCCCTCCTTCCTGTTTTCTCCATCCGCTCTCTCATCGCACATACCTTGTCCCCTTTGTAGCGCTTCTGTCTTTTGTAAAATGGGCGGATGGGCTGAGTTGACAGAGGCTGACACAGTGAAGCATCACGCCAAACTGAAATCCATCCTGTCAGTTTAGAATCAGTGTCACTCATTTTACAAGGTTAAAGATAGCTTTGCCTAATGTGCTGTCAGATGCAAACAAACAGGTACGCACAGGGTTTAGCGCGCGCACACACACACACAAACACACAAACGATCACAAACCGAAGCAGTTTTACATCCCCATAATGCTCTGCACAATAGGAGAAGACGGCGTTAACTCAGCAGGCAACATATACAGTAAACCAGACCTAAAATGGTAATTCAGTGTCACTGTGTCGTGGACCAGTGGATAGTTCTGAGCCTGTGCGTCTGTATGAACCTCATCTCAGCCCTATCACCCCTGTGACAGACACAGTGCCACAGAAATGTCTTGGGGCGACTCGCCCAATGTCTTGACAATAGTCTCAGTGTGTGTGAGTGACAGAGAGAGGCTCGGGGACACAGAGGGGGCGTTATACTGGGTAGACAACATGCACGCACATATACACA
The DNA here is from genome assembly GCA_029814465.1 of Ostorhinchus cyanosoma. Classification (NCBI taxonomy): domain Eukaryota; kingdom Metazoa; phylum Chordata; class Actinopteri; order Kurtiformes; family Apogonidae; genus Ostorhinchus; species Ostorhinchus cyanosoma. The sequence goes on from JAPTYQ010000001.1 coordinate 8,705,867, forward strand.
CACACACACACATAGGCAGACGCACACACACTAAGGAGGAAAGACAGTGCACTCTTTCTATCTCTGTATGCTGTTTCTCATTCCCTCTCTCCCTGACGCAGAGAGACTCAATCATTCTCACACTCTGTCTCTTTTGACGCAGAGGAAAAACAAACAACTACACTCTCACTGCCTCACTCTCTTCACTGTGTGTGTGTACGTGCGTGAGCGTAGACTGTATAATTAATGTGGCTTTCATTTTCTTTGAGCTATGAAGTATGCTTTTGGTATGCAAACAGACTTCTTGCATGAGAGTGTGTGGATGTGTGTGCGCTGTTCGATACACCAGAGACAGAGTGCAGAGTCGGGCCATTGAGCGGAAGGAGAAGGAAGGAGGAGCGTTAATGAGAAAGCAGGGGAGAATCCAAGCCGTTCACATCGATAACCTCACACCACACTTCAAGCATATACGTACATTGGCTTCATTTTTGCAATCCCCTTTGAAAATTATGGTTCAGCATAGGGGTTAAGAAACGACTTCAGTGAAGTAATATCCAGCCGAGTTTCAGAGGCCTGAGACACTGCTAAGGAATCAGCCTGATTATTATGCTACTGCTGGCATTAAAAAAAAAGTTTAAAAATGCAAATTATTGCACAGCTACTGCAGTAAAATAGGCATACACAACTGAAAAACAAGTAGCTGACTAAATCTTAAGCTGCACACTGCACAAATGAAAAAAAAAGTGTAATTGTGCACTGCAGTAAAATAAAATAAAACATGTCTACAGCAGAATAGAACTTTTGGTAATATATATTTAAAACAAAACAAAACAGGATGATTAGTCTTTCATTGCTTACATGTATGTGTGTGTGTTTGTGGTGATAGAAAACATAAGGGGTGATTCTTTTGTGTTTAGATTTGACCATTTAGGTTAAACACCACTGTAGGGGACAGCTCATTAGTAGGGCTAGTTAACAGAGCCAACGCATGAACTGTAACACTGGTCCACATCCAACCAACAACCTTTGTTATACATCGCTCTTCCCTTCTTATTATTTCTACTGCTGAGTTTGAACAAAGGCATAAATCACTCAGACAAAACTTTTTATTCTAATAAAACGCATAGGGAGGTGAAATCCCGCCCCACGAGACCTCATTTCAATGTGTTCCAGTCCACGGCAAGAGACAAGACATTTTTTTTAATCTCATTTAAATTATGGCATCATTTACAAATATGTTGTTTGTTAGTTCTAAAGATAATTTTACTAAATATAAAAGTGCTGAGTTATCAGACTGTACAAATACATAAATAGACAGCCTGCACACCAGGAAGAGTTGGAAGTGTGTTTATTTATCCCCAGAATCTGTTCACAGTTCCTTAAGATGTCTCTACAGATTTAACATCACCAGACTAGTCGTGATGTTTGTCTTTTTTGATACTTTTTCATCTCCCTCTCAAAGAATAAGGTGGAATATGCTGAGGTAATGACTACTGTTACGTCCACTGAGTCATTTCACGCAAACCCAGATGTTACTATTCTATCTTTAACACTAACTCCAATGTTCTTGACTTGTGCTGTTAAACTGACAAATGTCATTAAAATGTTGCTATAACAGGATCAAAAAGTTATTTGTCTTATTATTAAAAGATAAACAACAAAGACAAATTTATCGCCATTGACTGCAGTTCATATTTTTTCCATAGTTATGCTCCAGGGGTAACACCATACAGAACAGCTCATCATTTCGATTAAAAAAGCAGGTTAATGTTGAAGTTTTTTCTTGAATCAATGGAAAAAGCCTAGATGTCCAAACCATAGAGCTTAAATGTGGACAAAGGTACCATGATGTCACCCACTGGGGTTTTGACTTCTGTTGTGGGTGTTGCCATGTTGTCCCTTTAGAACCACAAATGACCATATTTACTGGGCCTAAAATAAATGAAATAATATTTGATTCAATAAACAAAAGCTCCAACTTAGCAGGAAAGTGAACTGTAATACAAACCTCCTATTTAAACCTGACATGACAGAAATGAAAGTCTTCTATTTGCCCTAAAATCTTATTAAATGTGCAATAATTCACAAAGGGGTTATGTCACATTTATTAGAGGGTCCTAATAAACCAAATGAGACTGAGGACACTCTTGGAAAAAACATTCAGAAATTATTTTCAGTGAGACGGTAAATCTAAAAGTCGAAGGGCGTGGGGTTTTTTGGGGGGTCAGGTGGTCATCAGCGGTATGTGGGGGCGTCCATACCCTTCGGTCTAAGATGACACCTAAAATGTGCTCTCGTCTCATCAGATTTTGTTTGTTTTTAATCCAACCAGTAAGTCAAACCCTAATGATGGAGAGACTTGGGCCTGAAAAATCTGCTCTGGTATTATGCTTAAAAATGGGTTGACAAATTATAAATGATTTCCTAAGAAAAGCAGGCTTGTTTATATGTTTGCAAAAATTAATTTGTGGTAATCCACTTTTTACCCCTTCAGGGGTCTTTTGAGAATTTTTAACCCCAAACATATTAAGTAGATGCAGTTTTTTTTATCTGATTAAACATTAAATCTTTCTCAAGATAAAGGTTTTCATTGAGTAATAGCATATTTATTGTGCATAATATATCATCATTTCATGCAATGTTTGTGTAGCATCACGGCATGTGCTAAAAATAGTCTTTACACACCAACTACATGAGTTAATGTTGACAAAAGTTGGGATGCGCTGTGTGTAAATTCTCAGCAATCTAGATCTCAGACTCACATTCTACATAAAGCCCCATATGGGAGTAGGGAATGAATTATTAAACCATTCATAATAATCATGCCATGTGAGACTAACACCGCTTTGTAAAAGTCGCGCAGCGCCATTTTCCTGCAGGAACGACTCCAGAGCCACATGAAAATAACACCAGATTCTTTGATATGCAATTAGTAGTTTAGTCAATAATTTTATATTCAATGTTTGATCATCCCTCAAACTACAGTACTGCTGTGTCTTTGCTGTTGAGCTCTACTTACAACGTGGCCAAGCATACTGAGCATGTTTGACTTTTGCCTTGTAGAAAAAATAAAAAAGAGGGGGGGAAAAAAGAAAAACCCACAGAGAGCATGTAGAGGTGAAACTGTTGATTCAACATATTTTTGACTGAAGGCTCCCTGCAACGGCTCTGCTGGATTTAAAAGGGCCGTCGTCAGCAAAGGCCGGCATTAAGAAACACTCTCACACATCAAATTCTAATCAAAGCCTGCTCTTTTTAAAAGCCGTGAAAGCTTTCATGTTAACACGACACTGCGACCAAAGCTTTATTCACGCTTTTAAAAGAGACTGACCGGTCAATGAGCATGTGTGTGAGCCTCAGCCTGACAATAAACCATATCTGTGTCAACACACTCTATCCTTGCTTCTCATCTTACCGGCAACACTGTGTGTGACTCCCCCAACCATGCATAAATTGTCTATGATCCCCACTTGCGCTGTGTACACCGGTGTGTGTGTGTATATGCACAGATATACATATATTTTCCAAACCATCTCAGGTTGTTGGCTTAGATGCGAAAGTTCTTTTATCCATCCAATTAGAGCTTGCCATTTCATCCCCATGGAAACCTGTTTGGGGCACTAATTTGAAGATAGATTTGCATGACTTTGATTACTTCTTTTTTGTGCGCTTGTGTTTGGCTCTGTGTGTACTTCTGTGGGTCTGAATAATGTTCAATGGGAGCGTGTTGTTTTGTTTTTGTTTGATTCACTTCTCTTTTTTCTCAAGTGCAGTTAGCTGATGGCTTTGTAATATCCGTGTATTTGTGAAACAGGAGACGACAGCCCCTTAAATAATGCATATCTGACTTGTACCTGTGCGGTGCTGACCCATTAAGAACAGCATTACTATAATGTGGTGCTGTTACTGTGTTATAATAGACCAAACAACAGCTTTAAAGAACCGTTTAATTCACAAAAGTTTAGTTTGTTTTGCTGAGAGTCTGTGTGTGGATTGGCACAATAAATAATGCACACATACATATTATAGACAATGGTGGCAACTGAAATGACAGCATTTTTAAGCTTTAATTTCTACAGGAGGGAGTTAAAAGTGCTGTGGTGTGAGTGTGTGATTTGGTACAGTAGTCTGTGTGAGTAGAAGTGTCAAACAGGTCGAACTGTTTTATGCTACTGTGAGAGACGTTGGGGAAATTCTCTCTAATGGCTTGACCTGCTAGTTCTTGTGGTTCAGCTCAAGCTTTATATATATATATATATATATATGTGTGTGTGTGCACATGTATTAGTGGGTGTATCTTATCTGCTCTATTCCTGACAAAAACTGTCAGGTGGGGCTGAACAAGGAAAAAATAAACAGGCCCATATACACTCATGCACACATACAATGGGAGAGGGTTGGGTCAGGGGTATAATATGGAGCAGCGCTTCAGGCAGAGGTCTGCCCACTCAGATTTATGTAACTTCAGTTGGGCAGGTAGAAAGCTCTCATTCTCTCTTTCTTATACACACACATACACACCCCCACACACCAAAATAGCCTGAAGAGTCTGAGCTTTACTCATGGACTGAAGCTCCCTCCCTTCCCTCCACTCCTGTCTTCCTCTAACCCTAGACCCATGTACCTCATTTCTGTCTTTTTCATTCCATCTCCTCCTTCTCTACACCTTCTCCATCAGCTTCTCACCCCGAGGCGATACCATCGAACGCGTTCACATTCTGTAGCTTCACATCTCGCCGTACCACTCACTGAAGCGCCACTTTTTCTCCCAGTCGCCTTATTTCTCCTCAGCTCCCTACCCAACTCTCAGAGCCCTAACATCCCCACCACCCCCACTNNNNCACCCTGCCCCCACTATCTTTCATATCTTCAGTCATGGGTACTGACCAGGACTCTCTTTTCTCCTCTTCCTCTCATTTTCAGGTTCCTTCTCTCCTCCCCTCTTTTTTTCTATCTCCATCCTGATCTTCTGATTTATCTATCTTCCACCAACAATTCTAAAACAGATGGCTACATTTAGCCTGGGGCAAAAACATTGGCTTTGGACTACAGCGCTACCAGGGCCAGTCTTTCACACTCGCACAAGATCTAATAAGCTGATATCCGGCACGAAATGTGCTCTAATTTGCCAGTAGCAAAAATGCATAAACCATATTGCAAAGTACAAATATTCACACCTTAGGCTTGTTCCTTGGTAGCATGCTTAATTTTACTCAATCAGAAAAATGAAAAGCAAAGATTAATGCTAACTTTAATTTTAGTCTTAAACAGAAGCAATGCTGAGAACAAAAGTGAGAGGGTAGTTAAGAGGCATTTGTAAAATTTAAGGAAACTATCAAGTGATATATATTTTTTTTTAAATAAAAAGTTTGGAACCATTAACAAACAACATTTTAAAAAGATGGATCCAGATGGAGAATGATGAAAAGAGATGAAACCACTTAGGGAGAACAGAGAGATCAATCAGTGGCAAGACAGACGGAGGAGGATGTGGGTGTGGGTGGGTGTGTGTTGTGTGTAATGGGGGGCAGACAGACATTGGGGATGGCTGTTGGAAAGAGACGCTTTTTTATTGGATGAGTTACAGAGTAATGAGTTCAGACGCAGACAGAGTGAGGCGAGCTTTCTATTGAATATTCAATCATTCATACTAATGCGCTCAAAAACAGTTTTATACTTAGTCGTATTAGTTTTATAAGTTTGTACCTGCAAACTCCAGAAAATATGCATATGCATGAGCAAGTTTGGTAGATGAGACTTCGCCTCCAGAGGATCCATTAGGAGAAAGAACAGGCCATTCAACTTATTAGTAATTAATTTTCTTATAGCAAATGGCTATTTTTGACAATCATGACAGTAAGACAGCTGTTGCAAGATAAGAGCTATGAAGTGTCACAGAGCCAAGTGCAGACCTGATCGCTCATTAAAGCACACTTCGTAATATCTGACATAGATGAATGTGTTTGAGACCTATAATTAAGGCATCACAAGATATAAAACAACGGACATTTTGGATTGAAGGCCAAAATGGACAAAGATGTCTTACTTTTCAATTAAGGCAGAAAAAAACAGAGCTGGTTTTAAAGACAGAGCGTTGTGAAAGACCACGCTGTTGCAAAAATACACAGAAATAAACTGGTAATTGGGGGAAAAAAAAGAGTATTAGGAGCTTAGATGGCTGCAATGAGGGGGTTTGTATCTAGCAAGTTTTATTGTTTGTGCATTGATTTGTCACATTCGCCACAGAGAAGAGACTGTCCAAAGGGGGGGGGGGGGTGTCTATTATCTGTACCATGAACAGGTCCTCTCATTGGACCATTGTAATTCCATGCTGCAGCATCAGGGATGCAGTGTGATGCAGACAGGAGAAGCCCGATGACATCAGTGCAGGTATTACAGATTTTGTCTAAAGGCTTGGAATGATAGTTTGCTTCAAGGATACTAACATTTTTAGATAACTCACAGCTCACACGATTAATCTTTGAGCCGTGGAGCTGAATATACAAACACAAAAGACATTTTACAGGCAGAAATCTACATGATCAGACTTCAAACTAAGCCTGCAAGCACAACTTAATAAACAAACTTTGTAAAATAAGTTGGAAAGAAGAAAACCTTACTTTCAGCACATCTTTAATGAGATGAGGCAGATATTATAATGTCGGTCCACTTATGATAAAAATGAAATACTGCACACTGAGCTGATATCCTGCAATATGCACTTGCAAAGTAAACAAATTCAAATCACTTTAACTCACTTCAGTTCACTTCATTCCAAGTTGACTGAACTGGCCTGGATTTCATAAAGTCTGAATTATTCAATTGAGATGAGTTGGGCTGAGTCCAATTCAGTTCAATTCAAAATCCATTTAAGTCAATTTAATTCAAGCAAACTCAATACCACTTAATGCACTGAAGATTCTTTTGTGTAGGTGGATAAAACCAGTCACTGGGCTACTAAGCTGTCTAGAATCCCTGTCTATTGCGAAAAAGAGTGCTTTTGTTTAGCAATATTGGGCAAAATTGCTCAACCCACAGACAGCCATTAAGGTAATGCTGGAAGGCAGATGAGCTGAATGCAGAGCTGTACAATACAGAGTAGTCTTCAAGAAGCAAATAAAAGGAAGCATCACAGTGAGGGGCTTGCTATGTAGGTCTTTGTGTGTGCTCCACTGTGCGTGTGTGATCGTCGGCATCAGAGTTAAGTGAGAGTGTGTTTCCAAGCCGTTATGGATGTGTGTGGTTGTAGGAGACACACTGTGCCCGGGTTTGTGCATGTGATTCAATCCAGAGGGAATGGAAGACGAAACTGATGTAAGAGCTGGAAAACTTTCCTGCTCATTTGCGTGTCATCATATTCTTATCAGAGTTTGTCTGCTCATGGTGGAAAGTGTATGTGCATAAGGATCTGGGAGGGTACGTAATTATGTGCTATTATGTACACACAAAAAGCACGTCTGTGTGTATTAGAATCACACCTCTGACAGTGTCTGCGGTGCGAGTCCCTGCCTCGGCTTGTCTGAGTGTGTGTCCGTGTGTGTGCGGGAATGACATTCCCACATTCCTGCCATTTCACAGCAAGTTTGAAACAAAGGCTGAAGGGAAGACTTGTTAACAGAGTAACATTATCAGCTAAACAGTCTGTCTGTATTATCATGTACGGTAAACAGCTCTGATAGACAGGGGACTTCCAATCACATTTCAGCTCTGGGTGACCTTGATGTGTGAGGAAGCAGACAATTTCTCTCCTTCAGCCTCCTGCAATCTCTGCCTGATTCTCTCCTCGCTTTGTCTCTCTGTCACCATCCTGCCGTCGTGCGATCAAGCAACGTGAAACACACAAACGGGGATGATTTCATACATTTGTAAAGACATTCCACTTGTTTTAGGAATCCTTCTTGTATCTGCTCTTCCATCTAACTGATTTAATGCGGTTAAAATGGCCACCTTTTATTACGTGACAGAGTTTTAATATTTCAGTAACGTGATTAAATGAGCAAATGCTGCCAAGAAGACAAAGAGATACGGTTAACAGTATTAAAAAATTTAAACTGAGGTCCTTGAGTTGAATTTGCTCATTTGGTTAATTTAAAGTGGTGTTAATACCATTGTTGAACTATAATACAGATCAAATAACTCCAGAACCTCTAGGGTAGCGCATTTGTAATGTGGACAAGCAATTGTGTGGAAATGTGTAAAATGCATATCAAAGTTGTGTTTTTTTCAGCATCTCATATTGCAAGAGGAGGACAGATCATCGGGGCAGCCCAGTAGCTATTTGCCAAACAATTCTCTCTCCTATTACATACAGTTATGTAAAAGCAAGAGATAAAACAAGTACCGATGAGTGTAATTTTTTTTTTCTTCTTTGATTTTGATCAAAGTCACCCAGCTGCAGATATGAAAGTGCCCGCAGAATGTTCAATTGTAAGGTATCCAAATGATTCTGGTCAAGCGGAAAATCAATATTTACTGGATAAGCATGTGTTGAACGCTACAGCAGCATCTAACACCAACACATCTGCACCCGTTTTCCTGCAAATATTTGAACCTTTCTTCATCTCCTGTTGTCGTCTGTCTCCCTCTTTCTCCCTCTGTTCTGTTCAGTGTTTGGTCACTGATGCCCACTCATTCACTCCCCCCCCCCTCGCTCTTTGTCTCCAGGTCACTAGATCAGTTTTCAGTATGGCCCGTCGGGTGAGCCCTGTTTTGGTTACCTTGTCCTTCTCAACTCCCGCTTACCCCCACCTCCCCACCTCCTCACCTCCCCACCTCCCCACTCTGTGAGCATATGGCATGCAGTGTGGCCTGAACTTGCCATGGCTTTAATAAATACATCAGTGCGCTGGTATCATCATGACAGGGGTCACGGGTTGGTTACTGTGTGTGTGTGTGTGTGTGTGTGTGTGTGTGTGTGTGTGTGTGTGTGTGTAACAGAGAGGAAAAACAAGAGGGAGGGGGAGCATGTGTGTGTTAATGTTTGTAGCTGGTTGACGGTGCCTTCACCTCTCCGACCCTAAAAGTGTGCTGCATGCTACCACTGGAGGTGTATGTGTGAATGTGTCTGAGAACATCGAGGGGTAACTGTGAGTCTATGACAGACGCTCATCATATTTAATCCTGGAGGGATTTCGTTGAAATGAAAAGCTGCTTTTCAATTTTATAATCCAGTAGACCTAATCTCCTCGCCTGCGCCTGTTCATACAGTCCAATTAGATGAACAAGACTGGCTGGACGAATCCTATTCTCCATTAACTCATCTCCGTAGCCTGTCCTTGCTACGTTAAAACACCGTGGCGCTCAACGTTGTGAGAACTGACGCGACCTTCACTGTGCTTTGCGAGGCTGTGCAATGCGCAAAAACCTGCGCTGTCAACCCACCTGTTTCCACTGCAGTCTTGGCCTTGTTAACAGAGCATTGATTAGACTATGGAGGTGTGTGTGTGTGTGTGTGTGTGTGTGCACGTGGAAATGGGTGTGTGTCCGTTCGATTCAGCCTTTGTGGCACCGAGCTCTCATCCGCCCACGCACGCACACGCTGGGTCCAAAGAGAGAAAGTGCTCACTACAGTAAAAGAAGAAGTCACACTCGTGAAAATGCTGAGTCGATTCATTCTCAGAGGTCAGTGTGGTGCAGGAAGATGCAAAGGTAGCAGCGGTGAGAGTTTAGATTTATGCCCACGCATATGGCAACAGAAGTGACAGAAGAGAGCTGATAACGGCAGCAGAGGGGAACAGAGTGTGAGAGCCAAAGAAACACAAAAAAGAAAACTGCAGCTAATGGAGATGAGTTACATGCTGCAATAAAAGGAAGAGAAAAATGTAAACTCGGAAAGAAAAATCAAAAGTTTAAAACACATGCCCTTGTCGTTGATTGAGGACACTCTGTTTAATGATGTGATGTGTGTGTGTGTGTGTGTGTGTGTGTGTGGCAGTGATGGTAGTAGATGGAGAGGAGAACGAGGCCACTTTGCCCATATTGACTGCAGTGCCATGTGACTGCTGTGATCATTAATGTGTCCTGATGCCAACGGGTATCCTGATGACCCACATCTCAGCAGTCCACTCTCACTCTGGCTGCCACCCAAACCAGCTCTCTCTCTCTCTCTCTCTCTCTCTCTCTCTCTCTCTCTCTCTCTCCCTCCCCCATTTGCTCTCCCTCACTCTCCCTCCAGTTGGAAGCACTTACTCCAGCTTCCTCCTTTACACTTTCTCCCTCAGACCTAGGAGGCAATAAAGTACAACTACTTAATCCTACTTAAGCGGTTTTCAGGACTCTGTACTTTTATTATCTACATTTTAAGATGTTCTCTTTCTGCTTTTTGCAAACAGTGTGGCTACTTTATTTTCAAATTAATTTTTCCTATTTTGTATTGTTGCCTCTTCAACATCAAAACCAATTTTATCCTACATGGATGAAACGATAAGACATGAAAAAGATGTTTCCAGCATCTACTGGTGCGCACATGGATAATGCAACAAGAGGAAAGTGACATAAAAGACAGAAAAAGACAAAACAGACAAGCTTGGGAAAAAAAACTGCAGAGAAAATGTGTTGTTCTGTTGCTGAAATGGAACAAAAAACAATTTGCATTCTGGTGAATTTAATGTTGCTTATTTTGAGCATATTTCCAGTTTTTATTTGAAGTCAGAATGGTCTAAGTTGTTGCATTATATTAATATGATGCTAGATTTGGTTTACAAAGAAATATTAGAAATGTCCTTCAAAAGGCTACTTTTCATACTTTGACAACATTCCAGGGCTTGTACTTTTTGAATATGGAATTGAAGTTATTCTTGCTATGTCTTGTTTCATGTTTTCACTCCTTTATGTCTCATGTTGTGCCTGTCAGTGGAAAAGAGTTTCCCTAAATGTTTTTTGTGAGGGTTTACATGAAAGAATGAATGAATGAGTCAGTGCTTCTATTTCCAGTCTTTTTATATATATATATATATATATATATAAAGTATACTTCTACGTGGGTTCAGAATGTGTGCTCTTTTACTCCAGTTCCCCATCAACACTTGTATATTGACCCTCAATAGTGTAAATACGATCCAAGTACCAGTTGTTGACAATGAACAATAATCATATAAATGTACAATGATTTTAATTAGTTGAATAATATTTATTTAAAAGTACAGTGGGGGTGTTGACAGCACTGGGAGCCATTGAAATCATATCTGTCATACAATTGAAAAAGTGCTGCGAAAGATTTCAAGCCTTGACTCGACTTCCCCTTTTCCCTAATCTTTCCCTTTTTTAATGGCTTACGCTGCCTTTTTAGTGACTCTGTCTGTCTTTACTAACCTCTCCCCTTCAGCTAACCCTTTTATCTCTCTATCTTGCTCTTGGTCTCTTGAGGGTACATCCCCTTACTCTCTCTTTCACCCTCTTTTCTACTCCTACCCATTTTATCTTTTTCCATGCCCACTGATACAAACTCCCTTCACTCTCCTTCCACTCTCCATGGTGAACAATTTAGATTTAAACGATCTTACACTGTTGACTGAGTTACTTTATCATCGTGCTGCTTTTCTGATGCAATCTTGCGCTTCATCTGTGATGCCCAGTTTTCATTACTTCCCTTTTATAAATTCATTTTTTCCCCTATTTTTGAGTGCTCTAGCTGGTCTGATGATGTGCTGACTTCAGATGAACACTTTTTGGAGTTTTCACTGACCCAGTAAAGTAGCTTTGAAATTCAAAGTTCTTTCCCCATCTCGTTTACTCCATCTTCCTCCCCTCCTAACCTCTTATAATTCTCTCCCACTCCTGATCTAATGCTATTCCAAATTCTGTCAGCGTCCCAGTTCCTACATTTGGCACATACTCGCCACCTATTACTCCCAGAGTCTATCTCTCCCTTGCACTCACATATAAAATGCATATGCCTTAATGAAATAAGCAGTCCCTTAAGCACAGTGACAGGCACCCACCAACACAAACCTGCTCATGTCGCCAAACTGTTCACTAACAAATTCTGACACATATGTGACTGCAGTCACACATGAGTCTTAGATACATTCACACACACACACACACACACACACACACACACACACACACACACACACTGAGCAGTGTATGAAACCATGGGCTGTTAGATTTTTTGGGGGTGGGCTTAGGTGGGAAGGAGGCACACTTCGCAGCCGCAGAGGAGTTAATTACCCCATGCGATCAATAATTCATTATGCTGTCAGTTTGTGTGTCTCTGTGACTCCGTATGTGTGCTGGCATGTTTTGAGTGCACGTAAGCATGAAGAGCAAACTCCCCCAGTAAGCATTTTCTTTCCCTTAGAACGGCAGATTAAGAGGATTGACTTCGTAATGGATTAACCTCTGGAGTGTGTGTGCATGTGCACTGTATATGTGTGTGTGTGTGTGTTGTGTAGGATCAGAGAGCCCATGTATGAATTGATTAGCCTAAGAAGCTCTTCTCCTTCCCTTTTAATGACCACATCAGCACTTTTTCACCACGGGAAGGATAAATGTAGAGCTGTCTGTCAAGGAAATGAGACACTGGCTCTTTAAGAGGGGCTAGCTGTCATTCAAACATCACTCTTGGGAACACTCCCCATGGACTTGGGAGACCCTGCTGTGTCAGTGTGTCTACAATGATAGATTGTGTCTGTGTGTGCGTGCGTGTGTGTGTGTTAGTGTTAGGGTTGAGTGACCATCTCTCTTTGGTATTTATTTGTCAGCAGGACTTCTTTTTAACTGCAGTTTCCCGAGCAGATACCAAAGGCAGTGAGTCCATTATCAGAGCAACTAATACTGTTTACTGAATAAATATATATGCAAAATGGAAAAGAGTTAACAGCATGACAACAGAAACAAACACAAAATGACCATTTAATCTGTTGGAGGTAACTAGTCGCCCACTCTGTCTGCATCCCCTACACACACACACACACACACACACACACACCAAAACGCATTCATTTATGTACACACAAATGCACATTCACACGTTGTTCAGCTCCAGTAGGGGGTTGACTCATGTCCCCTAGATTAGATCCTGTTAAACAGAAGGCTGATGTTTGACATGGAGTGTGCACACAGTCTGACAGCAGGGTACCGCCACACCACGAACACACTCTGGGTTCTGACACATACATAACTATACGTGTGCATGTGTGCACACACTGACAGCTATTTTGTGGAGTTAAAATAGTGTTTAGACGTTAGCGACGGGGTGTTTGGTACAGTATGTCAGCAGATGGGTGAATAAGTGAAGAAGCTGGGGGCGGAGGAAAAAGAGTAGACAGATCAGGAGTCAGAGAGCAGATAAAGAGAGGAAGCAAGAGTGTCAGGAGGAGCTGAGTGAGATATCTAATATAGGTTTAAATAAAGTGAGTAGAGAGCTTAAGCATCCCATTCCTTCTTACCTGTTTGCTGTACTTGTTCCCAGTTTGGCAGCCATACTCTGAGCACTGGTCCGATCCCAGGGACATTGCATCTGCATTGCCACTGCCCCCACTACTGCTGCTGCTGGAGCCAGCACTCCCCACACAACCTCCACTGCCCACAAAAGTGTTGGAGGGAGGCAGCTCCTGGACGGCCTGGTGCTTCTTACCCTCAGCTGGGGGAGAGTGAGGCTGTAGATTTACTGCAGGCAGAGGTGAACTGGATTTGTAGTGCCTGGCAAGATCTGGGCTTGACTGGTGCCTCCTTCCACCACCCATCCGTGGACTGCCGGGGTCACCATCCACAGCACAGTAGCGGGCTGCTAAGCGTTCGCTAGCACTGCTAATATCCTCATCATCATCATCGTTGGCATGGCGTCGCAGACCATTCACTGTGACGATACCGCTGTATAGTGACCTGTCTGACTTCCCTCCTCCTGCAACCGCGCTGCCACCACTCCCATTTCGTTTGTCCCGCCGAGGTTTGCGTCCACGGTCTGATCCACCACCACGGCCAACCTGCGGTTGAGTGCCTGGGGGACTAAAGAAGTCTTCCTCTGGCTCCTTCTTACCGGCCTCATAGCCATTCTTACCCTGAGCACCACACTGTCGAGCTGTGACTACAAGGAGGATAACCAGAATAACTGCTGCAGCTCCCGCCAGGACACCGATGGCTACACTGAGGCGCTGTTTTCCTAATGCACGCTCACTGTCTGGGTCCCCTGCAATGTCCAATGACAGTGGAGCCATCAAGCTTCGAGCCACCTGGGGTGAGAGACAGACACAAGAACAAGAGAGAGAGAGAGACAGAGAGAAAGAGAGAGAAAGATGTAGAATATAGGGGAAAAGTAAGAAAAAGAGACCAAAAGTCACACAGTGATGAAGATGACACAGTGGGTGTGAGCTGCAAAGAAGACATCAAACAGCATCCTTAACTTAATTAAACTCATCAGTGTGTGTTGGTGGGGGAGCTTCTCCATTATTCCCACTCTGATACTGTGTCACTTAATACATAATTGCTCTTGCTTCCTAGTTGCAGCATTTCAAGTTGTGTAATTTTCCACTTGTGATCTGCACTAGGTATAGGAAGTGCCAAGAATTATGCTGTTTAAAGCTGATTACATGAATAAAAGAAAACTTTAGTTGGTCCGAGACAGCAAGAGGAGGAAAAGTAAGAGAAACAGTCAATAAATGTTCAAACATAGCGGCAGGCTATAACTGCACTGCCAGAAAACAAACACTTCTACTGTCTCATTGCCAGACAATGTCCCTATTGTCAATGGTAGTGTACAGGCAAGGATTTGTTAAGGGTTTTTTTCCACTGACAATTGAAAGGATAGATAATGGGTAGCTTATTGTATTTACGTGCGCTCTATGGCATAATTTTAGAACAGTTTTCTTCTTATCTTTTTGGGCCATAACCACACTTGTTTTTGTGCTTGCAAGTGAGTGAAATCCATTTTGTTCACTATATATTATTCCACTATATTACTGTATTAAATATTAACATATTTTGGGTTCACAACAGAGCAGATAAATAACAATGAACTGCATATTGAAACATGCTGTATTAGGGGGTGGACGGCCGCATGCATATACAGTACATACGTGAACACATTCTCAAAGCTTTTACACTAATCAAAGGATCATTGCAAGAAAATGGGTTATGCTGAAGTGCAAACATGGCCATTACTAGTTAAAGAACCACACTTGGCGGGAGACAATGAGGCTGTGGAGTTGTAGTCTGTAGCCCCACTGGTAATATAGGGCAGGATCATGGGTTTGTATACAGTCAATCAATATGCAGAAACCATGTTGAGAGACTCATTGTGCAGAGACAACACTGCACTCATGCACACTGATATATGCGTACTCCTACACAAACCCACAGACTATGAGCTGTCATTGAGACAACTCAGTCTGTGACTCTGACCCGTCATATCAGAGCCCACACGACAATTCGTTTTCACCTGTCAAAACTGAAATTATATACTCATGTAATCCCCTGCTGCCATATGAATGGTAGGTAATAAGGCTTGCAGGAATTAATGGGTAAGAGATACAGAGTGAAGGTTAAAAAGAAGTCACATTTTTCACGTCTGTTGATTATACTGCAGCACAGTTCTGCGTATTACATTCAAACAAGCTACGAAGGAGACACAGTTGTGTTTCACTGTTCCACTACTATCTTTCCTTGAGTTAAGTTTTATTGTTTTTTTGTGCAAGTTGTGTTGGTTCTGTTCCATTATTCTGCTTTCACTGCAGAGGACCTCTCTGCCAGGCTCCACTCCCATCAGCCCCATTGTTCTTTTGCCTGCAGTATTCCTTTCCATTTTCATTCTGCTGGGCATCTCACTTGCTTAGCGCATCCTTGCACAGTCTGCTGTATTGTGTGTGCAAAAGGCAGAGAAAATAGTGTCTGTGTGTTTGTGCCTCCATTCAAATGAGACACATGAGTGCAAGAAGTATAGTTATGAGTTGAGACATGCTGTATGTGCATATGCGAAGAAGAGAAACCCCATTCAGTGAAAGCTATGTATAGCTGTGCATTGTCCAAATCCATGCACAAGTATGCATGTACAGGTACACACAGGACACATAAGAGTAAGCTCAGCATCACAATGTTCAAGTGCATCCCTCTGACGCATCCCAAACTCCCTGTGGAATCTTCCATCTTGCTGCATGAGCTTTGTTCCGGCTGAGCTTAACACCACCATCTATCTGTTTCACTCTCCAAGGATTTGGCTATCTGCATGTCACTGCAGAAGCCGATACTGTGACCAAGACAAGGAGTTTACCCCTGACCACACTATTGACCCAAGCTGGGAAAGGCTCGGATCTCAGTTGTATTTCAGTACATCTGCAGTGGAGCATAAGAGAAAAGAGCTGCAGTTTGGTCATTTTTGCTATTAATTATATTATCAGTAAGCGATCCCATTTCTAGTCATTGGTGATTTGAGATAAAATACAAATTGTAAGAATCAGAAAATATTACCACGGAGAGCTTTTATCAATTTCACAGTAAACTGTACTTTCATGAATAAAGTGCCTTTAAATTTCTTCAATGACTGCCATGTCAAAAATCTAGAGAATGAACTGATTCTTCGTTTTGCTCAAAGGCTGCAGCATCATATTGTAGTTACAGTAATTACCCAACATGTGGTTCACACAGTACTGTTGGAATGAAAAGACTGGAGTAATTTTCTGCTGCCGTGCTGCAGCAGGAGTAGCCGTTTTCCTTCCCTAATTACATCTGGCATCCATCCACCACTCAGTTTGACTTCATTATGAGATGGAGGTATTCTCTCTTCAATGACTTCTACTCAATTACTCCACCAAGTTCCTCCCTACAATCAGACTAAACTATGCACATTGTAATCAAAGACAGCTTTTATACCAGCTTGGACATATTACACCCTGTTGTTCAATTCAATAGTGCAGGTCATTTAGACACATTGCAGTTAATTCCACCTGTCAACACCATTGTTCCACCGCTCACCAAGTGTTCTGTTCTAAGACTCACTCCCTTGATTGTTCAATTTGTACTTTTCATCCTACTTTTATGTGACAGTGTTACATTCCTGAGGTGTTCCACCTACTGACTACAGCTTCCATCCACTGTACTGTAGTTATTCTTAAAACAAACTTCAGCTGCCACGCTCTCCATATAAGGTAAGTCCAAATTATTTCTTACAAAAATGTTGCTTTTCTCAGCTAGCCTAGAACACAAGATTCAGCTCCAAGTATCATTCAGAACAAGGCGAGAGATCTCAAAGGGCATGCAGAATATAATCCTATTCTAGTTACCATGCAACTATCCAGGATAGATGTACTGTAATATAAATGAAGACAGGGATTACATTATTCATGTATAAATCATATGCATTTCCCCGTGTGTTTCTGTTTCATTCTCTATCTGACACAATGTGAGACTTCAATGAAGCACCACTTTTATACATTCTAAAAAGTGCTTCTGCTGCATCGTATGTCTGTGCTCACAATCTTTTTCACAAGTTAGACAGAGGGCAATGAAAACATTTTTTATGGCTGCTTTGACACAAAAGGTCCTCTGAAGGCATTCCTCCAAAAATGTGTTTAAGGACGGTATGGTATTTTTGGGCACCACCAAAAGAGATGCGTCGTGACACATTTTGTAAGATTTGCGTCTCTGTTCTGACTGACTTTTCTCTTCCTCTCAAATGTCTCAGAGCTATTTTCAGCTTGCACTGTTATAGTCATGTTACGGTACATGCACAGACCTGACAGCTGAAGACCTTTTCTTTTCAGAAAATATGAGAATGTGTCCCAAACCAAGTTCCAAGTGAGGGTCAAAACCACAAGCTGTTAGTCTCAAAAACAAACAGTGTAACCACAAAGCCATTGAGCCAATTTAATTATTAGTCAATACAAATTACAACTGAGAGGAAGTTTAAGAAATAATTAGCCGACTGAATTAAAATGCTTATCTGAACATTTGTAAAGGCATATTGAAACCTTCAGTTGATTATTTTAAGAGCAGAAAGCATCATTTATAGGAACTAAATCACAGCTCACTCTTTTTCTGAATGCAGTCAATGACACTGCTATACAGTTTTCATGGTTGTAATACAAAGCTACAATCTGTTTTGTTTTTTTTTTTCATTTGTGCAAATCTTACACAAATAATAATAAAAAGCGTTTATGTGCAGCTATGTGAAAGGAGCGTTCTGTCCCACATTCACACCTTTAGACTGACCAGTTCACCCCATTAAGCTGCATGTCTTTTGGACGTTAGGAGGAAACTGGAGTACTTGGACAGAACCCACACAGACAGAGGGATAACCATCGGTCCACACAGAAAAGCCAACGCCAACCACTGCTGGGATCCAACCCAGGACCACCGTGCCATCCAACTAGCCGACTAGCACTTCAACTTCATTCCTCTTGTATTAGTCACCAAAATTTGGTAAAATAAGTGTGCTTCTGGTAGACCAGTGCTACCTCTGCACCTCAGTGTTGATCACACTCTAAACCTGCTGATAAGGCCTTGGTTCTGGATGACCAAACACATTTAGTCAATAACTGATACATTTATGCATCCTTTTTTTCTCTCTCTGTAAACATCAATCATTTAGACATGATTACAGTTTGGGGAACTTTCTTTTAAGTTTAAGTGACCACACTTGCTATGCTCCATTTGTTGTGCCTGTTACAATGGCGACTCTTAAACCTGTTTGGTATTCAGGTCTTTGGTGAAGTAGTGAAGAAACACTGCTTAAGAACAACTATTCAAATGAACATACTTCAACCTACGCTGGAGCACCAGGCCAAAACTGGGACAGGACCATCCCTCTCCCTCTCCCTCTCTCTCTCTCTCAAACACACTCATCTCTAATTCTCCCTACATCACACACACACACACACACACACACACACACACACACACACACACACACACACACACACACACACACACACAC
>JAPTYQ010000001.1:8724813-8737380 GCA_029814465.1 Ostorhinchus cyanosoma
CACACACACACACACACACACACACACACACACACACACACACACACACACACACACACACACACACACACACCTAACACTCTCAGCTTGAGTTCAATGTACCATAAAAGAGGGACCACTTCAGTAATTGTTATTTTCCCCACATAGACATTATAAGAATGCATGCTGGCCAAAGTACGCACTCCACTGGTCTTCCAACTACAAAGAAGTGATATTGCCAGTAGCCTTCAAAGAGAGAAATGGGGATTCTTTAAGTGGGACAAATATAGACACAATTATTTCCTCAAATGTGGGTAGAAAATTACAACACGAAACAGGCTGATGGAAATTGCACATTTATCTTATTCTATCAAAAATAATCTCCTTACCAGTTTAGTTTAAACAGCTACAATCAGATGTCATTACCACCCTCCTCCATTGTAATGTGTTATCAGTGTGGCCATTATTTGAATGGATCAAACAACTGTATCATCGCTGTCATTATTGGATATCATTACCAAGTCTGGAACAGTAAAAATCTGCAAGCTTCAGTATAAAACAGTGGGTTTCATTAAATCTCCCACTTGTTTCACTGAGGTTGCATCCATTTAAACACTATATTGTGTACAATTTTTAAACTACAAAAGCTTAATGCATAAATCTTACCTGTGCATCCACTATGGTAGCATTGGCCAGGCTTTCATTGATGAATACATGAACCAGAGCAGTAGCACATAAGGAAGGGATCCCACTGTCATTAACTCGCACCACAAGGCGGTGTAGACCTCTGTGGCGCCGCTCAAGAGGTTCTGCCAGGGTGATCACACCATTGGCGTGGCCGATTTCAAACAGTCTGAAGGGATTTCCTCCCACTAAAGCATAATGGAGATCTGCATTTGGACCCGTGTCTGAGTCTATGGCGGTTACGGTGCTGACTATTGTGCGGGCGCTGCTGGCAGGTTCAAGGAGGGTGTAGGATTCATTGGCAGGAGAGGTGATTGAAGGGGCGTTGTCATTTTCATCTGTCACAAAGAGCGAGACGGTAGCAGTGGCTGTTTTGCGGGGCTCTCCTCCATCCACTGCCCGGACACGGAAAGTATAGGTGGACAGCTTTTCACGGTCAAATGAAGCAGAAGAGAAGATGGTCCCTGTATTGTTCTCGATGGAAAACACCTCCTCTTGGTCTTTCTCTCTGTTATTATCTCCTTCCATTTTCTCTCCACCCCCACCTCCTGCTTTTTTCTCATCAGCTCCATCCATCTCCACAAAGAGACTGAGTTCTGCATTTTCACCTTCGTCAGCATCCGTCACAGTGACCATACCAACTGGGCTGTTGGCCAGCAGATTCTCTTTAACATAGAATGTAAAGACTTCCTGAACAAACTTTGGTGCATTGTCATTGCGATCAGTCACTTGAACTACAACAGTTGCTGAGCCTTGCAGAGGAGGGGTGCCCTTATCTTTGGCAATAACCCTAAGTTCATATCTCTCTCGCTGCTCACGGTCCAGAGCCCCAGTTGCCCGAATATCTCCATTATCTGCATCTATGTAAAATGGTCCATTACCTGCAGGGTCCAAGGAATAAGCAATCTCTGCATTCTTGCCGCTGTCTGCATCTGTGGCTACAACGGTCAGCACCCTCTCTGCGGGTGAATTGTTTTCAGCAAAGTGGACCTCCACAACATTTTGAGGAAACGTTGGAGCGTGATCATTAATATCTACCACTCGCACCATCAGTGAGCTATTGCTGGACAGACTGGGGCTTCCAGAGTCTACTGCTACGATGGTAACACTGTACTCTTTGGTGGTCTCATAGTCCAGCAAGGCAGAAGTATGTAAGAAGTATTTTTTCTTGTTCCTGTAAAATAAGAAGAAAAAAAAGGCAGATGTTTGTAGTTATTTTCCAACATAAGATAATAAAGGCCTCAGCCCTAAAGTATTAATATAAACCAATATTAGTATTATACCTGCAATGATATGGAAACAAATAGTAGTGCAAAAGAAACAGACTCTTACTAATAATTTTGGATGTTTAGTTGATTTATCACTTTTTAAGTCAAGGACAGCCCTGCATTCCACAAAACAACCAACCTCATTGTGTAGGTGTCAGAAGTAGCAGTAATATCCTCAGATGGCCTTCTGTATTTCACTGCCTCCCTCCATTCAATAGCTTCAGGAAATATCTTTTCAATTGACTTAAGAGTACTGACATTTTCGGTCTACACTGCTGAAATAATATTACTATTAAAGTATAAAGCTTGACTAATGAATATTTATGCTCCGAGTTTACAGAATGTGTGACATTCTGATGACTCTGCAGCCCTGTGAATCCTCTGAGTTGCACCACTTGAACAAGCTTAGCTAAAAAATAGGACTGCAACAATTCAAGTGACTCTTCATGCATCTCTATGGAAAATATAAATAGTAAAAGTACTTGATAGTGAAGTATTCTAGGTGATACCTGCAGTAATGTCAAACTTAATGTGCACATAGCATTAGAAAACATGTGAGAGAAAGCAGTACTAACCACATATGACAAATAAATAAATATATAGAAACACTGTAAGAGCTGTTTAACTTTAGTACAGTTCTTCAGTCTTCTTTCCAAAAAGAGCATGACCATGATTGGGAGTCATGAGATAATTCTAAATTGATGAAAATCATAGTGTGGCCTTTAAATAAGTGCAGCATTGACAGAGCTGTATAAAATATTAACTTGGGAACAGGCAGCCAAATGTCATGGCAACAGACCTCTGTTGAGTAAATAGGACTATTAATGCACAGTTAACACTTTTTGCATCATTTTCTCCCAGCCACTGTGAAATAGGGGCTTTACGGCACATAATCCTAATAAGTAAAGATTATTTCTATTATGGTATCCATATATGTGTATGTTTTGTCTCTCCTCGGGTAATGTGCTTCATCATGCAAAACTGAAATTTGGAATGCCTCATTATCTTATGATTACTTAAGTATTACTTAGAGTTTTACACTCCCTGCAGTAACCAATGCATCATCCCACCCAACTGACAGGAAGTAATTATGGGCCACCATCCAGCTTAGTATCTGCACTAAATTTAATTATTCAGCCCTTGATTATCAGTTATTTAGGAAGTACTTGATGTAAGAGTCTATGGAATAATATCCTGTCTGTGCTTTGTTACTTCTCAGGATTCAGTGTAACTTACTATGAAATGCCACCTCTTGTTTGGTCTTACCTGTCAAAAGCTTCATCTGCTGGCAGAGGTGGGAGTGCTGTTTCTCCAGCCGGCTTCAGTGTGAATGGTACGTCTCCTACGACTGTGCACGTCACAGCCCCGTTCTCTCCTTGGTCTCGGTCTGACACCTGCACCAGAGCTACCGGCGTGTCCACCAGGACATTCTCCGGCACTAACGCTGCTCCATCTCGAACAGGGATTCTTCCAATTTTCCTGATCTCTACTACTGGGACGTTGTCGTTTTCATCTCGGACAGCCAACACCACAGTGGTGCGATCAGTGCGTGGAGGTTGACCTCGATCCCTGGCTGTAACTGTAAACCTCAGTTGAGCCACTTCTTCCCTGTCAATCCTGTGAAGAACACTCAGCCAGCCAGTTGCCTCATCCAGACGCAGGAGTCGCCTGACAGATTCAGTGGCGGCTCCAAAGACGTACTCGACCTGTCCATTGACTCCAATGTCACGGTCCGACGCTCTGACTTGGAGGACAGGTGTACCTGGAGGGGCGTTTTCGGCCATCTCGGCCTCATACGTGGCCCTTTCGAACTGTGGGCTGTTGTCGTTCACATCAGTGATGGAAACGCGTAGCAGAGCTTGGGAAGAACGTGCCGGGTTCCCTCCATCTCGAACTCGGAGGTAGAGTTCGTACGAGTCTTTCTGCTCCCGATCCAATGTCCCTTTGACAATGAGCTGTGGTTGCTTCTCACCATCTGGTATGTCTGCCACTTGTAGTTCAAACACACTGCTCCGGGCTCCTCCTCCATTATCTCCACTTCTACCCCTTCTATCCCCAAGCCCATCGACTCTAGTATTAGGGTTTCCTCCTACTGTGCGCCTTGTTGAACTTGACACAGCTCCACCATCTTGGATCAGCTCATATCGGTCAATGCCGTTTCGCCCGAAATCCCTGTCTGTAGCAGTGGGCAGCAGGTAAAGGGTTCCTATTGGTCGATTTTCTTCAACGGACAGTTGGAGCACAGGGGACGGGAAGGAAGGGGTGTTGTCATTGATATCTGTTATGACCACACGGCCTTCAAACAGGTCTACCCAGCTCTGCAAAGGCCCAATCACTGACACCTCAAAGTCCAAGAAGCACTCATTTTCATCAAAGATCATCTGGCACTGTGGGAGCTTCTCCCTGTCGATGCGCCTTAGTCCTGTTGTCAGCTCACCTGTCACATTGTCAATCTTGAAATACTCTGAGCCGCTCTCCAGGGCGAAAGTGACATCCCCGCTTCCTGTGCCTGCTGTGAGGCCCAGGTCGGCGGCCACATTGCCAATCTTGACGTCAGGCGGGCCCTCCTCCGCCACCCGGTACCGGAGAGCTGAGTCTGCACCCCGGAGCTGAGTCAGCAGCTGCAGCAGTAAGACCACGAGGCTGCGCGTCTGCACCGCGGAGGAGTGCACTGCACCAAGCCTCTGCATGGCTCCTTCTGCCTCTCGCCTCTTTGCTTCCCGCTCTGTCTGCCTTCTAGCTCAGGCTTGTCTCGTCTTTATTTGTGTTTCGTGGTCTTGTGCTGCTCACAGCGTGGGTGTTTGATTTCTGCACTTCTTTCCTTCCCTGTCGGACTGCCGCCTGAGGTCCGGGAAAAGCTTCTGCTCTCACTCTGGAGCGACTTGACTGGAGCGGTGCAGCCTCCTTTCTTTCCTCTCCTCCTCTTACTAGTGGATTATGAAGTTCTATAATAGTAATTCCGGTGTTTCAAGGGGCTGTACGCGGCCAAAAAAAAAGATAGGAAAAA
Organism: Ostorhinchus cyanosoma; assembly: GCA_029814465.1. Classification (NCBI taxonomy): domain Eukaryota; kingdom Metazoa; phylum Chordata; class Actinopteri; order Kurtiformes; family Apogonidae; genus Ostorhinchus; species Ostorhinchus cyanosoma. The sequence continues at coordinate 8,729,752 of JAPTYQ010000001.1, forward strand.
TCCATCCCGCTGCGTAAAGAAGAAAAAACTAATTGAGCAGCCTTTGATTAATCCACTTCACTGTCCCTTCCTCCTTTTTTCTTTCCTGTAAAGTGAAGCTCTATTCCGTTGTCACACGAGGACTCTTATCAGTTCATTATGCCATTTGTAAGTTCTTTTTATTCCAGTCACATGTGGGACAGCGGTTTTTCACAGTTAGAAACTGCAATGCAGCACCACTACACAAAAGAAGAAAAAAACCAGCGCTCGGCTCTCCGGACGCCGAGGAATTGAACTCACATCTCCCAAAATGAATAAAAATCAGTTTTTACAAAAGTATCTGGGATGCAGCTGCTGGATCTTTTCTTACCTTCAGATCCAGCTGCGTTTCTCTCTTTTTCCCGCAGTGGAGCAACGTGCCAAGCCGTCGGATTCCTTCACGCAAGTTGTGAGGAGACCAGTGCTTTTTTCCACAGCCACTTTTTGGTCAGATTTGGTCACAGAACATGGACCGAAGGCTTTTCTTCAGGGGATGAGGTGGGATATCCCAGCATCAGCATCAATTTAGCTTAATCCTGGGTAGCCTGTGCTCGGGATGGAGGTCTCGCTGATGGACCGAGTGTGGATGCGTCTTTTTCGAAGAGTCCCGCATTCTCTCTCCCTCACTCTCTCTCCTCCACATGCGCCTCCTCCGCATCCTCCTCCTCCTCCTCCTCCGGCTTTTTTTCCTCTCACCTGCACTGCTTGGGACTGCTGCTGCTGTCGGTCTCTAGCGATGCTGCAGTCTCTCTCTCTCTCTCTCTCTCTCTCTCTCTCTCTCTCTCTCTCTCTCTACTGCAACATTGTCCCCGGCCGCGTAACTCGATCGGTGAGCTGTAACGGGAGAGGCAGCAGAGGCGGTGTTGGGTCGCCGTGTGTGTATGTCGGTTACCGGGGACAGACCTCACCCCCTCCTGTCATACAGGAAGATTAAATGGCTTGCTGTCCCGGCTGCTGACAGCTCCTGGTGGGAAAATATCTTTGTTCACATATTCATACAAAGGACAAAGAGACGGAAAAAGAGAGCGATCTGGCTTTAATACAAACCAGCCCATGCGCTCAGTCCCATTTCTGCTGCTGCAGCTCTTTTGCCGGGACATGTAAAACCATTCTTTACCGAAAGAAAAAGATAGTGTCGAAATGGATAATGGGAAATCACTATATATTTATATATATATATTCATATATAGACATATATTTTTTATTGCTTGCAGAAATGTATGCGGTTATAAAATCTAGAAGCCAAATCATAGTGTGAACACAACTTTATGACCACTTTATTTGATCCTACAAACCCAAGTGGATGAATGAACAAACACATAAATAAACAAACAGCAGAAAGATATAGCTGTCATCTGCATCCTACTTATTTAAGGGGGTTATAATCAATATAATAACCTAATAAATAGACTATTTGTTACAGCTGAACAGCGTAGCCTTTTCATTGTGTGTGTGTGTGTGTGTGTGTGTGTGTGTGTGTGTGTGTGTGTGTTTCATATTCTTATTTTTATTTTAGTATATCCTTAAGGGAGGATGCTGGAGTCCTTTGTCAACAGGAGCTCTTTCCTCTCACACCTCCACACGCTGTTGTCTCGGCGGACCGACCTGCTCGTAGGAACGCAATGCAGCATCGGTCTGCTGCTATTGAACACTACCGGGGCTTCCACTGAGCTGCTCTGAAACCCCCTCTGCATGTGTAATGTCCAGGCTGGAGCAGAGCACATCCCCTGTAGGAGCAGCTGGATGGAGGGCAGGGGTTTGTCCATGTGACCACCACCACTCCAGGGTTATTGACTGGAGGAAAGATGTGAGCGAACACTGGGCACGAGGAGAATAAAAAGTGTCACGTGTCTGTTTTTTTTACCTACATGAGTCACCTTTTTAAGTTGGTCTGTTTTTCTGTCCCTCTTTATCTGTTTCTTTGCCAAGTCTCCATCAGTGGCAGAGAGATGCTGTGTGTGTGTGTGTGTGTGTGTGTGTGTGTGTGTGTGTGTGTGTACTACCCTGTCAAACACTAGGGAGCATCCTGGGGCATCGGCATGCGTTTGCTCTACGCACCCACGCCCTCTGTCGTTCGACCCACGCGCTTTTTTACTTCTCTGGAAATCAATCGTGGGTTTCTCTTTGAGGTGTGGGATTTGGTCCATGAGCTTGTGTCTAGAAGAGGGCAAAGCCGTAAAGTTTTAGAGAATGCCCCAGATATAAGCATGTTTGTATGAATATTTTCTGCCTCTGACTGACCTTTGCTGCTCTGGGTCAGGTCACTTCACTTTTACCTCAATTGATTCAGGAAATTTAAGTCAGACCTTATGAAAATCATCCAATAAAAATCTGTTGGCCTGAGCATGCTGTTATATCCAAGCCATTAAGATATAATTGAGCATGAATCCTCTTTTCATCAGCAAATGAAGTGCAGTTTCAATTTGCATATTGAATGAAAAGTGAACTGTGGTGAGTGTGTCTGTGTGTGTGTACACACGCTTGTGTGTGCTCTAGTTAAAGACAAGATGTTCTTTAGAGAAACATAACCTGGGTTGACATCTGTTGTAGCCTAAAGGCCTAATCTAAAATGTTTATGCTACCACAAAAGAGGATCACAGCTTTACCACCTGGTCCACTGGGAGTGGGGAGAAGGACGCACGTACAGTGTTTGTTAGGAGCAACTGGCAAATAAACAAATTCCCCACTACTTTGTTCATACTGCAGATATTAAGAGTGGGTCAAAACATGTCGTTTCAGGAAACCAAATTTTGTTTTAGGAGTTTTCTGGGAAATGTTTTATGCAAACTGTAATGTCTAACCATACACATTCATTGTTCTATAGTAATTATAGTAGGATGATTATAAGGATGCAAAACTGACACTAAATAAAGGCCTGCTCTGATCTTCATTATTATCAAAGATGACACATGGAGTGGTTAAATAATGGGTAGTAGTATTGTAATCCATTATGCCACCAGTGGACAAACTTTGTAATTAGTAAACCAATATGTAAATTTACACCTCATCGCACCAAGACTTCAGACAAACTCTGCTCCATTCACCACCAGCTCCTATTCACAGAAAAACTGTGTAATTTAAATAGACATTCATTTTTGCCTTCTAATCTCTTCAACCCAAGTTCAGTCTTCCATTAATAATATTTTTACACAGTCAAAATTAGATTGGTCACATGGATGCATCATTTTGTTCATTCGCTTGATTGTTACAGTGATGATTTTGCAATTGACAATGTAACACTCATTTATTATTAGAGATGTCATAGAGTTGATCAAGCAAAGGGGTGACAAGTGTCTTAGAACTTGACTGCTCCTTGGGAATGATTCTATGTGTCTGGGAATTCTACTGAAGAGAGGAATAACATACTGCCAAAAGATATTCCCACATTTGGCAACAATAAATCCCCCTTAGAGCCCTCCTACAGTATTATATACTATATTTCCACAATGCTTTTGTTGTGAACATGTTCTGTATTGATACTTGTGTTGCTTGTGGAGGACCTGCTCCTCTTTTTTTTTTCACTTCATATCGCACTAACACACATACATCCTAGTCATTGTGTGTGTTGTAGACCATAATCTCTGACCCTATTTTCTGATGTCCTTTTAGTCCAGGTTCCGATTAGAGCAGGTTTTATAACTGAAACGGAACTGTCTTTCAAAGTCTCTTCGATCTTTTCCTTTTGCCATCTTGATCCAAAGTCAGAATCAACTTGGCCCATGTAATATTTCTACACAGGCTAAAGAATTATTGAATATGTTGCTCAGTTGGACACTTCTGTACAAATACACCTACTTGGTTGTATCTGTATTAGATATGTTTCACCACTCATTTCCTTTCATTTTACACTTGACAGTATTTTCAACTAAAAAAAAAACCCACAGTTCTGCAGAAGTCTGTTAAACTCTTACAACCCTTCAACTATGCAATTTATTTTTCATTGCTTTCCTGACTTTTTGTTGTTTTTCTCAAACCCTCCACAAAATGTGAAGCATTAATGAGCACAGTCTGCATTTATTCTATGTTTCTCTTTTGGTGCAGATATATGTGGCAAGTTGTGTTCATGGATTTGAGAGTGGTCTACGGACTCAACACTAATTGTATTGCTCTTGATTTGCAGTATATTAATGACTGCACCTCTCATTACTTCCTTTTGTTTCTTGTAGTCTTGAACAGAAACCCTGCATCAAAGACCATAATGATCACAGGCATGATTTTGGACCCTCCGCAGTTCACAGCAGAGAAGCTAACAACAAACCAACAAGATATAGACAGTTTGTGGTCTCATCTGGGGTAAAGTCTTTATATTGACTGTTAAGTTTAGCAGCTCTGGTACACCAACAAAAACACTTAAAACTGTGGAACTGATTTCAGGCATCATCAGCAGGCAAACAGAGAGCAGGAGGCTCATTATATTCACTGGCTTTACACCTTAATAAAGTACATTTAGAGCCAATGTATTCTTTTTTAGAGTCACATTAAATCAGTGTGTCTCTTCTCCTTCATGTCTTTGAGTAGTGTTTTGTGGGCTCGTGTACTCAGCGGCAGCAGTAATAACTGGTAGATGAATGCAAATGGTGGATTCAGACATGAATGTAACAGGTTTACTACTCAACTTCTTCTTCACATACTGCACACAGTCAGTACAGCATTACGACCTACAGCGACCCCTAGGGCAGTGGAGTAGCAACGGAATATACAACATATTTTCCCTTTGTTTAAGAAGCTTAGTGGTAAATAGGAAATAGTAAATATCTTAAATCAAATTAGACTGACTGTAAATTTGTGCAAACTTGAATCTTCTCAACATTGATTAACAATAGCAAAATTGTTTCTTTTCACAATAATCACATTCAATATCCTTAACATTGGTACGCTGTAGTATTAACTAACTCTTTCATAGGAGCAACTAAACTTTTATCCTGTTACTTTAATTGAACTTAAATTTGAGTAAACAAACTCATTTCCCACTGACATTTGTACATGTCTGACAGATAATAATTCAGTCACTTCAACTTATAATTCACCGTATGTCAAACAGTCCTTCCACATAGTCGAGCATGTGTGTTTTTTCTCTTTTTTTGTCCACATCATTTCTCCTTCAGTATATTCCCCCAAAGGCCATGAGAAATGATTAATATTCATACTTGTTAAGCCAAGCAGGCTTCTTTCTGACCCTAGTGGATCTGGGCGTGTTATCATCCGGTGGTTGTAGAAGCTCTGGCTCACGGGCTGGAGCAGCAGTTGTGTCTGTGCTGATGTCCTTTGCACTGTCTGGGACCAGACAGAGGTGAGAAGCATTCCATGTACGTCCATCCTCCAGCACAAAGGAACTTGCACCAGCTTTCTCCATTACTCTGGCAGGTACATGGAACTTTGACTGTGCTTTTTTAAACATGGAAGGGTTTCCTCACTCTGACATGACTTCCCTCTTTGATCCTTGGCATCTGTGCACTTTTAACATATGTGTAGGCTTTGATGCATTCTGTTCGGCGGTGACATGATTGCGCAACGGCTTCTCTAGTGGTGGTGTGGGTTTGCTTGCTGGGCCAATGTTCACTTTTGGCGTATCTGTCTATTGAACATGAGCTCATGAGGTGACACCCCTGTGGTGCTGCTTTGTGGAGTTGCACGGTATGTGAGCAGGAACTCCTGGGGGGGGGGGGTCCATGATTTCCTCTCTTGCTCAGCGCTGCGTAGTGTTTCTTTAAGAGACACTTCTGTGCTTGATGTCTCTTCAGTGTTAAGAATTCTGCAAACTGACATGAGGTAGATTGTGTCCTGTTATCACTAATAAGGTCTGTAAGGTTCCCAAACCTGGAGAACACTGCAGACAGGAAAGTGGTGATCACCATGGCTGTGATGGAGGGAATAAAGACAACCTCTGGCCACTTGGGGCCAGATCTACTAAGATCCACAATTTGCGTGTACTAATTTGAGTGCGGAATCTAGAATTTTGCGTGTGGGGTTGAACCGTGGTTTGTGAGTAACTTACTAAGATTGTTTGTGCAAATGACAACAGATGGAAAACCTTGGAGACCGCCCTATTTAAATGAGGATTTTGTGTGCGCCACTGGTTGTCGTCATAGACACAATATGCTGGAAAAATTGCTCTGGGATATGTCAGCACTGATGGCAATAGTGCGCTGGAATGATCCACATGCAAGGAAATGTAACGGTGGTTTCATTTTAGAAGTGGGGGGGCCATGGGGGTTGTTTGATTGATGACTGTCAGATGCACATAATTTTGTCACACTGTAGCTTAATGTTAGTGTGTATTTTTAATCACAATCATCAGGTCAAGTGGAAAAGTAGCCTACAAGAGTCCCGTAAAGTGGGTGGGTGCACATGTCTCATTCATTTTTTCTTCCGTCATTCCAAAAAATTTCACACAAGGGTGAAAAATGTGTTCTCTGCATCTTGTTTCATTGTTTCGATATCTGCCCAATTCGGGTTTGCGTTTTTGTGGGTGCTAAATTAATGTATTTGCATTTTCTCCTCCCAGCACACGCACAAATGTATGTAAATGCCCCATGTTGCATATACATTGTAGGGAATGTACGAACTGGATACAGACGCACTATTATTAATAATACTAACGGATTAGATTCATATAGTGCTTTTCTTTGAGCACATACTCAAAGCGCATACAGTAGATCCATTATTCATTCACTCACACATTCACACTCTGGTGGTGGTTAACTACATACGTACCAACAGCTGCCCTGGGGCAGGCTGCCAATTCACGCCTATTGCCCCTCCGACCACCACCCAACATTCATACATATTCATACACCAGTGTGAGCAGCAGTACTGGAGGAAAGGACGGTGAAGCGCCTGCCCAAGGACACAACTGCACATGACCAGGACACAGCAGGATTCAAACTGCCAACCCTTTAGTTATTGGACCACCCGCTCTACCTCCTGAGCCATGGCCATCCCATATGCACCTTTGAAAGATGCAACCCTTAATGCACACTGTTAATAAATAAGTTTGTACATTTTTTTACTTGTGCAATGAGTTTGCACATCTTCCTATGCACACAAACCTTTAGTAGAGCCGGCCATTGGTGTAGTTTTCTATCAGTGTCAGTGTTGTCAGGGCCTGCATATGCAATTGTATTCTGTCTTATCAGAATGCACTTGTGTCAGACCAGACCATAATCCGAAGCATCAGTGGAAACAATGGTCGGAAGGCTATGGTCAAAGACTGCCAGTGCCGATTGTTTACATGTGAGTCTTTACTGTGTCAGCGTTCACCTGTGCAGCTGCAGTCCACCTGAAAGTGTCATCACACTGGCAGTCTCTCATTGGCTCAACCAGAGATGCATAATTTTGCACAAACTTGGCATAACATGCTGTGAGCCCCCGGAATGAGCGTAGAGTAGTGGTGTCGCTAGGTGTTGGAGCTTCTGTGATAGCTTTAAGGTGATCCGCATTTGGCAGCAAACCTTGGATAGAAATGGCATACCCACGGAACTGCAGGCTTTTCTAGTTGAAATGACACTTTTCAGTGTTGAACTGAAGGCCAGCTTCCTTAAGTGCAGCTAACACTACCTGCAGGTTGTCGTCATGTTCTTGCTGGTCCCTGTCCTAAACTATGATGTCGTC
>JAPTYQ010000001.1:8758422-8769042 GCA_029814465.1 Ostorhinchus cyanosoma
ACACACACACATACACAGTTCACTGGTGACTCAGTGTCTCTCCCACACACACACACACACACACACACACACACACACACACACACGCATGCATATTATCTTCTCATTGTGACATGCAGACACATAAACACACATGCCAGAGGAGTATAAATCATTCATAATGATCATTAAAAGGAGGGGGGTGGGGGGGGTAGGTGGAATAAATGGCTCTTCTATCCCCCTCCCTGAATCACAGTGATGTGAACTGACAGGTCACCAGATAAGGTGCAATTACAGAGAGTCATTTAGGCCATGGAGCATAAGGCACGGACACGCATGTGCACCTGGTGCACACATACACAGGTATGCAAACAGGTGAGCACATTTAAACAGAGTCATACATGCAGAAAGAGCCGCACTTCTACCATAAGTCTCACTCAGTCAAAAATGCCATACACTTGCTTTGATTCATTCCTCTTTTCTCCTTGGCTAGAGGGGAAAGGTTCTGTCTCTCTCTGTCTTCTTTTTCGTAAGCCCCAGGGACAAAAGGCACTTAAGATAACATAGACACGACACGTGTTGAACTGGGGCTGCTGAGACATACGGAAGCAGAGGCGAGGGGAACAAAAGAGCTCTATTCAAACAAAGATAAAATAGCTCTTCTTGACTGGCAAATGACAAGCCTAGAGGCTGGGACTAGATTGGGACAGTTTAGCTCCGGTTGTATTTACATTCTACTTGTCCCTGTTTGACAGTAATGAATTTCATTTAAATAGGGAATCCCTTTTATTGTGACATTTAAACAGTTTACACATCTTTAAACGTCTGTGACAAGTGAAAATAAAAACACCCCACACTCACACACCCACCCTCATGACCCTGAAATTCAAAGGCATTTGTCTAAATTTAGTCCTCTGCTTTCTCAGTTAAAATCTGACTAAAGAGTAATTTGACTGCAATGTTGAGGAGCACAGAGCAAATGCAAAGTGTCAGCGGAGTCTAAAAACACTTGCTTTTCACCACAGTAATGTGTGTTAGATCCTGTGTAAAATGCTTAAACATGACTGAGAGAGCGGAGAGGTCATTATACAGCGGGCTGTAAGCATGTGGTGGCCTGTGTGCCCACAGGACGCTAGAGCTGAGCTCCAACACTTTAATTAATTACAGCTAAATTACTTCCCCCCAATTCTATAGTACGCTTATTAAATAATACCTCAAACCATTGACCATTTGCAGCTGCTGCAAAAGAGTCATTCACTTTGGGAAAATCACTATTCAAGACTGACTTTGTCCAAATATAATGAAGACAAAAGATAATGCTCTCAGAAAAACCCCAAATAGGGTTTATGCAATTTATAAGGCACAGTACCAATTTGTAAAGAATGTAAAAGTCCCAAATTAGTTGAAATGAGGATGTTATCTGACAATTTGTGGATAAAATACCTCAGATTATTGTTTTACTTGAAATATTTGGGAATAACTGTCAAGCATTGCCTTGGTTTCTTTGTTAGAAATTAACATAAAAGCATAACAGCACACCGCTAATTTGATATGGTTTGATACCTCTCCAGCTCAAGGACGAGTAATCTGTCTCTTCAACAACAACTGCAGCAAACACACATTATAACACGTGTTCTGCTGTATTTCATCTGTGCTTAGTAAGGAACAAAGGCCAGACAAAACAAGCATACAAACAGTAGGACCTAAATTGCAGCTACTAACAGGTGAGCCATAAGTTCAGCGTCATTTCTCATATGTAAGATTTAGAAGCAACAGGACAATGAAAAGTCCTAAAATGGACCAAGAGTTAGTACAATATATGGACCTTCAAAGAATTCCATTTCCACAGGTTGACAGATGATTATTCCATCATTATATCATGATATTGGTCTGAATGAAGGTTAAAGTGAAACTGTATGTTTCAGTGTTTTGGTTCTTCACTGTTTTTGTAGCATTTTTCTCTACAGTTTAAAGTACATATTCAAAGCCGTAAAACCCATCATTAACCCTCCCTCTCTCATTTGCATTTGTTTTCAATGAAACCGGTGACACGAAGGCAAAAAAAATGGTGCTCAATGACACTACTGTGGTGGAGCGGAATGGGTACCGTAGGTTTAGCAGGACATTGAAGTTTCAGACATTAGTTTTTTCATTTCGCAGAGGAGGTTGTGGCACATGGGTCACAATGACACGCTGGTTATGGGTGCACAGACCGCCGGGCTGGGGCTCTGTCTGCAGCCGCTAGCACTGTGCTGTTAACGTTAGCAACACAGTTTAAGAGCTAACAGGCTATCAAACATCAGCAGCTGCCACCTGTCACCGCGTCCCAGCCCCGTTAGCATTTTGTACACGGTCAATGCAGGGCTTACATTTAGAACCAGAACCATCACCTGGACCTGCATCTGGACAAGGGAACACCAGGCAGGACCCACCATCAGGGCTGGTTATTATGCCAGTCATTAATGAGATGAAACTAAGTAGATTTGGGTAAAAACTAGATTCAACTGACAAAATTCTGTGACCACAAGTAAAAACACACTCCTGAGGCAGACAAAGGGTGATTTAATAAACTGAACACACAGAAACCCTGTGGCACAAACAACCATGATTACTCTGAATATGGGAACATCTCCAGTAGATAGTAAGCATCCAGGTATCGTTCATAAAATGAGTTCATAAACTAATAAACACCGTTACAACCAATAGCAATCATCAAGAGCACATAAATACACTGAAATACACAGAGGATAGAGAATTTATATCCACGATAGTTACAAATGCAGCTGTAATAATGTCAAGTGTGCATCGGCTTTGATGCTTCCTGTTCTTTCAGCTCAGTCCATTCTACAAAAGCTCGACTTTTGTCTTTTTCTGAGTTTGATCACTCACTCTTTTCTTCTTCCTATCATCCTCTGACAATGGCCTCCTCTTCCTTTTCTCTGCTGGCTCTGCTATGGTAAACGGCTGTGAAATAAAGGCATGGCTGGCTTGTGTTTACAGTCAGTCGGCAGTACCTGACTGGGGGCGTGTTTGTGTCGTAGTGCCGTAAATCGTGCCATTTCTCAGGAGAGAGGAGATCTAGGCCACCGGGACGGTGGCACAGGAGTTGCAAGTGGCGCACTTGACCCTAGAGACCCTAGTGGGACGCAGTAGTGCTTCCATTTCCCCCTAACAACCATCACAATTACTTTGAAGCTGTTTAATTAAGGTAAAAATCTTACTTAGTTCCACTTTAAAAGTTAACTTGCTTTATTATCCCTGTTGGGAAATTCAGTCTGCATTTTCCCCGTCCTCTTACACACACAGTACCTATCATGAGCATTAGATAATATGTCACTAAATGACAGTTACCATGTTAGAATGGAGCAGACTAATGTTTCTAATTGTTACAGATTTTTTGCAACTTCTCAAACAGTAATTTGCCTTAATTGTGGAATGTAGTGCTAACACTTTCCCTGGGGGAAAATGTAGTTACACTAAATGTTTAACTTTTTTCTTTTTGTTTTTTCTTTAAATTTTTAAACTTTTAGTTGACCTTCTGGGCCATCGTAGTCCAGTCCCCAGCCCCTGGCAGAAGTGGTTCTTGATTACAGACCAAAGTATTAGTGCTGTTCTTGAAACTGCTTGTCTGGCAAAGAACGTTTCTTTGGCTGCAGAAAGTCATTGACTCTGAAGCGGCCCTGGAACTGCCTTTTAGGAAAATAGGGTAAAACAGGCCCAGTGTTTAAAACAGAGGATCTTAACAACATATGCCTAACCAAATGTTCTGCATCTTTAATTGCAAAAATATAAATGAGAACAATATGCCTTTGTCTGCACGTTTTGACTTTCTAAAAATGAAGTAGTTTTTTTTATATACAGCATATTGCATTCATTTGTCTGCATTTTAAATAGTGGTTATAAATTGAGCTGAAACTCATTGTAAACTTTGAATGAACTCAAATTTCCTGTTCCTTAGATGTAACTGAAATGGAGGGCACCGCTATCATCTGTGCTTGTGGTTGGAGGTTGCTGGTGGGGCCACTACGAGAACTATAAATAAAAGACAGCGTCAATATTACAAAGTAAGTCAATATCCTCTTGACAGTATTCAAACTCTGTGTACAGAAAAAGTAAAGTCACAAGCATCCTGAGTTGTTTATCCTCAGTTAGCTGTCAGAAATGAACATGTTTGCTTTGCTTTTGCTCCCTCCCTCTGCCCTTCCCTCACCTTTTCCTTCCGTTAGATACCCCCACTGTCTAAGTTCCTTTCAAATATCCTATAACTGCGAGGTGATGGAACAAGCTTCGAACATGCGTTAAACCATGCGGCTGCGTGGCGTGTGCCGACTCTGCTGCTGCTGAAGTGATGTTGCGTGGCCTCGAGGCCCCGCAAAGACGTCAGGATGAGGTTGAGAACAGCAAACAGCAATGCTATTATTTAACAGACTGCAGAGTCAAACGCCGCTGCAATGTGTGACCTTTATATTGCTGGTGGGCTAATACAGAAATGAAGAGTGAGAAAGAGAGTTGGATGAGGAAAAAAAAGAAAACTGGGAGAGCAGACACACCCAGATGAATGCACACACTCAATAATACACACAGTCACATTTGCGCATACGTTCCAATTTAGAATTAGGCATTCATGCATGGGGATCTAATGCTGTTATTAGCGATGCAGAAGATACTCACGAGCTTTGCACTACGCCTGCACCACACACAAAAGGATGTGTGCGAGTGTATGTTTGTGTGCGTGTGGTAAATCAGGCAGTTCTGCAGTGGAAGTGACTGTCAGACTCGACTATTGCAGGGATGTGCTGATAGAGAGGTTTTAGAGCAGCAGACTACTGCCTTAGGCCTAGAGAAACTCGGAAAACGAGGAAGGAGGGGGGCAAACAGTGGAAAGGGGAAGAAGCAACAGAGATAAAGAAAACAGGACTACGGCAGAAAATAAACAAGGTTATAGAAGTAGGGAGGGAGGCAAAGCAAGGGATTTGAGTGAGGTGGGAACCAAGGTCAAGGCAGTGACGCAGAGAGAGCAAAGATAGGTGAGGAAGGAATGAAAGGAGGGACAGAGAATGACTGAAAGAAAGAGAGAGGGAGGAAGAGATGAGGAAAAACATAGGAGGGCTCGGGGAGGAGGTGGAGTGAGACCTTTGCATGATAATTCTTTCATTAGTAAAGACCTTGACCGAGAATTTTCCCTCTACATCCTGATCTCCCGACTCCGCTCCTCATTTCTCCTTTTCTCCTTCCTTGCCCCCTCCACCCATCCCCTCTGCCAGTAACCCCCCCACAACCCACTCTGCTTAGTTTTCGCTTTTTCTCCCTCTAAACGTCACTGTTCTCTCATTATAGAATCCCTACTCAGCAACTCTTAGACATGGAGGCATGGTGAGAGAGCAAGAAAAAGTGAGAGATACAGAGAGAGGGAGGGAGGGAGAGAGAGAGAGCGACTATGACGGTGAACCTTCATGTGATTCCTCTCACTTCTGTCTTTCACCTTATTTTGCAAGGCTACTGTGTATGCACATTGAGTATCCTCCTCACAAATAGGAGATTCAAGTGCCCTAAGCATAAATGAGATAAATAGATCCTTTCAAAGCTAAACAAGAGAAGAGGGAAAATGTGATTTTTAACAGGCATGCACTTTGGCAAACAAATGTGAAATCAATAAGTACCCTTAGTCACATAAAGAGCGTCCCATCGGCTGCATACAAAAAAACCATGAGGAGATCTTCAGGCTCATAGAGTGAAAAATGTGTTTTGAATGAATTTACATAAAGGTGCAATCTAGATGACATCAGCTCACTGCACTCATAGTGGGTTTTATAAAATGTTCTAAGAAAAGACGGGCTTTGCAGTTGCTTTATGTAAAAGGAACAATAGCAATGACTTTGTAGGGTTTAAATAATCCAGCTGACGCAGTCACAACTTGTAGAATAGTGAGTTTTATTTATTTATTTCCCATTTTTTGATAAGGCTTTCCTATAGTAAGCCGGTAGAAATACACAGTGAAAGTAATCTTTAAAGAAAGCAAGTGCAGCAACATCAGCCAAGACAGAGCACTTACTGTACCCTACATTATATTAAAGAGATAGAGCAAAGCAGTAGTCACAAGACAAGATGGAGAGTTTAACGTATCAAGGATTTTCTAGTAGCCTTCCTTAGTGAGCTACTGTAATCACGGGCAACCGCAATTGTCTTTGAAATATACAAATGAGGAAGCTCTTTGTAGTTCATGGAAAATTTGCATGTGATTGACTCCTGCTATTGCTGAAAGAACTTTTCCCAGAGTTGCTCTCAAAGGCAATAAAGGAAGTGAATGTTCCATTGTTCAGTCTGTTTGGCTAATAGCCCTATGTGCTGGGACAGCAGCTGTGAGGTAAACTACACAACAGAGTCCAGACATGCCATCCTCCTCTGGCATCAATGCAGCACTACATGTGTTATCAGTAACTGCAGGTGACTTTTTGCGCCAGACAGCCACAGCCTAAAGGAGAGTAGAAAATCAAAGCCAAGGAGAGCTGGTACTGTACCCGATTCTAATATTTAGTCATAAGTTATTGTTGAAAGTATTGAAGCCCCTCCACTGCAGTGGGGTGTAACAGAGCTTGGTGGCCGCTACTCATTCTTTGCGCTACCATGGGCTTCCCTACCAGGAACCTGACACCAACAGAGAGTTAATAAGTATGATGTGCCACTTAAGGGAGGAGGTATCATGTAAATGTGTCTATGAACACTGTAGAAGGAAGTCCTTATAAGGGCTTGTCAGCCTTTGGGGATTCTCCAAAAATGAGCAGCTTGTATCTGGTGAGCAACTCCTGTCTCCCTGCTGTACGGAGCTTGAAAACAAATACTCAAATGTGGAGGGGTTAGGCTAGATTAAACATGAGTATGACAACAATCAATAGTCCATAGTCCTCACTGCAGAAACAAGGTCATATACAGTAGGTTTAATTATGATGCCTAGGCTTTACACTTACATGCATGAGCATTGTGGGAGCGAAACAAATCTGTGCATTGAAAAGAGTTTTTTTTTTTTTTTTTTAGTCCAATAATATTTCTGAGCACCAATATAGAAACAGTGATATTCAAAAGTCAAAAACATTTAGAGAATATTTTTTGGATTGTCAAAGAAAAACAATCAACATGTCAGATCAAATCACTGTTATAAAACATCAGCTACAATAACTGACCCGACGTGCAGATGAATAGGATGTACTGAGGTGCAATGGTAGATTTCACCTGCTGTCAGATGGATTATAGCTAATACCACCTACTATCAATGTGCCAAAACATCCACAAATAAAAAAAAAAAAAAAGCAGGAACATATGATTGGTGTGGTGCAGGGGTCAGCAACCTTTACTGTTAAAGATCCACGTCTGGGCAAACAGGAAAAAACAATATGAGTCTTGAGCTTCAAAAAAGAGCCCTGTGGATGTCGATGACAAATAAATGTACACTTTCTAGTTTTATAATCGTCTAATAAACTTGGGGCCTGTCCCAAAGCCCCCCCTCGGCCCTACAGTTCATCCATATCCCCACTTCTGGAGTCATATTTGGGAGGGGGGGGTGTCCCATTTCTCTTTAGCCTCAGGGGGGAGTGGTCATTCTGCCCGTCATCTACCCCTTCGGACGGCGTCAGCTTGGATGCAGACTCGGATCACAAGGGGAAGAATTTGCAGCCGATAATACTTGGCGCCACCCATAATGCTTTGGGAACACTTCCGTTTTTCTCAGAAGGTTGCAAACGGAGCTGGAAAGGAATTGCACAAATGTAAGTTTTCATTTCAAATAGCTGCACTCTTCTTTGCAAATCTGACGGTCCATCGTAGTTTATTGCAGACGAAAACATCCGTTAGATTTGTCAACTTCCACCTCGTCATATACGCGACCTCGTCATTTATTGAGGACGTCGGTGTCCCGTTGTGTTGGTTGAAATGTTTGAATCCCTAACACTTGCGACTCCGTTCTAAAGTGGACTCCAAAACAAGTGCTAGTTGCCAAAGGGGGGACTTTGGGACCGGCCCTAATAAAGCGAATAAAAATTGTATGGCTGAATGTAACCTGTTTTGGACTTGATGTGGAATTGGTGTCATAAATGATTTCCATCATGTTCACACTTCAGCTGAACCTGACTGTGATTCACATTTGTTTGGGTCTTCACAGCAGGATGGACCCATAATGTGTTGATGAATTTTATTAAGAACAAGAGCCTCTTCACCAGAACAATGTATGTATCTGTGCTGCATTGTTGCATCACATTTAATGTTAGTCATTTTCTATTTGTGTCATACTTTAATCAGTGCTTACAAAGGCTGTGGGGAGGCATGTTCACTGGAATTGTGTTGCTAAGGAACAGCTAAGGGTCAAGACAGGAGCTTCCAGTGGTTGACAGCCGATGCTAAAACAGTATGGAACTTGATTATACTGGAAACAAGCGAAAAGATGTAGAGGGTTGACTCAATGGTTCAAATCTGCCTGTGCAATCACAATGAATGTGATCTTGGTCCATGGCCTTTAATATTATTCTTTTAATATTTATTAAATGCTCAGATGTCATTTTATAGTTAGTTTTCCTCCCATTTAAATGTCAGGTCACAATGTAATGGCCTGTTTTCACACACGGAGGCTTTCTGTTTACATTCATAAAACTGTGTTGAAATGCCAAGGCTGTGGAGTCATAAAGCATTTTGACTGAATAAAGCAAATGTCTTTTACTCTTCTCTTTTGATGATATAATCATATACAGATAATGGACCTTGAACCTTGAGAGGTTTAAATCCTGTTATCGCCTGCCATGCTTCTAGTTTAGTGGTCATTAATGCAACAGTGTGCTTGATATGGGCCTCTCTCAGGTGAGACTATTCCTGTACTACCTCTGTTTTTACACTTCTACATCCTTTCACTGTGCTGCCAAGTTGATTAAGATCAATGCCATGACCTTAGTAAAGCTGTATAATTAAATAAACACAATGAAGAAGAAATGCTACGGAAAAAATGTTTTAGTTGATGTTAGTTGAGAAGAAACATATGCAGGAAAAGGAAAGCTTTGGTCATCAATAGCACAGGTTTTGCTGACTTAGCTACATTTAACTTCTCATGGGAAATTCCATTTTCAGACTGCAATGCTGAAACACACCATACCGCTCTGAGGTGTCCGTCTTTGGGTATGGATCAATAGGGCTTATAATAGTCTGTTTGGGTGTGTTTCATACTGCAGTCTGTGCTCATCTTGATTCCTCATCCCTCAGCTCAAATAGCTTAACACAGGCTCAGGTATTGTTTATTGGGAAAAAACAATGCTTATACATGTCTAAGTAACTGTACACCAACTGGCCTCCAGGAAAAAGGATTCTAAATGATTTGTGTTAAACAGAACTGCCCACCCAAACTAGAACAGAAAGTCAATGTCAGTGTATCTCAAGTAAAAAAAAAAAAGAAAGAAAAAAGTATTATTGCGGCTGGTTTTATTCTCTGAATTTCAACCCTTAAAGTTTCAAAATGTCTTCATGATAAATGAGGTCCATAGTGTTACAGTGAGATCTGGTGATGCTGAGGCTAGCATTGCTTCCAGAGCCAATGTAAATGGGGACATAAGTAGGACTGGACACTGCCTCAGGAGGAGGCAGAGAAAACTTTACTTACACTGTTTTAATACTTTTTATCTCTGCATAATCAAAGTCACACTGTCACCCCAGCTACATATATTATCCTCTGACACAAAGGCTCACAAAAGGGATTATTTTTCCCCCAAATCCTTTAGGTTTAGTTTAAGTTTCGTCATTATCACATTACAACAAATATAAAAAGGTTTTAGGCCTAACAGGTTAAAGACAGCCTACCTTTTTGAGGTACCACGACTTAAGGCCAGAAATAAACTTGCTTTTAGTCATGATCAAGAAGGTGCCTACTGCGTCTGGTAGATACTTTGAATTCTTATAAATTCTGAAAAAGACAGTCATGTCATTGCAGATGGTACAGTACAATACTATGAATGTTTCTGTCATTTTATGAAAAACTGACAATGAGAACAATTTCTAAAGCCAAGATTTTGCTGAATTTATACCATGACACAATGATCCAGTTGGTAATATAAAATATATTAATGCAATAATCTCTGTACCGCCATCTACAGTGTCCTTGTCCTTTTTATGTGCATCAGTAGATGTATAATATCCTGTGCATTTCTTTCAGATATTCTGAGAGGTAAAAACAATTCACCTTTTGTTAGAGCTGAGCTACAATGAAACTTTGAATCAGATGTAGTTCACTTAGATTTGACCTGAGTAGATTTGAACTGAATTGAATAAATCTGTGGTGATCCTGTCTGGTTCTGTCTGTCCTGTCGTGTAAAATAGAGACAGAGAAGCAGTTTCAGCTAACCATGACCAATATGCCTAGAGGATACAAAGGCAAAAAGGAGACAAAGACATGCATGAAAAGAAGAAGAAAAGATAACTGTGATAAATATACTGATTGCATGCATTGTGACATGCACCCCAAGGGAGCTGTAGAAAACCTTACATCCTCATGTAATCATGACACGCCGCAAAGACTACATATATGCACACACACACGCACACACACACACGCACACATGCAAATGCCCGTGTATAGGCACATACATACACACTGCAGACAGCAGTATCTCTGCA
>JAPTYQ010000001.1:8820792-8832829 GCA_029814465.1 Ostorhinchus cyanosoma
TGTTCCTTTGTTTTTTGCCCTGGGTTTCACTCTCATATTCTTATTACTCTAATATCTTTTCATCCTTTGTTCTTTACCCAGGCAAAAATCTGTCCACATGCTCCCCCTGGTAGCCTTGTTGTTTTCCTTGCCACTCTCCCTGCTGTACCTTAAATAGTGCTGATGATGACACCACGTTGTTTGAACAGTTAAAGTGGCAATGATTCACAGTCATCAACACTTGCTTCCTCCAGCAGCACCGCAAGTTCTCCGCTTACTTTTGGCATTTTACATCACCTTCCTTTTATTTTTATCCCATGTTCTTTGTTCTTTGTTTTCACTTCACATTTTTTCCCAGACACTTCTTCCTCACATCATCACTTTTTTGTCCTCTCCCCTCACTACTGGTGTGCACTAGCTAACATATCACCCTCTTTTACTTTTCTGTCTCTCTTTCACCATCACTGCTGCTCTTTGTCTCTCAGTACCTGGCTTGGTCCCACAGTTGAGCTGGCAAAGCAGGGAGCAGATGAGACAGTGTTAAACAGTGTCATCTGCCAACACATCTGGCCCAGAAAGCGCCATTGTAATCTGAATATTTAGTGTGGATGCGGGTGTATTGTACATCTTCGAGTGTATGTAGCTCTGCAGTGATGTGTACGTTGCTTCCATGTTGAAGTGTGTTAGTGTGTATGATCAAATTGGTGTACACACAGATGCATACAATCCAACAGCAACAGCTCCTTGATGTGCTTTCACTTGAAATGTGGGAGTAGAGACACACTGAGACTGTTAAACTGAGAGGGCCCTTGGCTTTGAACACTTGACAGCCCTCTGGCTGGCTGTCTCTGCCATACAGTGGCGGTCGTTCAAAAGTCACCATCTTGATTGGCAAATCAAAGGCATCTACCGCCAAGTGCTCTACTGCAGATATATTTCACACGGAAGTTCTCTCCTCTATTAGGCAAAAACCCCACTAGGCGAGGGTGTGACAAACATTTTATAAAGGGTTGAGTATGTGACTGACTGTTTTCAACTGAGGACTCATAAAATGAGTTTTATCTATTTATTTTTCCCGAAATGTCTAAAGTTTGATGTCTTGGCAACTGCTACTTTTCCAAAACATTTCAAACATACGGCTGGTGCATTTGTATCTAAAGACAGCCTGGTGGGAATGTTTTGATAGGGAAGTATTAGTTCCTCAGGGCCTGAGTTGTATTGAGGAAATATTTGTCGTATGATTTACATAAAAATATGGTTTGCCATGATAGTTTAAGTTGTGCTCCTCACAGGGATGCTGTAATCAGGGTGACAGACACTACTGAAGTCTTTAGTCTTGACCCCAAATGTTACTCTTTCTGAAGTCAAAAGAGTCATCAAGAAACAACTCCATTTTATCGAGGATGATATATTACTAAATCGTCATGCATCAGTGCCTGTGACACCATTTCATTGATGGCACACTCCAGCATAACTCAACAGTTGATTAAAACTCTGCCCTGATTTTCTCCCAGAAGATGATTCAAGTGTTGCCAATGTTCTTGTTATGATACAGAACAAGTGGAGGTCATGACCTTGGCAGAGGACTGCAGTGCTGTAGAAGCAGAGGCATATTTGCCTTTGTATATCTGGGTGTGTGTGCAGCCCAGTGCCTTTTTCTTTGTGTGCATACAGAGAGCATCCTCACACACCGCCATGGCTTTCATTTGATATGCAGTACAATTCATTGCTCGCTACTATTAAAACCTTTTCACTTTATTCTGCAAATCATCTATTTACTGCGAGGTGGGGGTTTGGGGGTGGTGGGGTCTGAGAGTATGATTGTGATCTAAGTGATGCTTTGAGAATAAAAGAAAGTCACGGAAGCAGAGATGGAAAAGGAGAGAGGCATAAAACAGGGAGGGAAAGATGAAGACGACATCTGCAATAAGGTAAAGGATGGGAGTTGAGTGCACGGAAAGTCAGGGGAGTCAGTAGAAGGAGGGGGGTGTGGGAGAGACAAGGGAAAAGAGAGGGGGATTGAAATCCTCCTGGGATGCACAAAGAGAGGAAACACTTAAGATGACTCAATTCATCACAATCACTGCTACAAAAGAGAGGGAGGGAGAAAAATGAAGGAGAGACATGCAAAAGAGAGCAAGAGGATGTACTGCAATACATTAGCAAGCCTGGAGTAAGTGTATAAAAGACAGTACAAATACTGCCAGGGGATTGGTAGAGGGAAACGGGGGGTGGGCTTACAAATGAGACTCTTACAATATTTAATTTTGCTTTAGGGGGGGAAGTAGTGAAATTTTAGCGGCACAAGGGAGGTCAAAGTGACTCTGAGGTAGTTGTTCTTTGGAAATGGTGGAGTACACAAAGTCTTAAGGGTTCTGTGTGCTTCTATGATTTTAAGTTTGTTTTGGAGTCTGTGTTGTGTTTGTGGATGTTATAATACTCTATTTGTGAGCTAATGGTAGCTAGTGAGGGCACCGGAGCTCAGCTTAAGTCCACAACAAACCCAGGGGTTAAAAGGAGGGGGAGCCCTGGTGTAGCCTATGGTCAATGGTCATCTTATTTCATGAACATCTACATTATATTGCCCTCACTTTGCCCACAACGTATATAGTATGTTTGTTTGTTTTTTTTGGGGGGGGGTAATGTGTAGGCTGTAACTGAATAGTTATCTAAGCAACAAGGATGTTATCTCCTTCATTTTATCATGCAACAGTAACAAGTTATTTATTTGGACATTACAAAGCTGCATGCAGAATCTAAAATGCAGTGCAGGAGGTACATTGAACAGTCATCTAAGCCTCATACACTTCAACATCAACAGTGTATGGTCAATGCAACATTTAGGAGCTAACATTAGCAAACTGGTTTTCATTATGTACTGCTTTTGGAAGTGGACACTGTATAGGTGGTAAAATGTAACTGAATGGAAGAAAATCATGGTTCATCATTATTCATTTTTAAAATCTTTTTTCTTCTCTCATATACTTATAATGAGCGAAATTTCAAATGTCTATAAATACATCAATTTTGTGTCAATTCACTTCAAACTTGGCACATATATAGAGGCAATTGATTTGCTGACATCAGCAAATGCGTATGATTACATCAGCTGGACCGATGCCAAAATAAGTTACAATATGTGCAACGGGTGGTTGTGCCTGGCACCACTTATTATTATTATTATTATTATTATTATTATTATTATTCCTCCACCTGCACTTGAAAGTTCACCTGATGCATGATTTACAAGATGCTCACAAATTGTCAGATAAAGATGGAGTTCTTTCAATGTGTAATGAACATTAATTTTCCAGCAGCTCAAGATGGAGAACAGCAGACATTCCTTTACTTTTTTGTTATTTCCTGTGACATATTTTTGATTCATGTCTTTTCAGATGTCAGTCATCGAACAAAAACATCCAAGTCAGACCAGCTATGAGGAATAATTGGATAGTTCTCCCTTCTCACAAAAGCCAGTTGAAGCACTGAGGGCACTATGGTGGTGCAGTTAGTGGTCAGGTTACAATTTCATTTCACCGCAAGAAGGTCCTAGATTGAATTGCGGTGCCAGATGGCGTGGGCCTTCTGCGTGGAGTTTATGTGCTCTGTCAGTGTCTGTGTGGGCTTTATCCTGGTACTCCGACTTCCTCCAACTGTCCAAAGACACTATAATAGGTTAATTGGTCAGTGTAAATCGCCCATAGATATGAATGTGTGAGTAAATAGGGGTTTATATGAATATGTGATGAACTGGGATAGGCTCCAGTACCTCCACAACCATTACAAAGATGGATGGATAGATAGATAGATAGATAGATAGATAGATAGATAGATAGATAGATAGATAGATAGATACAACGTCCATGAACAGCCCCAGTTCTGAACATGTAATTCAAACATGCAAATCTCATAAACCCAAATTATATTCTCCATAGAACGTAATATCAAATGTGCAAACTGAGAAACTTTACCATTTAAAGATAAAAAATAAGGTAATTTAAAATTTGTTGCCAGTAACACTTCTCCAAATACTTGGGATTGGGATGGGGAAAAGAAAGTGCTATGAAGGAAGAGCTGAAATAAATCCAAAGGTTCAAATGCAGCAGGTCAATAACATGAGTGGGTTTTTAAAGAGTGTCTAAGAAGGACGGAGTCTCTTGTGAACTATTAACAGACACATTTTGTTTGTGTAATGATGTGATGCAAAACAGATTTAAAATGATTAGCTTTCTTTAAAAGGGAAAAACAGTGTTGAATATGCATTACATGGGACAACATTGTCATTTTATATATATATTCAGTTCTGTTTACACTTTACATTTATTGAAGTCTTTTGTGCTCAGCGAAATTGGGAGATCATTTTTCAGTTCCATGACAACAGGAGATTGAAAGGTGAATTAACAGATTGTTTACACCATCACTCACACCTGTCTCCTACAAGTAAGCATTTCTTTGATACAAAAACAAAAATGTATTTTTACTTTGGTTCCCCTTCCATTGCTACTTAAAGTTATATGATTTTATGGAATTATATTGAGTTGTATTGGATTTAGTGAAGTTGTACTTTTTGGGATGAATGCAACAACCTTGAAGACATGAAATGTCAAGTTCTATAAGAATCATGGACTCACTAAATGACTGGTACAATAAATAATGTTTTCATCAATATCCAATATGTGCTTTTTAATGTGCCCATCCAATGCTATGGACAGCTGTTATGTGGGCACAGTAGTGTGAGGGAAGTTCATAACTTCATAAGATTTAAAAAAAAAAAAAAAAAAAAATCTCTTTATATTGAACCACACATCCACTCCAGTGAAAACTCTACCTCCCTTCCTACCTTTCACAGAGAGTGTATAATAGAGGGAATGAAAAGTGAAAGAGTGACAGGCAGGTGACGAGGTTCATCCACCAATCTCCGATTAGCTTTATTAAAAATGTACCAAGGACAAATGGAGGACAGGGCCTTGGATCTCTGAAGAGACCGTATGAACTCAGAAAAGGAAGGAGCTGCCTTTCAGGTTTGGACAGTACACACACACACACACCTACACCTACACACACACACCTACACGTACACACACACACACACACACACACACATGCACACACACAGGCACACACACACACACAAGAAAAACACAAGTGAAGGAAAACTGTCTAAGCATACATTCTTTGAGAGGCAAAATGTGCCAAAGAGAGTTAGAGATGAAAAAGAGGTTATGGAGGCAAAGGCAGTGAGTCCCAGAGAGAGAATGAGAGCGAGGAGGGAAGACAGAGAAAGAACCAGAGACAGAAAGTCAGGGAGAGACTATGAGAGCAGAAGGGAGGAGGAACAGCCAAGACGAGAGAGGAGGAAGGTGGAGAGGCGCAAGAGAACGATAGAGTTCTGGAAAGGTTAATTGGAGGTTGTGGCGTGATGATATGATTCAGAGAGATCATTAGCATTCCAGTACTAAATATTAATGACACCAGCGTTCAACTTCAGCTGCAGGAACACAGTGCTACTGCAGGTGAAGCCCTAAAGACAGAGTCAGAGGAATAGAAATGCAGAGTTTGCAGCACTAAGAACTACCAGCCATAAATGTTTTACACCATCATTAACATAATTTGATGGAGGCTTTTTGTCTGTGTGTGCTGGATGGTTGTGAATATCTTGCCAGGGTAAATTAGAGAAGCTGGTTTGCTTAATCATTGCGGATTTTACAATAAAGTCATAAATTGCAGGGTTTTATCCCTACTCTTTATACACAAGGAAGCAGAACCCTGACAATAGGTTTTAGTATGAGCTTTGAATTTGCTGATGTGTTGTACACGGTGGATATTGAGCTGGATGGCCTGGGAGCCTCAGTGGCACTGACAGATACAGTACCCAAGTAATTAATCATAAGCACCAAGATCAAAGTTCCTCTCTAGAAACTCTTGCAGATGGGGCTATTTAGTGTGCATGATCATGCAGTTACAAGCATGCATGCTTCCATGTTCACCTGCACACACATACACACACCTCTACAAATTTCCCCTCTGGGTGCAGCAACCTGCTCTGTTTTGTGGGTTATTTATGGCAGTAGATTGAAGGCCCAGGCCTTTGAATGTGTTCGGAGACATGCGAACTACAGTAAGTGGCTTTGAAATCCACAGTGGCGCAGTATTAAAGAATTTCCCCTATTAGTGAGCTGGCAAATGCTCACTGGAATGGAGACAGCTTACATGAATCACAGCAGATATTCATTGTGTGCATGTGTGTTTGTGTACATGTGTGTACGTATGTGTGTGCGACTGTGTCTGTGTCTATTTCAAAAAGCTCTTTTAAAAGGGAATCTAGGAGGATGGAAGAAAGGATTGGGAAAAAAAGGCATTACTCTTGAGGTAGCAACACAGGAGCAGATCTACAAAACTATTAATCTCTTCCTCAGCCTCTGCCCCCCTCAGCCGCCTCCCTCTATCTCTCCCCTCTTTCTCTTCCTGCCTCTCTTCTTCTCCTATCTTCTCTTTTTCCTCCAGAGCCCTCCTCTGCATTTATTTCATTAATCCAACTCTCCTATCCCTTTCCCTCGCTCACAGCTACTCCATCTATTTCTTTCACTTTACATCTCCTAACTCTGCTTTGCTCCCTCTCTCCTTTATCACTCTTTGTCTCCATCATGACTTCACTCACACTCTCCCTCCCTCTGCTGTCCACTATGTCCATATTTCACTATTTCCCTCCTCCTTCTCCTCCTCCTCCTTCTTCTTCTCTTTGACCTCGTCTTCTCTTTGTTTAATCTTTGTTTTGCTCGATCTTTTCCCTGTCTCTCTCTAGCACTTTCGATCTTTTGCTCTTTCATTCCCTCTCTCCGTGACCATCTCTATCGGTCTCTCTCCCCGTTTCTCTCATGTTTCTCTCATCCTTTCTCTCTCGCTCTCTAACCCACTTCTACGCTGCCACTCCGCAGTGTGTTGCAGAGATTTCAGACCACAGTTTTACATGTGGTTGGGGTTTCAAAGCCGCAGTTTCCACTGCAGGTTCAAATAAACACACACACACACACTAACCCACGCCTTAACTTGGTCTCAAACTTGCGCTCTGACACACACAACCCACAAACTCGCAGCAGTCGCAACTGCAGTGGTTCTGGCTCGGTGGCTGAGGCTGCATGGGGTTCCTTTGTGGGTGAGGATCCCTACTGCAGCGACTCACTTTTCGTCTTCTTTTCTCTCCCCCCATGTCTGTCTCTCCCTCCCTCCCTTTCGTCGCCTCATATGCCCCCACCTCCAGCCAGCACCCTCCCCTTCCCTATCATCTTCCCACTTCTTCCCTGCCCCTTTATTATCCACCTCCACCATCAGCATGGTTTTTGTTTTTCTACTGTACATCCTGCTGTCCTTTCCCACCCCTAGATAAGCCTCCGCAACCCCCACACCCCCTTTCAGTCCTCTGACGCTCACTGCTTTTGTTCTATGGCCTCTTGATTTGAACCCCCCAAGACCTTACCCACCCAACCTTGGCCCCATTGTCTGCAGAACACACCTTCTTATTATTCTCACTCTGCACCACCTCCCGTTGTCATGCATGCGCACACACTCGCATTCATCCTCATCACTTCCTGTCTGCACCTCAGCACCTCCACTTTCCCCTCTATATTTCCAGTGTTGCCTTCATGCACACACAGGCAGGAGCACACCACCATGTCCTCTCCACCTCTTCTTGTTTGGCTGCATACAGCACTTTTTCTCGGGCCACTAGTTACACTGCGTCTCCACTGATGCGCTCATGTGCTGATGTATCCCTCCACTGCTCCATTCTTATCTCCCGAAAGACTTTTTTCTACCTTCATGCTTCTGTCCTCTTGTTTCCCCCTGACCACCTCAACCACCTCCTCCTTCTCCTCCTCCCATCCCCCCATTCTTCCCTGCATCCCCACAAACACAATAAAATCTTTTCCCCCTTTTTTTTTGTCTCCCTTCTGACCCTTTTAATCTCATCCCACCCATCTCTACCCATGACGGTCTTTCTCTATCCCCACCTCACAACAGACACATAAGCCTATAAACAATAGTAGCGGCTTAATGGCACATTTTCTGTAACAGTTTGAGAAAAAAAATGTAGCATTCTGTATTAATTTACCTACTAACTGTAGCTCGTTTTCTCAAATCAGCGTCTCAACATTGCAAATCCCTGAGGCTGCCGTCGCCTTCTTTATTTACTTTTCTTTGCCTTGCATAAACATATCCAATCATTCTCATTTTTGGTGAAGCCTCACTAATAATAAGCTGTCATAGAGCTTGTTTCAGCTAATTATCCACCTTTATTTGCACAGCACAAGACCAATTTCCTGGAAACATATGATCACATTAATTAGTTTTCCAATTGATTTTCCCGTGTCTGTGTCATTCTAGTTCCACATACGGCACATGATATCAATATCCAGTGCATTTCATGTAAACATGTTATAGGAACAGTATATAGACATGGATACATGTGTATGTACGAGCATGTGTTTGGATGACAGAAGGTACATTTTTAACTTCAGAACTTTAAAAATGCTTTTAGCTCCCAACTTTTGTTTTCATTTGAAACATTTTATATAGGAAGTATTGGCTCGACTTCTTTCATTTGTTCCATCTCATCACTGTCTCACTCTTTTTTGTGGCATCTCCTCTTCTCTTCTTGCCCCTCTCCATATTCTCTTTGTCTCTCACTATCTTTTTCTGCCTCTTCTCCCCCATCTCTTCCACCAGACACAGGCCTCCTTTACCTCTGCAAGTGTTGCATTATTAATTGACCTGCATTGGCCATACAGAGAAAACACTCTCAATCTGAGACACACCAGCAGCCATACAGACAGATCCAAACATAAAATGAGTACACAATGCATGAGCACCAGCACTCATTTAAGCACAGATGAGCATGTTTTTTGTGAATGTGCAATTTTTCAAAAGTGTCATTATTGTTGTTGTTTGTGTCTAACATGCATATATTCTGTCTGATCCAGTCATACATGTTAAGGTAAGCCTGGGGCAACTCCCCTCTGAGGCTTCACTATTACCCCAGTCAAGATCACAGCAGGGCTCCCTTGTGTGCATCACAACATGTGACTTTGTCTGCAGTTCTTTGTTTGATGTCTGCGTTTAAAATGCGTGTTGATGTGTGTGTGCATGTGCTCATGTGTCACAGTGTGGTGCTTCTTTATGTATCTACGTGAATTTGTCTTTATCCCTGTGCAACTCTACTCCTTTTTGTTTTTGCATGACGCTACAAGAATTAACCTTTCTAATAGAAATGACCTTCGTACATGTCACTACTGGTTGTGTTGGAATTGGCTATAAAGGTACTGTGATTTAATCAAATCTAATTTATTCCAATTAAAGCAACCCTGAAAGAATAAACCTGTTTTAATGCAAACCATTTCACTGCGAGTTCTTCTATTGGTTGGCGTCATTTTTTTTATTAAATGAAATGAATATTTTTATCTATGTATTTATGTCTCACCCACTTCATGTAGTTGCATATTATTATAATTATTATTATTATTATTTCAAACAAAGTTCTGCTATTTAAGTTTGGAATAAAACAAATGAATAGTGGATGTAAACATGTGTTTGTGCTTTTGCAAATGACTTACATTTTGTTTGCCTGAATGCTTTTTGCATGGTTATGGAGATTTGCGGTTTCCATGCTCAGTTAGCCAAACATGAATGTTTGAATATGTGATAAATATACAGAGTTAAAGCATTTTATCCTCATTGGTCACGGCTGTAATCTTTAGTCTTGTGATTGGATACGGAGATAGTGCTGAAGTACTTTAATTGCTTGAAGGGCTTAATGCATGTGTCTTTTTGCCACAAGGGAGTTTATATGAGAATGTATAAATGTGTATTTGTGTAGACAGTTACTGTACAACTGTGTGTACCTTCAGAAGTTCAGCAGTAGAGTCAGTTCTTTTTTTATCCAGTTTGCTTTTCACACTTAAACACCTGCCTGATCCCCCACCCCCATTCCCACACACACACACACACACACACACACACACACACACACACACACACACGCACACACATATTTAGATTATACAGAGACACAGCAGTAACAGGAAAAAATATCCAAGCAGAGCAAACAGTGATTATTTACCTTGATTTATTTTCTGTCATGCAGATGAAATAGCACATCACGCTCACTAACAGCTGTGATATTGAAACCTGTACACACACTGACAATTACATGTATATATGCACAAAACCACAGCTACTGTGAGGAAAAGACAATGAGCTATTTGAGTAATCCAAAACACAAGTACATGGATACACAGAGCACAGTTACTGACGTCCAAGTGTGTTCAGTGAGAAACAACATGTTTGACTGACAGATTAGTTTGACAGGGTGATCTAATGTCCTCACTTTCACCCCCCACCCCCACCCCCCCGCCTTCACCTCTCTGAGAGTGATCGAGCATTGCCTTTAATATAAATCAGTAGAATCACACCACGTTAGGAGTCTAACTCTCCCTGTAGTCTCATCAATCTCCAATAGAACCTGCCCACCACTCTGTCTCTTTCTGTCTGTCTCTACACTGTCTATTTCCTCGTTTTCTGCCTCTTTCTTCTCGAGCAACCACAGATCAAACATCTAAGTGTTTTGTTTTGTTTTTTTAACTGCAAGGCTTTCGACCCATCAGCAGAAGAGCAATGTTGTGACTTCTCCAGCACAAGAGCGATGTGTAGAAAGGACATTAAGAAAAGGTAGCATTGGACGGTTGTGGGAAAATTCAGGGCAAAGGAAATCAGATCAAAACTGAAAAGTCACAATAAACACAGTCTGTATTTGTTTGTTATATTTGCTATAATTACAGGTGCTGTAAAAAGCAGTAGAATATCAGGTAAGCATGATAAGAATGTCTCCTTGTACTTACATTGATTCATCAAACTGAAGAATATGTGATAAATTGTTCATCTTTTGCACATGCCATGCATTCACAGACAGTGCGTGAATATTTGACCGATCAGATGGAGCCCTTGATACATGAGCCATGAGTTCACACCATTTGGCTGATTAGATGAAGCCCCAGCCATCAGATGTCCTCAGATTAAGTGATGTGAATTTGGTGGCGACCGAGAGATTAGTTTAGAGCAAGTAATAGCAGGGCAACACTGAACGATGTCCTCACATCACACGTTTCCGTGCTGAACAGGTCTATAAATGTTTCTGCATTTACTTGAAGCAGTGTATTGATTCTAAAACATGTAATCTCAATATTTCTGAACCAAAAACACTGAAGATTATCATTCGATCACAGCTGACTTTACAAAAGTGAATTCAAGTATTTGGTGAATTTTGAAGTTAGGCTGAGGCGCTGACACCACTCACTTCCCTAATCCCAAAGTGCTTTGATTGCCAAAACCTAAAAATGAACAGAGCTGGGATGAGAGCGCAAGTCCCTGTTGGAAAAGTACTGTGTGCATCTGCAAACCACCCCGATTAAGTCCTCCAGGAAAAGCAAAAAGAAAATAGCAAATCCTTGATTATTGACAGAGTGAGATTATACTATATTCTATTTCTTATTAGTGGACAGAGGAACCTTGAGCTCATCCACTGGTGTCTGAACTGTTCTTCTGAAGCCAGTAGTTTGGGATTTGGCTGTCACTATGCTGTCTTCTTGGAGCCGGACGTGACCATATTTGGAGAATATGGGTGGAGCCAGGGTGCGATTTGTCAAACAAACAAAGAGGGGGATTTTTAATTTATATTTGAATCATGAAAAAACAAGCAATCAACAGGCCTAATTATGTTTTAAGTTAACGGTAGGCCCTATTGCATGTTGAACAGTTGAACATGAATCTTTAATGCAAACTAAAAATACATGAAACATTTAATTTTCTGTGACGGCCACACCTGTGATCTGGGACTTGGCCTAGTTACGTTTTTAGGGCCATAGATAACTGTCAATCATGCCAACATAGTAGAGGATTTATAATGAACAGGCAACTCAATCAGACTGTAAAAGCTAAAATAAAAGTAATCGATTAAGATCATATGAAATAGGCAGTAGACGTAACGGTAGACAACATTTTTGTTTCAAGA
>JAPTYQ010000001.1:8850414-8863695 GCA_029814465.1 Ostorhinchus cyanosoma
GAGGGAGGGAGGGAGAAAGGACAGAAGGAGAGTTAAGGGGATGGATGAAAGCATAGAGGCAAGGGGGGATTAGAGAGGGTGCAGGAGGATTGGAAAGTGCATGTGCTGAGGATTTTTTCCCCTCTCGATCAGGTGCAATGCAGAGAAGGTGTTGAGATCTGCTGAATTTGCTTACCCATAAGCCATAGCAGGTCAGTGTGAGCAGGTCATGCCCAAGAGCAGGAAGTGGTGTTTTGCAGAATGATGTCAGACAAATAATAATAATAAAAACCTTCATGAATTTATTTAAGCATCTACATCAGACAGATACCTATGAGGTGTTTGGGGAAATTAACAGCAATTAACAGCTCATAAATCTGGTAATTCTCTAGACAGTGCAAGTATTTCTGTCTTTTACACCAGCAGTAACTGTGAATGTTTTCTTTTTATCACACTGAGTTGAAAATATTGTTTCTAACCAAAACTGGAAAGTTTCTAAGTGTTTGCAACTTCCAACATGATCTGCATGCAGGTATTATGTGGCAGGATTTGCAAATGATGAACGAAATTCTTTAAAGTCATTAATATTTACTGTAGGAAAAGAAAACGACATTATAGGTAGACCCAACTGAACTGAAATGAACATTTTTTTTGTGGACTTGAAACTAATGTCATTTCAAAATCTTACTAGATATTTAGGTTTTGAAATGATTGTGTTGTAGTTTTCTGGCCCTAATCTCAATGAAACTGATAAAATGTTAACAAATGTTGATGAAAGAAACAGCACATAAGGCAGTCCTCTTAATAAACAATGTGATGGGAAGAAGAGAGCGCAGCTTAACACGACGTCCTCAGGACAAAAACAGACACATATAAGAATTTAGAAATCCATAGAATGAGTTTGACTCATTATTGTATATTTAACTGCTTTATTATTTTATTATGAATAAACGTCCTTGTAACACGTATCACAGACTTATGTATCAGTCAGCTTAACAGCCAGATTCAGAGGCTGTGTAAATCTTGAGCAGATGTATCTCATTGGTTCATTCATCAAAGCCCGCTTCCTGTCCTCTGTCTCCCACCGGAACCAATTTGTTCATAACCCCATGAATTCTGGCACCCTCGCCCCCAGTGTGGAGACAAGGACCGCTTCCCACATAATTAGTCTGTACCAGGCATTACCGTCACAGTGACAAAAACACGACCTTATCCAGGATGGTCTGTAATTCTGGTCTGCGTTGAAAGAGGCACAGAGGGAGATGGAAAGCACACGAAGGGAAGGGAGGTGAGGGAAGATGATAAGGTACGAGCAAAAAGTGAGTGAAAGATTAAAAATTTGTTATAATTAGGTTGTGCTGTTAAGGGACCAGGGATAATGTGTAAGATGAAGGAGAAAAAACTGGACGAGAAAAGATTGAACAGACAGAACTTTTAAAACGGAGGACAAAAACATAATCACCGTGTTTAGTGCGTAGAAAGAAAGGAACAGTAGGTGAAAGGAACACGCACTGTATCGACACAGATATGAAAACAGGACGCAGAAATGAGAGAAAATGCTCAACGAACCTGCCAAGCTGTGCATGATTCAGTGATACATGTGTCTGATCTCTTTACTGTTTTTTAAATTAAGCTCAGTGTGATTTTCTACTGTGTGCCAAAATACATGTGAATATAAACACTGCAGATATTAATATAGTATACACATATTTGGCAGATTATATGCATTATGTGCATTTAGCCATACATGTTCATACATATGCAAATGTGCTCTGCATGAAGATAGACACAGAATACACAGAAATATTTAAACAGCATTTCAACTAAAACATTATGAACTTGAAAGCAGACAATAAGAGATTTCTTGCACTAATCTTCTGGTGTATTACACAAGATTTTATTCAGGGCATATCAAACATTTGTTATTGTTTGACCTGTTTTTTTTATCATGTGAAGGGACATCATACTAAGTACTGATTTTTGTCTGTAGGAGCCACTTTGTTCTCATTTTTATGTGCTTTCTTTAATACTGTGCCCATATTTCTTGTATTTTTTTTTTTTTTTCATTTTCTTTTCGAGATTGAGGAAAAAAAAAATGTTTGCTCAATCCAAACCTGATGAAACAACAAAGCTAAAAGGCAGCCGCTGTAACTCTCCTTTCTTGGAAGAAAATTAAACGGGGTACCTTAAACAGATAAGCAGAGGGTTGAAGCTGACGATAATAAACTGTGTGCTGTTCGAGCGTCTAACACGGAGCTGTGAGGTACAAGCTTGTCCCGTTTGATTGCCAGCTGCATGTGCCGCTTCAGTCCACAATGACGGTAATGACATGATGATGCCGATCACTACCCACCCACTCATTAAAACCAGCTCATCCTCTTTGTCTTGAGCTGAAGATGACACACATCCCAGGTGCACAGACACACGAGGCAAATACGCATGTCCAGGGCGTGATTCTGTAAGTGTGGGCGAAATGCATCCTGCAGCTTCATTACACTTCTCTAAACATCAGTTAAATAAAGCTCTAATAAGGAACTAGGGCGGAAAAGGTTAATAACCATCCTTATTAATTTTGGATTAAATACGCAGTAATGAAATCACAGAGCCGTGCTAAATAAACTGTTAAATGTTGCACTTCAGAAGAAGGACGCCATCGCCTTCTGATCTCTCCCTGCAGCACGCGTCTTATCTGCTGCTGGAAAGCTTTTTTTAAATTATTTATTTATTTTTTGGAGAAAATGAAGGGTAATTAGAAAAGTAGAAGTCATGTGACCTAAAAGTGAAACTTTTCTAACTTCTTGCTTGTGGCTTATGGTTAAATTCCTGCTAAGGTGACTCACAATGCACAGAAAATACAAGGAAGAAAAAGTTTGGCTCTGATGTATTATATTTAGATATACTGTGTGTGAGTTTGGATGCCACGCTCAGTTTGTCACTTGGGATGAGTGATTTTGATTGCAAATAGACAATTATTGTGAGTCACATTTTGTTGAAAATGCCAATGAGACAATTTGAAGATCAGTGTTGTCCAATAAATATTTACACACCATCATTAATGACTCATTTTGTCAAACAACAACAGACTTAATCAGAATCAAATGTTAATGAGTTCTGATTGGACCTTTTGCCTTCGACACCTCCCTCTGATACCATGTGAGACTAAAGCTAAATAATATGCTCCTGTCAGTACACAACTCTGGCTGTTTAGGGTCTAAATTGGTATTAAACTGTGGTACCAACTCATTGATAATAATGAAGTGGAATCTTCATGATCAGTTGATGCTCCGTTTTCCTTGGTTGCAGGGAAATACAAACCAGTGACAAAAACACAGGTGAAATACACAGCCTGGACAAAAAAGTTCCCACCTGGATATTTAATTCAATAAATGGGTCTGATCCTTCCTGTGGATAATGACTGCAGTGATCAATATGTTACAGCTGAGAGCAAGTGCTTTAACCCTAACGGAGTAGTTTATCATTTCTTCAACAATCCTCAGGTTGGTAGAGCATTAAAATTGGACAATGTTAAGAATCATCTGGCTCATCAGGCTTGAGTGGTTCAAGGAGACATCACCTTCATGCAAGGATTAACCACCACAGAGTCCAGGCCTTCATGGGGTTCTGTGTAGTACTGATGTTCCAAACCATCAACAGCAGGGAAGGCACGCACTAGAACACACTTCAGACGACTAAAACCCCCATTTCAAATATTACTATGTCTTACAATATTCACCAGCGTTGGGACTAATGCATTACAAAAAGGATGCATTACAGTAACAGATTACTTTTTGATGTAATGCAGTAGTGTAAGGCATTACTATCTGTAATATTTTACTCTTTACATGTTCAATAGCCCTTGCGTTACAACACACTTTTTACCCATAAGTTAATTGCTCAAATGAAAAAAGAAAAAAAAAAAACACCAGCAAGACCTTGAGACCATAAGGAATAAAAAATGCATCAGGAAAGTTCTATTCCTGTTGGTGTTCAGCCAACGGGTAAAGATGGCAGAAGACAGTGGATTGGCGACATGGACGTATGCTCATTACTAACACGGTTTTTAACACCGGACTGGATGGGCAAAGTCCCATGCCCCCTCAAGCACCCTAGCAAAAGGGTAAAGAGTTGGTCCACAGTTCCACGTCCAGGTGAAAAGGCATGGCTCCTCCTCGATCTGAGGTTCAACTATCGACCGTACCCTCTTCTCCAGTACCCTGCTGTAGACCTTACCGGGGAGGCTGAGGAATGTGATCCCCCTATAGTTGGAACATGTCCTCTGGTCCCCCTTCTTAAAGATGGGAACCACCACCCCGGTCTGTGACTCCAAAGGTACCGCCCCTGATGTCCACGCAATGTTGCAGAGGCATGTCAGCCAAGACAGCCCTACAACATCAGCAACAACAACAACAGAGCCTGGAGATACCCAGGGCAGATCTCATCAACCTCCAGGGTTCCACTGTCAGAATGCATGTTGGTGGAATTGAGGAGCTCCTCAAAGTACTCCTTCCACCACCCAAGTATATCCTCAGTTGACGTCAGCAGCTCCCATCCCCACTGTACACAGTGTGGGTGAGTTGCCACCTTCCCCCTTGAGGTGTTGAATGGTTTGCCAGAATCTCTTTGGAGCTGATCAATAGTCTTCCTCCATGTCCTCACCAAACTCCTACCATGCCTGAGTTTTTCCCTCAGCGACTGCTATGTCCACACATCACAGTTTCCGGAGACCCAAAGGCCAGCCACGCCCTGTAGTCCTCCTTCTTCAGCCTGACCGCTCCCTTCACCTCTGGTGTCCACCAGTGGCTTTAGGGATTGCCGCTGTGACTGGGTCCAGCTACCTTTTGACCACAGCTCGTCACAGCTGCCTCAACAATGGCAGAGCAGAACAGAGCCCATTTGGACACGATGTTCTCCTCCACCCTCAGGATACTGTTGAAGCTCTCCCGGAGGTGTGAGTTGAAGATCAACTTGACCAGTTCCTCCACCAGGCATTCCCAGCAGAGTACTTGTTTGGTCCTACAGGGTTTGGGTGGCATCTACCCCTGCCACCTGCTCTATTTCACACCCAGGTAGTGGTCAGTGATAGGTCCACACCGCTCTTTACTCAAGTGTCCAGAACATATGGTCACTGGTCTGATGATACAACTACAAAGTTATCATTGATCAGTGACCTAGGATGTCCT
The DNA here is from genome assembly GCA_029814465.1 of Ostorhinchus cyanosoma. Classification (NCBI taxonomy): domain Eukaryota; kingdom Metazoa; phylum Chordata; class Actinopteri; order Kurtiformes; family Apogonidae; genus Ostorhinchus; species Ostorhinchus cyanosoma. The sequence goes on from JAPTYQ010000001.1 coordinate 8,855,574, forward strand.
GGTGCCAAGTGCAAAACATGGAGTTCGTTATGGCCCAACTGTGACTCACAGAAGTCCAATAAGTGAAAACCACTCTGTGAATAAGCACTGACAACAGTCAGAACCTGTTCCCTGACTTGAAGTTGCAGGGAATCAACTGTTTCATCCACCGGGGTAATCTCCAACATGCAGGTAGAGAGCCTGGGGGCTATCAAAATGCCCACCCCTGCCCTCCCCTTCTCACCCCAAGCCATTCCAGAGAAAGAGAGTCCAACCCCTCTCAAGGACTTGGGTTCCAGAGCCCCCCTTGGTGGGCCCACAGGGCAACGAGCCCATATCTCCAGTTTGGGATGGGCCCGGCCAGACCCCATGGGCAAAGGCCTGGCCCCCAGGTGCTCAGCCACGGGCCCCAACTCCAGGCCTGGGTCCAGGGCAGAGCCCCGGTAACCTTCAGGGCCAGGTACATGATCTCTTAGTGTTTATTGGCATCAGGGTTCTCTGAACCGGTCTTCGTCTGGCCCTACCCGGGGCCACATGCCCCTGACAACATAGCACCTGGGGTCATTAGGGCTCTCAAACTCCTCCACCACAGTAAGGTGACGGTTCAAGCAGGAGAAATCAAAACTAAATTTTAAGATTTCTTTCAGTCCATTTTGTATGTGAGATTTCCCCACGGTGATGACTGAACTTCAGAATAAAATGAGCCTGTTCCTTTTTTAGACTATGAAAATGAACCATAGCAACCACATTAAGCACAAAGCTGCCATTATTCCAGGCTCCAAGCTGGGCTGCACAACTGACTTTTCAAACCTGTAAACTACTCACTGAAAGAAAATAAATGTATTTTTAACTTTAGTGTCTTTTTCTCTTGGACACATTATTTTACAGTGACATCAGGCATTTCCATGCATTTTTTTTCAGCCAAAAGATAAAGGATTTATTACTACTCAGTAGAAATAAGCTTTAGTTTTGAAGCAAACATGAAATTACAACGCGCAGTTATCCTGAACTAATCTGAATCAGGATAACTTGTAAATTGATGGTGTGGCACATACACATTTCAGCTGCTGAATGAGTCAGTGATTGTCAAAATGAGCACAGAGTGATTAAAATATACAAGAATGTTCAAAACGCAGGCTTTCCTTCTCATCTCTTATCCTTCTTTTCTCTTTATATAAGATGTCATTTCATAAAGCAGGCCCTCAATACATCTGTTTCACTAATTCAAGCAGACACTAATAGTCTTACTTAAGGGCAAAATTTAATAAAACAAGTACAATCAAGAACTCATATTTACCTGGAAGGACCTCAGAGGAATAAAATGTGTTCAGAGCGACTTTTTTTCGTCTTAGGAAGCAGGAAGGAAGTTTTTCAGTCATTCTTGATATGCAGTCGCTTTTATCCCTTCTGTTTTGACAGATTTTTCAGGTGATGTACAAAAAATATATAAGTTGTAAATTACTTTTATTGGAAACATTTATTCTTAGATCTTAAATGTATTCCTTTAATACTTTGTAGATGTTTATCCATTCAAGATAGAAAGTGAGGAGAAGGAACACCCAGGAGATATGGGGATTATTTTGTTGTCTTTGGTTGTCTTTGCTGTATTATTATTATATATATATATATTTTTTTTTTTTTTGCATTTTTTTAATACACTGAAGAGGGATTAAAATGTATGATAACTGTGATTAAAGGCAGAGAAAATAAATGATCATCTTGTACTGAATGCATTGTCCTGTACCACCACAGAATGTAGCTTGGCTGTGTATCAAACGTTTTAATTTATTGAAGATGCTTTTGCTATACATCATGAGCAATAAGGCTTATCATTATTATATATTGCTGCTGCCCTGCACTACTGCCTGTGGTTGTGAATTTTTGTCGTTGTCAAGTTGTATTTTCCAGGACGGTTTTCACATTTTCAGTGTTAAATACATGTTTAATGGTAGAAGGTTGTGAATGTACAATCTCTTATAAGTTTGTGTGATGTGTTTTTGATGAGGCACATCCAAAGCCTCAACCTGAAATTATTTTGTTTTATATTGATTATTAAAAGCTTCCATCAATTACAGTGCTGTACTTTTACTTTTTATTTATTTGGGTATTGTGTGGTTGCAATCACTGTAGGCAAAATGTAGGGCTTTTTTGTTTCCAAAGTGAGGTGGGGGGAAAATAATGGCATTAGTTTTTGCACAGTTCAGAAAAAAACTGCTTCTGTAGACATGGAAATTGCCTCTGCTGGGTTATCCATCACAATAAACAGAAAGCCTTAATTTGGTTCTGTCAAAGTTGCTGTTGTTTTATGGAAGTTTTTCAATCATTTTACACCTATATTGCGCTTACTGTCAATCACCTGGCGTCCACAAGAGAAGAACAGACAGGCGCATTTAATAAATTGGCTTCTCTGTGACAACTTTCCAAAGCACAAACCAAATTTGACTTTAATATCACATTTTGAGTCCCTAAAAGTTCATATTGTTGTCAAACAATATAAGGAATTTGTGGTGCAATATGTTCAGTGACAGAGTCGCATTTACTTGGGAAATGTTTATTTCTTTCTATCCTGAGGGAATCTGCCCTTGATAAGCACACAAGTACTAGGAAGCACGGACTAAACTTATACACATGTGGGCGAAAAAGCATTGTAAACGATAGAAAACCATTATATACATCATTTTGGTTAAACAGACACTCTGAAGCACACACACACACACACACACACACACACACACACACACACACACACACACACACACACACACACACACACACAGATTTCTACCTCCCACTGCTACTCCGATAAACACACCAAATTTTTATCCCTGACAATACTTTCCCTCCTCCGTCACAAAAGGTTGATGACACCGTGGCTGACTCAGCCAGACGGCAGAAATCTTCATTGTGCTAATTAGATCCTCCACTGTCTGTTAAACGCTTTTATCTCTCCTACATCTCCATACCCATCTAATCTGCACCTATCTGCAGGCTCCATCTCAAGGTGATTGCTGAGATAGTCTTTGCCATGGAGTTAAAAGGAACACTATTGTCTGAGTAAGCAGAAACAGTATCTTATTTCCCCTCAGTCAAACTTGTCCAAAGTCAGGCTTCACGTTAGTGTTTGTGTGTGTGTGTATATTGTTTTTTTTCTGCATGTGTGTGTGTGTGTGTGTGTGTGTATTTTCACCATCACCCGAGGGAACGTTTTCTGAATTTGTACGAAATGTCATTTTCTCACTGCAGGCCATCATGCAGCAAACAAAACCAGACTCACACACATGGAGGAGTGCACAATAAAGTTAAATAAAAACACAGCTGGCATGTTCAAACCCCAGACAATTGGTTTTGTTGCAGAATAAACATTTTTATTCAATGCTGCTACCAGCTGTGCTCAGGTCGTTTTCATAGTGTTTATACACTTTTCTGCTCACATTTGGTTTGTTACATTTGGAGCACCTCAGGGACAGAAACTCCTGCTTTCGGCTCAAGCAAACATTTCTGTGAAAAAGACTCCAGATGACTTGGACGAGGCGGGCTGACTGTGTTGACAATAGTGAGTGTTCATCCATTTCAGACAGCTGAATACATGAGACAAGCTCAAAAGCAGTGGCCATGTAGGCAGGGAAAAGACACCTGCAGCTTTACTTTTGGCCAATAATGTCTGGCAGCAGTTACATATATAAAATCTGCCTACCTCTGCATCAGCACCAGCAGGGCTCCAGGTACTGAGTTCATATTCATTACATTAACACAATCGGGTTTTTTGAGGCGTCTGGCTGTGATCTAACTACTTAGCAAATCTTAACTGTGAACTACAAGCTGCTGAATAATAAAAAAAAAAGAGGGAAATTAAGCTTTAAGATCAAAAGATTTATTTAGTCTACATGTCATTTTATTACGTTATATCAATTTTAGCTTGTTTATATGAATATGAATATGATAACATACTCATCTTATATCCTGTAGTTCATATTAACATGTATTGAAGTTCTTTTTTAACAGCATTTAGCTCATTTCTGTGTGAATATGTTTACTTCCTATTTGTAAAATGAACTTGTCTGTTTAAGGCTCCTTTAAATTTTTGGCCCCGTTTACACCACAATGGTATTAAGATGAAACTCATAGGTTTTGTTGCATTTTGGCCTCACATTTACAGAGAAATAATAAAAAAGACCTAAAATGGAAACTTCTGAATACAGCCTCCAGGGTGGATTTTTTTTCACCCAATCTTCAACAGGTAAGTGTTCAGTGAAAACACTAACATCATGTTCCATTTTGTGCATTCATAGTACATGTTCATTGTAATATGTGCAAACCATGAATACTGCAGTGTTTTCAGTCCTTCATTGTTCCATTGGAAACAGGGTTGGTTTTCACTCTGTTGTTGTGTTTCTGGTGAGTCGTTGCTGTGTAAATGGGACCTTGGAGAACAGGTGACATGAGATTCACCCACAAATATACTTTTGTGTTTTTATTTTCTATCCTTATAGAACTCAATAGAAATAGAATGAAAACCATGATTAACCTTCTCCAGTTGTCCAAGGTAACAACATTTAATATTGTTTCGCTTGTTGCACCTACATTTAGTTTCATGTTGGGTTTTTTACTCTGTGAGTGTAGTTCAACAGTGTGACGCCAAGCACCACTTGGCTATTTGGCTACAGAAGTTATTTAGGACCATGTTGTAGCTGGTCCCATGTTCAGGCTGCAGGTTTGTCATGTGGGATACAGGAGTTTGAATCCCACAGGTTACAGGGTTTTATCTGCAGGTACATTTAAAAAAAAAAAATTTAAATTCTGTTTTCAAGGTAAAAAATAAAGAAAAATCCTACAGTGCAGGGGCAGATTTTAGTTAAATATTAAAATAAAAAGCTTATGACAAGCATTATCTGCCAACTGACACATTAAAAATAAAAAAAATGTGGCTCTTCACACAAACCCACAACTGCTGTTCTCATATTCTGTTGGAAACCCATTCTTCATTAACACCAGCCGCTTCTGTAATCAACTAAGAGAGGATGATAAAAAAAAAAACTAAAAAAACCCCAAAACATCCAGTCATATTAAGCACCCGGTTGAGTTTTGTTCTGTCGGTACTGCATTATTCCAGAATGCAGTAGTTTGTGCATCTGTAGATACAGGGTCAACAACCTTAACAATAAAACAGCCAATTTTGACTTGTAATAATAAAAAGACAAAACAACATCTGTCTGGAGCCATGGAAATATTTAATCCCGTCTATGTTTTCCCCTGAGGTGGCTATTCTGTAATCACATTTTCATGATCATTTGGATTGTTAACTTTGCATTTCATTTGGTGTATTTATTAAATTATGTATCTACAATAAAGAGAAAGATGTGTGTTTTTAGAACATTTCCAACATGCAAATCTAACGATCACTAGCACGTGTAGGCTTTACTTCTACTAATTATGAATAAATGCAGAACAAAGGCACCGGGCCCTAACGTAGCATATGTATGAAAAACATTTTGTTAAAGTGTTTCTTTCCGTGAATAGGCTGCACATTTTACAGATGGATAATGTAAGAACTGCTTTTGGCCTGTGGCAATGACAGCAGAACTTCCACTTGTTCCTTATGTTAATCAGACAAAGTCGGAGGGAACCACTGGAGACAGACTAAGGAACCACATCTGGCTCAGGAACAGTGGGTTGCAGACCTCTGCTTTAGACTGTAAAACTATTCCCCTCTATCAGTGTTTATTTATGGAGCCCATAACTGTACGTATGCAGCGTTCAGGACTCTGCACGATCACTGATAATCGATTGTCTATAAACCATCAAAAGTACCCGAGGAGTCACACAGAACAGACTTCACCACTGTCTGTATGAAATTGTGGAGTATCTAAAATAGCATAAATTTGTCAGGATAATTAATTCCTTAAAACCACTATCTTCAAAGGGCTCAAATTAAGATTGAATATGGTGACAAGTCTATTAATACAGTGAATTAATATGTTACTTTGTTTGATTAATGGCTTTATCAGCGCAACTGACAATCTTTTCTATACTGTGTAAGTCTTAGCTTTTTAAACCCAGCCTGTTCTTAAGCCATTACTGGTCAAAGTAGTATTTTTGACTCATAAATCGATAACTGTTTAAAGTGTACTGTTGTGATACCCTGTCCACTTAAGATGGATATGATTCTGTATTTTTTATTCTTTGTCTGGTGAGACTGTTTGATATTTTCACAGTTCTACACAGGCTACTATACAAAACACTCTTCACGCTTCTGCCTCTTCTGTGTTTCAGTAAGAGCTTTGATCCACACTTCTAATGTTAATGCTTATGTCTGAGAGACTTTACAAATCTGTCACAGATTCAGGCATTTACAATGCAAAGGGACAAAATATGAAGAATAGTTTGCTGTCAAAGGCCTGTCGCTGTACACAGTGCTTAATAATAAAGCGCAGTGCTCTTTTATTTATTGACTTGAGGCCTGGGCGCGTATATAGTGGTTGGATGATATATTGTAACAACAACATCCACAGTAATAAAAAAGACTAAGCTTATAGTGTAAGGTTACATAGGTAGACAATATATTTGATACATAATGAACAAAAATAACTGTACGACACAAGGTTGGAGCCAACCTTTAGCTGCTAGGTAGAGTTCACTCACACACACACGCACACGCACACGCACATGCACACACACACACACGCACACACACACACACAAGAAGGCACATTACACGAAACACCCGACTATTACAGTCAATCTCTGAACACCCACAGGGAGAAGTGTCTGCTGGGAAAGTGATAGATCTAAAGCCAGTTCATCACACAGATTTAAACATTCATATCAAATGCACAGTTGTGAGCCTTAATACACCACAGACTCACATAAACCTGCACAAATACAGCTCACAAAGACACAATTCAAATATTTTGGTTTTCATTTTAACAAGTGGCACGTTTTATGACTGCTTTTTCCTGGCTTTACTGTATTTCAGCAGTCTCCCAGGACAGTGTGCTTGCAGAGTAAGCAGATGTCATAACAAATTTAAAGACGGATGGTTGTGACGGACTGCGCATCTATGTACACGTGCTTTGAAATTCTTATCATGTCTTGCTTGTTTTTTTTCCTCCTTTTAAAATAATTCAAGAACAAACAATTAAACAAATACGGTTTCAGTCAGAACCTGTATTTTACAGTATAGTGTTATGTTCTTGAAAATGTTTCCGTAGCTATTGCCACCATGACCTAGTTTTACTGTTGTCATTAATTCTGCTCTTTATTAATTGAGCAGATGAATATCTTTACAACTAGTGGCCCCTGGGTAGTCTTAAATGAGTAAAGGGTTAATCCAACAGCCTGATGAATATTTGTGCTGACAGAAGAAAGAGAGGAGCCCAGTTTCAAAGGACAATTACTGCTGACCTGTTAACACTGAAGGAGTTCTTACCAAATGTGGTTCTTCAAAACCACCTTTATTCTTGATGCTTTGTTTCTTTGCAGAGGTGGGGCCACATGTAGCTTAAGCTGTTGCCTGTTTTATTTATATTAGCTGTCTTTAGTGAGTTGCCTGTCCGTATTAGATTCTAATGCCAACAAACAGGTCTTTTATTGTTATGACCCGGGGCCGACACGTCCCTCAGCGTCTATTACCTGTTGAGAAGCTGCAGGAACACACAGTTTTGTAAGCTAATTTTTGCAGCACTGTTCTGTTCAGTCAAAAAAAAAAAGGTGGGTTTTGTCCAGTACCCATTTATGTGTTTTCCATTATTTCCTTTAGAAAACACACCCACAGCTAAACAGTCATCATGTTTCCCACCAGCTGTAAGACCCAGAGTGAAGATAAAGACAATATTTACTTGACAATATTCTGAAAACACTGTTTACATGGTTTCTGACAATGCATATTTCTCTAAGTTTCCTGCTTATGCAGCCGTGCATTCCTCCTTGAAAAAATCTGTATTTTTTAAATGTTTCTCACTGGTGGAAAATTCCTGAGATGAAATGTCTGAGTTTATAGCTGAGATCTACAGTATAAACATGTTAATATTGTCTGTCATAGGGCCGGACCTACTAAAGGTTTGCACACTCCCTGCAGACACAAAAAAACTACCAGTGCACACTGTTGCACTGTGCACAACACTCAGGGCTGCGTCTTCCACTGGTG
>JAPTYQ010000001.1:8964165-8979865 GCA_029814465.1 Ostorhinchus cyanosoma
CTCTCTCTCTCTCTCTCTCTCTCTCTCTCTCTCTCTCTCTCTCTCTCTCTCTCTCTCTCTCTCTCTCTCTCATTGTCTTCATCTCTGTCTCGTTCACACCTCTGCCTGTGCTGTATTTTCAGTTTGGGTCGAACTGCTCTTAAAACCCAAACACAGAAGAGGCTGCACTGGAAAAAAAGAGCTGTGTGTAGGTGTATGTAATGTGCACCTGCCATTGTTTAAGAGCTTGTCAGTGGTACAGATTGCACTTTCAGCCTGTACTTAAATGGATAAACAACAAACACAAAGCAAGTATGACTTACATGTTTATTAATGCAATAGCGGAAAAAATGGCAACACTTACGTACAGCTGCCTCATAGTCTGTGGATGCAGAGATCTTCTACCAAGCATTAGCTCAATGAGCTGACACTGATAGAGCCTGGGTTTATTCCAGGGTACATCCTGACAGTATTTCCATGGGGTGTGTTGAAGCGTCTGCACAAGCCAGTCAAACAATTCTGGAAAACACTCAAACCATTCTTATTAGCCTGTCTGTGTGCAATGGAGAATTATGATTATTCTTTAGATTTCAGTTCATTCTAATGTTTAATTATATACATTTTGGTGACTTATTGTATTATCAATCATTTTACCTCCAAAAAGAGAGCAAGTCCAATTTCTGGATCATAATGAGATATTTTGGGTGAATGAAGTAATGCTTCGAAGTTTAAACAGTATCCATTGGGTGGCAGTAGAACTGCATTATTTTATGCTCAAGCATATTGAGTGACTCATCGCACCAGAGAAGCTGCAGCCTCTCAGACAAACAGAGCAGATAAAAACAGCCAAACCTGCTGTATTGACCCCAGTCTCAGAGATGTATCTCTTCTGCTAACCTTTCAGAATGAAAAGCACACTGTGGCTGCAGAGGCATCTAGATTTCCTTGTTAAATATAAATAGAGAAGATCACGGGACAAAGCATCTCTAATAGAGGAGACATCGGGGTCTGACACATGCTGTCATTCCTTAAATCAGGCCAGCAGTCTGTTGCCTTGTTCAGACACTTTTTAGCGTGCCCTGTCTTCAAACCTTGTATCAAAAAAAATCAATGATTTGATTTTGACTGACTGGTGAGAAGTACACTGGTCAAGCAAGGCAATCCTTTGCTAAATCTGACAATTTAAAAGAAGGAACAGATACCTCTTAAGGATTTTGAACAAGCACAGGCGGCTGGTGAGGCATCGTTATGTAAGACAGCACAGACACTCATAGATAGGGCAGAGTTTTGTTGCAGCACAGGTTTTCAAGTATTCTGTACTTTGTAGCAGAAATAGTGTCTCAGAATTAGCTGTATGAAAGAAAGCCTTTTGAATGTAAGATGACAAGAACCATTAATGCATGATCCTGATGTGCATGTTTAATGTACTATTTTGCTGTTCATGTTTGTGGAGAAGAATGCTTTATCAGTGTCGTGTAAGGGTTAAAGGCTACCCCTCCTTCTATTATTTGAAACACACTCCTCTGCCTATATTCTTGTGCCTTCAATTCACTGCATTCATTCTCTTATCTTCATTTTCGAATGCCAGCCTTGATCACTAAATGCCAGACAATGATTCTTTCCACTACCTGTGTGTTTCCACATACTGTATTGTCGGTCTGTGTGTGCCACTACCAAATGCATGGCTGTGCTAGTGTGATGTGTGGGTACGTAGGCGGCGTATGTGCACCATAGGAGGACAGCCAGGTGAAATGAGTGTGCTCTGTCCAAACCCTGCAGGGCTAAACTAATCCTGGTTCCTGATGTTAATCTGAGTATTGAGCTCCTGTGTGGGGGGGCATGCTGACACCTGATGGTGTAGAGGTCAAAGCTGTGTGTGTATCTGTGTGTGCGAGTGATGCTCCTCTTACCCTTTCCAAATGTCACAAAAGGGCCAACTCCTGATGAGCGGGCCCATAATGTGTGCCCACACATTATGTGTGTGAATGTGTGCATGTGTCATGATAATCTCCACTAAGTCCTTCAAACGCAGAATTTCTATTGATGTTCATGAGCGTGTGTTCAGAGGAAACTATGTGCTCATGTTTGTGTGTATGTATTTAAGTTTCACTACTGCACCCCATTCTCTGTTCTTATTGCATCTTTAATAACCATTGTACGCATTATAGTGCAGTTCACAAACACTGTCTTCAAAACAACATCTGCTTACCAGAGAATTGGAAAATGGATTTTCATATATTTTTCCCCAGTGTTTTACAGTTAAGTCTTTATGCATGAAAAACTTGCCTAAAGTTAAAAGCAATAAAGTTAAAGCACCATTCTGTCTGAATGGAGTCCTACTTTTTTGATATCAACAAGTCACACTAATTACCTTTGAAACATTTATGGGGTCAAATTTACTCTTCTATGACATAATAACTTCACACATTTAACCCTGAAGGGAGGGCAAGGGTTTTGTTTTTGGTTTGGTTTGTTTGTTTGTTAACAATCTGGCAAAAAAACTGCTGGTTGAATTCATACCAAATTGGGTTTATAGATTGCCAGTGACCCAAAATAGATCTGATTACATTTTGGGAAAAGTAGGTCAAAGTTCACATTTTTCATGAATTTTTAAAATCTTTTTTTCCCCCCATTTACTTATAAACGGCGAAATTAAAAATGTCTGTAGGAGCAAAACTATTGGTTTAATTTATACCAAATTCCGTTTACAGATTGCCAGTGACCCAGAATAGATGTCATTACATTTTGGGAAAAGTAGGTCAAAATTAAAATTTTTTACAAAAAAAAACAAAAAAAACCCCATTTACTTATATTGGCTATACTGTTTACGTCTATGCTGCTGACATCAGTACGCATAGACATGATGACATCAGTTGGATCGATGCCAAAATAAAATCACAATATGTGTGAGGGGTGGGGTTTGTTGTCCCTGGTACCATTTGTTCAAACTGAATATTAACCATGTCTAAGCCTGGCTCGCTTCAAGAATCCTTTTTTATGTACTCCACTGTACTCCCCTCCCATGTGACTAAAGTTGATGAAAACAAAAACAAGTGTTCCACAGTGTTTTATCCAGGCTAGCATTGTCCGCCTACAGTCTGTCACCAGTCTGTCCTATTCTGTTCCTCATGGAAAAAAAACAATTAGCAGAGCTTCAGTGTTTGCTTAAGGAATGGTGACCGTCCTTGCAAAACAGAAACAGAAAACACATGTGTCAAGCATTGCTTTATGATGTTAATGTTTGCTTTTTCATAGGGGCTTTCCAGCAGCACACGATTTTTTCTAGCTTGAAAACCATAAATCCTAAGGCAATGAACAACAATAAATAAGCAATATCTGATTTATTCCTTCTCATTCTACCATGTGATTTTTTTTTTTTTTTTAGATTTATCTTCTTCCTTTTTGGTTGGTCTGTACTTTAGTCAGAGAGTTTTCAGTGTTATGCTGAAAAATGAAAGGCTGGATAAAGTGTCCAGAACTGCAAATATAATATAGAATTGATTTTCCCTGCAGCCATCAAATAAGGCACATTTTCAGAAAATGTAAAATATATTAGCAGAATAGTTTGACTCACATAGCCGATGAAACTACACATTTCATGTTGTGAAATACTGGACCAATTTATTAGATGTCTATGAATATATATCTCCACACAGCTTTCTGAGAAAAAAAACAATTCCTGCTTTCAAATGTTCCCATGTTTCACTAGTACATTGTCATCAAACGTTGCATATATTTACAGCTCATAGAATCAGCCTCTGCAGGGGACAGGGGTTGGCGGTAGTTCTAATGGTAGGGGGTCACACAGAAAGGCTAAAGAGAAGTTTATAAAGCAGGTTCTGTCACAATGACAACACAACGGGTTGTCTTAGTTATGGCTAGAACACATAATGATGGTGTTTGAAAATGTTCAAAAAGTAAAATACTGCGTCCTTATTAGAGCAACACAACTCCCACATTCGTGCAACTTCTTGAAAAACTGCAATTTAAGGCCTTCCAGATGAATAAAAATGCAGGCATCAATCTGTCAAGAAAATATAAGGCACTGGTGTCTTATACATACATATATAGAAGTCACCAGTACTGTCACAGTATGGAAAGAAACACCCCAATGCTCCATGTTCTGTTTAATCCAAAACAGACTTCTTAAAAAAGTCTTACTTACATCCTATTATTAACAAATGCTGGGCTAATTCAACAACTAATATCAAACTCTTCTCTCCAAAAAATATGACCTGCTTTTCAAAAAAAGTTAGGATGCTCTGTACAACATGAATAAAAACAGAATGCAATAATTTGCATATCTCTCATATTTAAATCACAATAGAACATAATAAATCACATCAAACGAGTGAAGTGACCTTGAATATCTCATCATCTACAGAACATGATATGATCAAGAGAATCTGCCCAAGGGACAAGGCCAAAAATCAGTATTGGATGCCTGTTATCTTCAGTCCCTAAGGCAGCACTGCATTAAAACTAGGCTTGATTCTGTATTGGAAATCATTGCATGGGCTTAGGACCACTTTCAGAAGTCATTGTAAGTGAACACAGTTTGCAGACCATGCAAAGAAGAATCCACATGTGAACATGATCCATAAACACCAACATCTTCTTTGGGCCAAAGCTAATTTAAAACGGACTGAGGCATCATGGAATACTGTTCTGAGGCCTTGGTGCCTGTGGAATGAGCAGCTTCCACATCCGTAAATGCACTGTCAATTCTGAAACAGGTTTTAGAGCAGCCCATACTCCCATTCAGATGATGATTTTTATAAAAAAAAAAAAAGCCTTGCATATTTCAGTAAGACTATACTACACTGCATCTATTACAACAGAATGACTTCATAGCAGATTCTGGGTCCTGAACTAACCTGCAGTCCACATCTTCCACTGATTGAAATATGAGGTGCATCATGAATGAAAAATAAAACAAAGAAGACCCTGGACTGAATGGGAAAACATTCCTCTACCATAACTCGATCAGCTGGTCTCATCAGTTCCCAGACATTTATAGACTACTGTTAAAAGATGAGATGATGCTAGACAGTGATAAATATGACTGTCCAAACTGTTCTGGACATGTGTTACCGCCATAAAAGCCTAAATCACTTCATTTTTTTCCCTAAAATGCAAAATTTTCTCAGTTTAAACATTTGATATGTTTTTAGTGTTCTGATGTAAATAACATGGTTTTTTCAGGTTTGCAAATCATTGCATTCTGTTTTTATTTACAATTTTCAGACCATCCTGACTTATTGTGAATTGAAGTTGTATTGTAATTATGCCTATATAAATATATTGCTGACTAAAAACCACTGAGAATGCACTGGTTAAAAAAGTACTGCAGTGGATGATGTTCCATCTTTAAAACAAACAAAGAACACTGGTTTATTTTGAGTCGATACAGATACTGTACCTCCAACTGCTGCTGTCTACATTGACTAGCAGAGCACGGCTGTATTAGCTCACAGTTGAAAGGAGCCCACAGCAAATGAACACTGAAATCTATTTACTTGTATTTGATTAATATTTGCCTGAAATTACAATGTTTCCATTTATTATGAGAGAAAGCCTTTGGTGAGACCATGGTGTTTAGTTTAATGTAAGGTCAGGTCAATGTTACTAATTCTCTGCATATATTTGCAGAATCCTAGACTTAAAATAAAATGACTAACATGACACTTACTAAAGCTATTTCTGACCTGAGCCAACTCACTGTCATATTTTAATGAACATGTCCTAAGATCTAATGTGGACCACTGTGACCTCTCTACTTGACCAATCGGACTCTTTGGTAACAGATGTCGTGGGAACACAGTAGGTCAGACTTATTTATGTGACTGCGCATGTGCTGCTTGTGTATGCATGTAAATCTATGTGTGGGTTTGTGCTTAATTTATTCAGGAATTCCCCTGGTATCAGCTGGCACACATTACTTTCCCAGCCTCTCTCATAATCCTCTTCCTTTTTCATAAGTGTTTCCCAGACCAAAATGGAAAACCAATTGAATAATGAAGTACAATCTGATACAATTCTTCACATATTTCCCTCTTATCATACCCTCTAATGAGGCAAACAGTGTAGCTTAATAGGCTGTTTAGGTTAGACGTTATGGATAATTTCAAGAATATCCCTGTAGACTATGAAAGAGACAGATTTATATTCTATCTAGCATCTCTGTTAAGTATTATCGCCAACATTTTACAATAACACAAAATAATATACTGTATGTCTTCTTATTCTTAATAACCAACCAATGCCTTTACTGTTTATTTTATTTTTGTTATAGAAACATAAGATTTTAAAGATTTACGTCAAATTCCTGGTTTCTATTGAAAAAATATGGCTTTGTTATTTATCAGTTGACTCTGAGTTTGGTACTTTTGGCCAATCAGTGCTCTGATAAAAGGCATAGATTAGATGATTTACTAAGGAGATCTTGAATATAAAAATCTGAACAAATCTTACTGCTGTCAGACTGTCCAGTCACTTTTGATTCACTGATTTGGTTTCTCGAGGTCTAATGCTTTTTATAGGCCTTTTATGTTTTTATCATCTGCCGCCTTCTTTTTTATTGCGTTATCTATCCTTTTATTTGTTCATTATTTTTTTAACTCTGAAATAAAGACTCATTTCCTATACTTCAAGTGCTGCATTAATTGATATTCATGAAAAGTTTAGGTTCACAGAACAAGGTGTAAACACAAATTCATGTCATAATCATCTTATAAAGTTGTTATAGTGTATTAAATATATTAACATGCATATTGCCCACTAGGCAAGTCAGATATTACTATTCTCCTGTACAAAAAAACCCTCCTGAAGCAGAAATATAGTAGGTAGTGCATATTGTTACAACTTTTTCAGTAGCCCTTCTGTATTGTTTGAGACAACGCTGATGAGAATGGACTTTATGAACATCAAGTGCAGCTAAAAAGGTATGAATTAGGGGTGTGATAACCACTGGGAAAATTGCAAATTACAACTGATCTAATACCCCCTACGGTAGCTGCTGAAAGTGCTCCATTCTGGGCTTTTTAGGGTATAATAACTTTGGTCCACACTCAGACATGGTAGGTTTTCAATGAAGCACTTAAATGCTGGAACCCACTAAAGGCAGCTTCACAAATGTATTCAATGCACATGAAATCTCACACTAGAAAATGTTTGTGGAAACACATTTTTACCATTTAACCCAATGATCGGCTGACCAATCAGCTGTTTGCGGCATGCTCCAAGATATTCTCATAAAATGTGAAAAAATAAAGTCTGGTACAGATAATGTGGACTGAAGAGGAGACTGAATTAATCCTTTGTTTTATCGGTGAGAACATCGCAGTCATTTCAGATGGGGAAAAAGCAACAGAAAAATCTACTTCATCTAATCTGTTCTGTTCATAGGTAACCCACAAGTGAACTGCACCACTTCTTGTTGACAAAACATCACCCATCCATTTTCCTGACTGCTTAGTCCCCAAGAGCACAGAGCAGTCCTCAACAGATCAACAACCTTTCACTCATACATTGGCCTATTAACCTATTAAATTGCAGGTGTTTGGATGGTGGGAGGGGACTGGAATACCAGGAGAGAACCCATGCATACACAGGGAGTACATGCAAACTCCACAGAGGAAGACCCTCAGGACCTTCTTGTTGTGAAGCAACAGTGCTAACCACTGCACAACTGTGATAAAACACAGAATAGATTAGTCACTCCAAACCATTTTATGGATACACGCATGATTCACATTTTCTTTTAAGTGACTTGTCATACGTTCAAATTAAAAAAAAAAAATCATTTTACGGAGACAGGACTTCAAGCAGGATAAAGTGAAAAAGATGGTGCTTATTTTTTTTTAAACAAAATTTTGAATTAAACAAAAGCAAAGCATCCTTAAGGGAGTTCAGATAAACTAACCCCAGCTTAAAGGTTACAGTCTGTCATAATCAGCCCTCACCTCTCCAACACCCTCACGCTCAGCACCGGTTCTCTTCAAGGTTGTGTATTGTGTCCCCTCCTCTTCACTCTATACATACATGACTGCACTCCAACTCCTAACCATGCAAACTTATGCTCACGCTCACATTTCTTCTCAGTTCTTGAGTCGTAGCTCCTCTTCTCACCTTGACTGCATGCCCTTCCTATAAGAGATAAGAATGGAGGAGTCAAGGTGAGAACCTGAGGACAGAGAAGGAATTTAACATTTAAAGGACATTCTCACCTCACAGTCAACACTTTACATGGACATTGATTAAATATGATCAGATGTCTGTAGTCTTATGTACCACTGTGGTTTATAAATTCTGCCAGATGAGTGTTCACAGAAAATTATTCACGTTGAATTGAATTGAATTCACACTAGCATAATGTGTAGGTGGAATGTATAAGAAGACTTGAAGACCTGCTTCTACTTTAGTTACACTGTGAATGAGGAGTCCTAGATATGAATTGTAGGGAATTAAGATGTCCTTCAATACAGAAATTGATTTCCAGTTGACAGTCAAGCATCAAGGATTCAAAGAGTCAAGGAGTTGATCAGTCAAGGAGTCAAGGATTCAAGGGGTTGAGGAGGTGAAAACTGTTAAGAGCCATCTCAGATAAGAAAGCTGACCTCAAAACAAAACGTTACACAAAGTGTGAATGAACAACTAATCAATGAAGGCACAAACTATTCATACACCAAAAAGAAAACTCTGTGCTGAAGTAAGGGTCGAAAGTAGAAACACACTGGAATCTGTAGAGGGGACCTGCACCCTCTTTAGATAAAGGTGACTCATTAAGATTGTATGTCTTCATAGAGTGTTTTAATATTTATATTTGATATATATATTCATGCACAGATATTTGCAGAATGTGAACCATTGTATCGTATATCTTGTAGTGATGAGTAAACCTGTAAACCAGCTGTTTCTTCTGTTGCATTGATAAGTCTTTCTTAGAACTTTTTATTATACTTGAATAGAGCAACTAAAACAAAAACATTGAAAACACAATGATCCATGTTTTCAGGTAATTCTGTGTTTATGACAACCTAATTATGAACATTATATCCACTCTAAACCTAAAAATGTACACACTTCACCTTTAGGTCAGTAATATTTAAATTACCAGATTAACTGTAGGAATCTTGTGCATGTTTCTGCATAATCCGAACAGTTGCCTGAAATGGATGTTGTGGCCTCGGATGCAGAGAACCGAGCTCTATGTCATTTTGGTTGAGATTTTACTCATTATATGAAGATGACTGCCTCTGTCCAGCTTTCCTCCCACCTCCCACACTCCCCTTTCATCCCTCTTTATTGGAGCTTCCGCAGCACTTAGAGCACATGCAGCCGTTGATCCTTCAGAAGATGCTGCAATAAGTACTTATTCAGAGCAGTGTATATGTGTTCTATATTTGTGTGAGCCAGTCTACCTGCAATCACACAGAAAACCTTCAGTGTACAGCACACACACACCAATAGAGACACAAATAATGTGAGCACACACATGCTCAACTGAAGAGTAGGTATGAGTAAGAGGGAACACGTTGTGTGTGTCTGAGGGTGAGGCAAAGATTGAAAATAAGGCTGAAAAAGGATTTGCATAAGAATACATTCAAACTATTTCATTACTTACAAGCTATAAATGAATACAAAAACCACTTCACTATTAACAAACATCAGTTAAACTTGTTTCTCTCACCTTGGATTTCACTACCACACACTAAAATTTGCATTAAATCAAACCATGAAATTAAAATTGAATTCATTCTTGTCCTGCACAGTTTCGTCTTCCCTTCAGAGGAAGAAATTGTCATCAGTCCTGTTGCAAATTAAACACCAAAATGCTATTCCCTGCCTGTTGTGCTTTACGTATTTCTCTCTCTCTGGGGTGTGAGGTAGGAAACAGTGATATCTCACTTGTGGGTATTATTAATCTCTCTAGAGAGCTCAACCTGTAAACAAGTCATGCCACTGTCAGAGAAAGAGGTGAAGCTAACTGTGAGACATGGGCAGCTAGGGAATGTGACAGCAGCAGAACACTAATGAGAAAATAACCATGGTGAAAATGTGCTGAAAAAAAATATTAAAGGGCAGCTGCACCCGCAATGAGGATTTTAGTGCTCTTATAATTGCTCCTAATCCCAAACAACCCAAAAGTTATACACCTTATTAAAAATTCTGTTCATACTTAAACCATTCTCGTAAAATATCTATGGATAGCAGTTTTCCCAATTCTATTGTATACTTTAAAATATGGACATTGTTCTTTTTACGCTGATCTCAAAGTTATATTAGTGGAACAGATTAAAAAAGGCTGCAAAGCGTCATGACCTTTTAGCATGATGCATTAGTTTCTTGTTTAAAAAATGAAATTTGTAAAGATGATATGAACACTTTAAAGCACAAGACAATTAGCTTTTTCGATATTAACCCTTAAAGACCTAGTAACAGTGGTGTAGTGGTCCCTAGAGAAGTGGGTATACTCAAATTTTTTGCCTTATTTTTATTTATTTATTTTTTTAAGTAGTCCAGAAAAATGCTCTGTGATGACAGTGACATGTCAGACTACTCTATTTAGTTATTCACCAAAAATCCATCAGTAGTATTTACTCACTATTCTAATATTATCATCACTTGATCAGGAGCAGTTTGTAGGTTTTATTGGTCACACAAGCAGCTGAGTGTAAAAGAATGTAAATGTATTCAACATGAGGAAAATATAGGATAACGTTAGCCTTTCATAACATTAGCCTTTCAAAACGTTAGCCTTTCATAACATTAGCCTTTCATAATATTAACTTTTCAAACCGTTAGCCTTTCAAAATGTTAGACTTTCATAACATTAGCCAACCAGAACATAAGCCTTTCAAACCGTTAGCCTTTCATGACGTTAGCCTACCAGAATGTTAGCCTTTAATAACGTCAGCCTTTCATAACATTAACCTTCCATAACATTAATATTTCATAACATTAGACTTTCATAACATTAGCCTTTCATAACATTAACCTACTCACACAGTTTAACTGTTGGTGACATGTCTCCTCTAAATGTGCAGTAGTTTCACAGTGACTCATTTGGATACAATCAGGTTCCAGAGGTGATCAGCGTTAGTTGGCAATATTTTCCTGGGCATGACCCGCCCTACTCTGCCTCTGATTGGCTCATCAGTCATCATGCCTAAAGTTAACCAATCGAATAAGTGAAGGCAGTGAGTACTGGCCAATTCGAGGAAGAGTAGGACGGGGTCATGGCTTCACCATCCAGGGGGAAAAATGCACAATTTCGCTTGCAAATATTACTGAAAGGTGCGAATCAGCGGGGATTTAAAAGTGGTATTCTCGATGCTGACTGAAAAAAAAATAGGTATACTCCGTAGACAGCTGTATAGCCGCAACTACACCTCTGCCTAATTTTTTGTGGCAACATCAAAGCGAATATTTCTCTCTCTATATATATCTTTTCCCAAGTGATTTATCACAATTTATTTTAATGTTATCATCTGCATTTAGCATATTTCAGCAAAAATCAAGTATTTTCCTATATTTAATTTAGAGATCATGGAGATTCTCATAAAGGCTCAGAGTACAGTCAAAGGTCAGACAAAATATATCATTAATTAAAAAACAAAACAAACAAGTGTCTATAAACTGCCATTTGTCTGACTACATGGGTTTTAATGGTAAATCAGTGTTGCAGAAGATGACACCATTTTCATGTTCCATACAAAGCCTCTGAGTGTCCAAATGGGTCATAACTGACGCCGCTGAAAACCCGAGAAACTGCATTTTAGCTGATCAGTGTATTGATAGAATTAATTGTTCAAAAGTTATTAAATCAATTGATACTTTTGGTCGAGGGTGGCTGTTTTAGATATTGCAAGGTAAAACAAAGGGAATGTAAAGTTGAACATCTGTTTAAAAATGCATCTTAAATTCATGAAAATTTTAAAGCCAAAGTGATGTGGAATTACTAAGAGAATCTTTGCTTTTATTAATGCATTTTTAAGTCAATAACAAACACAATCAATAGCTTAACAACTTACTGGAATAGATCAATAAATTAATACATCATAATTGAGTGCAGAACCTTTTTCAGGTTCAGATTTAAATTGCCATTCAAATCACCCCTAGGAGATACAAAAGATGTACTGAATGATATGTGCATTAATACAACCAACAAATGCAGTCTAAATCCAATAAATGCTACTAAATACTATTCATGATGTAATGAGTGAGTACCTAATGCATTTTACATTAACTACACAAGAAAAATGACTGAGCATTTTTTCCAGAGTCAAAAGTGTTTTCCTCAAAAAGAGTAAATGTGGTTCTATATTGAGTTTGGATCGCTCTACCCAAAAAGTAACATTTACTTTCTTTAAAGAGTGACCAAATGTTATCTGAGTACAGTAAAATTATCTTCAATTTGAGTAAATTTTACTCAGGCAAATTGAAGTCACTCACATGGACGTCATGTTTTCAGCTGCATTTAGCAGAGAGCAGGATTACACAAAAACAACACAACATATAACACAGATTTGGATAAAACTTGGTGTAAATATAGAGTATCAGCTAATTCCACGTCTTCCACACACCTTTTTTCTCACAGGGAGACACAGTCACACCCCTCCAGCATGACCCATAAAGAAAGTCACAGTTTGTTGTAATATTTTATACATTTTTCACATTTAAACTTAAACTGTAATTTTTTTGTTTGCATAAAAATATGTTAGAATTGTGCAACTTATAGCATGGTTCAAACTTTATTTACAGATAATCTCTATCATTGTAAGATAATGCCAGAGATGAGCTATGTACTCTACTAAGTCCTTAACTTTTTTTCTTTTCCTTTTTTCTTTTTTTTTTTTAGAATTGTGTCTGTTGTTGCAGCCAAAAGTCTGCATTGATGAATCTTTTTGAAGGCATGGTTCACATCAGCAGATGATTTTTGTGAAGACAAAACTCAAGAAATGTGTTTTTCTTCAGTCAGAGTAACTCCACAGTTATCACATATCTCATCTCATTGATTGGACGTCGGGTCTGGTTACTCCTGACTCCAATTGAAGACCCTGTAGCTAAAAGAACTGAAGTCGCATTTTTGGTCAATTCAAGTTGAAATATAAACATGTTGTATTTGTTGAGCTAAGTCCACCCTGTATATTTTTTGTGATTTCAGTACTTTTAGCACTAGGGTCCTCAGTTATCTCCTTTTGGAGTCACTCATTTTATGACCATTTCATGGAGAAAACAAGGACATTTCACAGGGTTCACATTCTTTTTCTTGGACCTGCATATGTTTTTGATTGGCAAGTCGCACAATTTAATGGGCTGGAAGAAGAAATTTCTTGCTAGTGGATTGACACTTTATTATTCACTATCTCCTTGTGTTACTGTACATTTACATTATTCTGTCTGATGTATTATCACAATTTCACTTTTTACTGATCTACAGTGAAATGTATGCGTGGATAATACTATTTTAATTTGCGAAATCGGCTCCTCTTTTGATGTGATTGCATGTCTTGCTGAAATTTCAGAACCCTACTGAGTCGAACACAGTCCCTGTGCTTCAAACATGTCAAATTAACAACTTCTGCCATCCATCCAGCCACCACTCACTCTCCTCTTTTAACTTGCCTTTAATATCACTTTTGGTATCTTCACACATCTCTTAACGCAACCATATCTCTCACTCTCCTGCACACAGAGACACACGCTCTCACGGTCTCATTTCCTCACTTACACAGCAATCTTTTCAAAATCACTTCCTTGATTCGCATCTTTGCCCTCCCCATTTATGAGCACTTTATTGAGAAGCAGAGAGGTGGCAGAAAAACAGACATAATTGCCTTGGGTGGTAAGTTATTGGAAAATGGATGAATTGCTTTCTTCAGGGAAGAGCTGTGACGGTGTCAGGAATAAAGAAGACTCCTTAATAACACTGAAGGTCAGGTGCTGTGATGTTGGGGAGTGATTTCTTTATGCTGCAGCTGTATGGAAGAGGAGTAAATACACATACCATTTTTACTTCTGCCTTCCTGTATATGCAATTTGTTGGAGTATGTTTCTGAGGGCATGTGTGTGTTTGGGGAATGTGAGGGATGGGGAGACGGGGTCAGCTGATATAGTTATCCTTTGCCAGCTGGGCTTGGCTGTCTAAGGTTACTAGGCTCATTTTTGATTGGGTCACTCCAGTTCATCACCATGGTTACAATCAGACACCTGCAAGGAGGTTCGGTTTTGTTACGAGAGAAGCGTACGAGAAACAAAAGAATACTGCTGAGAACGGCAGATACAGCCAGTCTAATAAGAGCATCAGTCACATCAGTTTTTGTCTGAGAGCATGTTGTGTATTTGTGTTGTGACATTTTCATCATTTCACTTCTGAATATTTTTGTTTTTTTTTCTGAATGCTAGAGTAAGGGGAACTATATCATGTACATAAGGGGAATTCTTTCATAGATCTGTGTCTTTTGAGGAGAATCAGCCTGTGTACAATGTGTCTAGAACTGAAAGTGTTTCAGTACTCTCCTCCAGACATATCACATCACAGCAAGAAGGTCCTGGGCTTGATTCCAGCGACAACCACCGACATGTATGTTAATAGGTTCATTG
The DNA here is from genome assembly GCA_029814465.1 of Ostorhinchus cyanosoma. Taxonomy (NCBI): domain Eukaryota; kingdom Metazoa; phylum Chordata; class Actinopteri; order Kurtiformes; family Apogonidae; genus Ostorhinchus; species Ostorhinchus cyanosoma. The sequence goes on from JAPTYQ010000001.1 coordinate 8,978,752, forward strand.
GTAAATCTAAATGGCCTGTTGGTGCAAATATGAGAGTCAGTGTTAGGAGTAAAATAATGCATTACAGTAACAGATTATTTTTTGTTGTAAGGCATTACTAATCAATTTTCAGTAATATTTTACTCGGTGCATGTTCAATAGCACTTGCATTACAACACACTTTTTGCCCATAATTTTATTGCTCAAATGAAAAAAACCCCAAAACAAACCACAACAAAAAAAAACCCCAAACAAAACAAAACCCCTGCAACCGTAGGACCTTAAGGAATCAACAAAAATGCAGGAAAAAGCGCCACGCCCCCTGTTTGGACATGTCAAATGTTGAATAAACCGTAAGTGTTCCTGCTGGGATTCGAACTTCATAGACCATAGCGTTACAATTCTAAGACAGTAAGGAATACTTTTAAATAACAGTAACAAGTCACTTGTAATACGTTAGAGTTTGGAAGTAACTTGCAAAACATTGATGAGAGTGAATGGTTGTTATTCTGTGTATGTCAGACCTTTGATGAACTGGCAAACTGCCCAAGGTGTAGCTCGCCTTCGCTCATTGGAAAGGCGCCCACACCCCTTTGACCCTCTTGAGTTAGGTCAAAAGAATGAATGAATGCATGAAGTGGTTGAATTAGAGGTAAAACTTCTGTGTGGTAGAGTGATGGTGCACTGTCGCCTCACAGGAAAAGGCCCTGGCTTCAAACACAGCCATATCTGACTGACTGGGACGTTTCTGTGTGGAGTTTCCAGATGTTCTTCCAGGAGTTCTGGGAAAAATACCACAACCTGAATATACACATCTTCCTTCTGGAGCTTTCTCCTTTTAGTGCAAATGGAGACTAAATTTGAGGGTATAGATGAGTCTGATGAGGTTTCCTGTTGTCATGGCAAAGTGAAGCTACCTTTTCAAACTTCTGTGTTGAGACATGAGGTAGAGCAGCAGAATCATGTCCAGGTAAATCCTTGACACAATCTAATCAGCAAATGGTAAATACAACTGTCAATCATGTATTCACCCCACACCCACCCACACACAAACACATGCACACACACACACACACACACACACACACACGCACACACACACACACACACACACACACACACACACACACACACA